>CM057722.1:13618812-13993812 GCA_030064385.1 Melaleuca quinquenervia | reverse complement strand
TATTATTTTTTTGCCGGTACACCTGTCTCTGCATGCAACATCTCTCAGATAGACATGTGGTCATATATTATACAGCAAGTAAAAATAAAAAAAATAATAATATTAACTTCTCGGAGGTGGGGTGATGACATTTGGAGGAAGGATCCGAGAATCCTCCGCCCTAAAGTTGTTTGTCGGTTAGTGGAATAATTGAGTCCACAGAGAAGGTAATGTCACTCTGACGGTTCGATAAACACAGCCGGGGTGAAATTATGTCCATGTGTTCACGCCTTTTGATGTCTCGGTCCATCATTAAGCACCACCATTTTTCAAAGTAGTAAAAAAGTCACGCGTCCCTGTCTTCTGGTATAAGAATGCATCGACAATTGCTGGACGATTACAAAACCCTCTATCAAATCTTAAGCTAATAGTCGCTGCTGATTCTCGAACCCAATCATCCAATGGCTTCTTCATCGAATTCCAGAAGGACCGAAAGGACCTACGATGTCTTCTTGAGTTTTAGAGGCGCGGATCTGCGTAAGAACTTTGTCAGCCATCTCCGCCAAGCGTTGGTTCAGCGAGGAATATACACTTTTCGGGATACTGAGGATTTGAGAAAGGGAGACCAAATATCGCCGGAGCTTATGAAGGCCATTGAAGAGTCGAGCATCGCAATCATCGTTTTCTCGGAGGATTACGCTTCCTCGGAGTGGTGCTTGGAAGAGGTGGCGAAGATTATGGAGTGTGTGGAGCAAAAGCACCTCATCGCTCTACCAGTGTTTTATAAAGTGGAGCCAAGAGAAGTGAGAGGGGGGAGAGAGAGTTATGGGAGAGCTCTGGCCAAGCATGAGTCCAAGTTCGGAAAGGATTCGGAGAAGGTGAACAGATGGAAGAAAGCTCTTCTTGATGCTGGTAGATTGTCTGGATGGCCTTTGAATGACGGGTAAGTTGAGTAGAGTTCACCTTTTGTGTAAAAAGACTAGCTTTTACGGGGTAAGTACAAATACTGCTCGTAAAAATAAAAAAATAAAATGAATCGACGCACACATGAATGTAAGTATAAATTGTTAAAAGTCGATTGACCCATGGAGAATATGTGAAGTAGTGTTATTGCACTTATCAATTTTTTTGGAAGGAGTAACAGAGTTGGCAATACTTGGTACAAGATAATTAGTGTGTATAGGGCATGTAAGAAAATATCATTGTGCTTCAGGTATATAATAATTTTCGAATCGAAATCTTAACGGCTATTTAGAGTCCTATATAGCTTTTTTTGATTAAGCGTGGAGATCAACCACATAGAACAGTCAAAAGGAA
Organism: Melaleuca quinquenervia; assembly: GCA_030064385.1. Classification (NCBI taxonomy): domain Eukaryota; kingdom Viridiplantae; phylum Streptophyta; class Magnoliopsida; order Myrtales; family Myrtaceae; genus Melaleuca; species Melaleuca quinquenervia. The sequence goes on along the minus strand of CM057722.1, from coordinate 13,992,516 downwards.
AAATTAGTAAACCGTCGTGTATAAGTTAAAAGACCAGGAATTGTTAGGATGGCTAAAGTTGAACCCTGAGCTTGTTTTGATTGGTGTGGAGTTCTTGGAGTTCTAATTAGCCTGGGTGGGAATATATTTTGTTTGGGGTGCGATTACCTGTGGGATGCAATGCCTAGTCATTGTTGGTTAGTAATTGCCCGTTATTTGCTTTTTCAAATTACTAAAAGGATGCTAAAACTTCTTTTTCCATTTTTATCAGAGACGAATCAGAGCTTATCCAAATAATTCTGAAGGAGATATCCATTCGCCTAGACCGAACACCTTTGCATATTGCCAAGCATCCTGTTGGGATAAATTCGCGAGTTGTTGAGCTAAGATCGATGTTAAATCTTAAGTCTGACGACGGGTTTCTCATGGTAGGATTATGGGGACAGGGAGGCATAGGGAAGACCTGTTTAGCAAAAGCTGTTTACAATGCTATATTTAGACAATTTGATGGTTGGTGTTTTCTGGCTAACGTTCGAGAAACTTCTAAAGGCAGCAGGGGTCTAGAAACTTTGCAAGAAATGTTACTAAAAGATGTATTATTGCTGCAACAAAGACCAGAAGTCTCCAATGTTCATGAAGGTATTAATATAATAAAAAACAGACTTGGTCGCAAGAAAGTTCTCCTCATCCTCGATGACATTGATGATTTGCGCCAATTAAATGCTTTAGCAGGAGAATGCCAGTGGTTTGGTAATGAAAGCAAGATCATTGTTACCACAAGAGATAAACATCTGCTAACTTGTCACAGAATATATTGTGTGTATGAAGTTAAACCATTAGCTGTTAGTCAAGCTCGTGAGTTGCTAAGTAAGCATGCTTTTCAGAAGCACCAGATCAGAACAGATCTAGTGGATCGAGCTTTGAATTATTGTGACGGCATTCCTTTAGCACTGGAGGTGTTGGGTTGCTCATTATGTGATGCAACGGAAGATGTATGGGAAAGTACACTAGTGAAACTTTCTAGGACTCCTGACAAGGCCATTATTAATGTGCTCAAAGTGAGTTATGATGGACTAGATGAAAATGAAAAAGAGATCTTTCTCCACATTGCATGCTTCTTTAAGGGCCGGGAAAAAGAGTATATAAAGAAAGTTCTAGACAGTTGCGATCTTCAGACAACTGTAGGATTCGAAATTCTTATGAAGAGGTCATTGATAAGAATTCCATTTGAAAAAGTAGAAATGCATGACTTAATTCAATTGATGGGCATGGATATTGTGAATCAAGAATGTCGAGATGACCCAAGAAGATGCACCAGACTTTGGCTGTATGAAGATGTCGTTGATGTACTGTTACCTGACACGGTAAGAATTGTGAGTACGATCACAGTCGTGCACCTTATCTTTGACTTTGATTACTAAAAATGCGTAACCTAGATAATTTTATATATACAGGGAGATTGTGCTGTCAAAGCCATCGTGTTGGAGCTACCTGAGCCGAAAGAGATGTTGATTGATCCTGATGCTTTTAAAAAACTGAGAAGATTGAGATTGCTCATCCTGGTTAACGTGCAAACTTGTTTCCAAGGTCGTATGTATCTTCCTAATGACCTTAGATGGTTTGAATGGCGTGGATGTGGTATCTCCATTCCAGGTTTTTCCTCTGTTCCAGAGAAATTAGTGGGATTTAATATGAGCGGAAGCAATATCATAGGAGGGCCGGAACTATTTAAGGTGAGCATTTACCTACGTAGAACTTTTTATTATTTACTTCATTTTGTATATGCTTATTATATGTGCTAGTACACTCAAAGTGGTATTCCTATGTTGTAGAAAACCGCTTCTAAATTTTCCTCTAAATATGACCCCCAATAACTTGCTGGTTAAAATATTTTTATGTGCATCAAAATTGGCATTTGAAGAGAAGCTAGAAAACTTTACAAGAAATATGTAACGGACACGTTTGCTGTTAAAAATAGACGGTACAAAGGAATTCTGTACGTATATGTTGAAAGAGAGAAATATTTCAAGATTTGATTTTCTTTTTATTTATATGAAAGTCATTGCATCAAAAGAAAATTCAAAATTTAACATTTATCACGTGAAACATTCAATTAAATAACAAATTTCACGTGTCTTTGTTCATGCGTAAACTAACTGTAAAATAATTAATTGAGGATAATTGATAAAAGGAATTACAAAAAATTATTAAAACCAATTTTAAAATGTTTACCCAAGTTGGTTTTGCTGTTTTTGCAGGGCTTTTTAAATTTGAAGCACCTTATATTACAAGAATGTGCGTCATTGATTAGTATGCCCGACCTCTCATATACTCCAAATCTCGTGGATTTGAATCTTCATGGATGCAAAAACTTGGTAGAAGCACACAACTCGGTTGCATATCATGACAAGTTACAGATTTTGTATTTACGCGAGTGTTCTCAACTTAGTGTTTTCCCAAACGTGCTCAAGTCAAAAAATCTCCAAATTCTCAATCTCTACAATTGTGTAAATTTTGAAAGGTTCCCTGATATTCCAAAAAAGTTACCCCTTGAAACTCTTTCTTTATGCGGGACTGCTATTAAAGAACTTCCTACCTCAATCGAAAATCTAGTCTCTTTGAAGTACATGTTTTTAGATGGATGTGAGAGCCTCGTAAGTATTCCGTCTAGCATTTACAAGTTGGAAAAGATGGAAGGTTTGTATCTTAATGGTTGCCTGAACTTAATCGGGTTCCCACAGTACGAGGATTTAGCTGATCCGCAGATGAAGACTGGACTTTCAAACTTACGCTACTTGCAATTTGAGAATTGCAATTTGTCCGAAGTAGAATTTCTCGAGAATCTTTCATGTTGTCCCTTGCTGGAAATGTTATATTTTACGGGGAGTAAAATTACTAGCCTTCCCAATTCCATCGGTAAGCGTGATAGTTTGACATATCTAAAAGTTGGGAATTGCCATCAATTACGAGAGATTCCTGAGCTTCCACCATTTTTGGAATATATTAGTGTGGAAAATTGTGAATATCTGCAAAAAATTGGAGAATTTACTTCATCTCGTGATTTTGTTCGGAGAGGGTTGACCGTGGATCATCTTTTATCACTTGAACCAAGCAACCCGGTTAGACTCTCTCTCTCTCTCTCTCTCTCTCTCTCTCATTCATGTGGAGTGTATGCGGGCTACAGTGTGTGCTTTCATATTGCAAAAGCAAAACATGCAAGGTTTGAGGCTCAAGAAAAGTAAAGAAATGGAAAGAGGTTGTGCACGTGTAGGCATGGAATCGAGGCGGGTACCTTACTTTTTAGGGGATAATGATTTCTATCGCATGAGACTTGTATATCAATGCAAGGAAGGATTAATGGACGTCTATTCATCTGTAGGGCTCTAGTTCAAAAACGGATTGCTTACTAAACTCCAATTGAGTAATTCCATTTGTGTAATAATAACAAATTTGGAAACTGCTAACGGTTAAACTTACCACAGGACTTTAATGAATTCAACGTCATCGTCCAAGGAGAAGAGATGCCAGAGTGGATTATCCCTGTTGGAGAGGGCCCTGTATCTTTCATGGTTTCCAAGGACTCATATGACAAGTTTCTTGGAATTGCTCTCTGTGCCGTTTTGGGAAAGTCTGAAGAAGAAGATTGCACTATTACAATTGTCACCTATGTTAACGGCACAAAGCTCATTTATCCGCAACGATTTAAATCGTTGGATTCGGATCATATTTGGTTTTCCTATTACACACCGAATGACCTATGGAGGAGAGACGATCTTGATCAAATTGAGGAAAACTATGCACAATTGGGACTTGAATTATCGAGTACCGCCATGAGAAAGTGGGGATTCCGTATATTGTGCAAGCAACGTGAGGATGATTTAGAGGGTGTGCTTCGAGACAATCGGCTACTTCATCCAGCTTTCTTCCTTGAGGTTAGTGATGATTCAATAATTCAGAAGAAGACGAGATTTCACTAGTTCAAACCGAAATAGATCCGCAAGAGGACTTGGAAGATTGTCAAATGAGCACCGTGGAACATGGTCATATAGTACTGAACCGAAATCATAATCATATTCTCACTCGAGGCATGCGAACCAAGATCGTGTTGAGTTCTAATTCAACCAGTAGAGATGAGAATGGTGGTGTTGGCTTGCAGCTTTTGTTGTTGGAATGATGGAAACTTGCTATGGAAGCAATTTGCAGGTAAGTGAAGTCGGCTGATCTTCGTTAAAATGCCTTTTTTCTTCTGGTTTGTCTCTCTTTCCTTTCCCAAAGAAACCTGTGAAACACTGTCGTACTTACTTTTAACTAATTGTTTCTTATCTTTTATCTCCTCTGTTTGTATTTAATTTTTTCCCTCTCCACCTTTCTTTTTAGGGCTAAATCCTATTTTCTCCGCCATAGGCAAACTTGGGACTCCACCAACGCCGCTTTCAGCATCACGCCTGCTCCTCTTCCATCCCACACCAGCGAGCTTTGACGAACGTAAGGCCGTCACCTGCCAATGGAGGCGGCGAACGGAAGAAGTTCGCCTTTTCTGAAACAGAGCCCTTATCGAATTGACGCCGATGAAGGCCGGTGAAGGGAGGCGACAGACTATCACCGCCATCTGAATCCATGTAAACTGATGACGTAGCTCGGGGTGAACCATTCTCTCCTAAGGTTTGAGGCTTCGTTCAGCTTGCCATGGATTAGGTAAAGCCTAGCACATCGTTGATTTGAGCTGGATTTTGAATTCGATTCGTTTGAGGCTACAATTGAACGGGAACTCGAAGAACGTGTTGCTTGAGTGTTTCTTCGTATGTTTTGCCTGTGGATGCTTAGCAGTAAATTCGCTGGAAATCGATTTTAGATCCTGCAAAAGCAGGTTCGCCAGGACAATTGAATTTTGAGAAACTTCGATCGCTGGGATAGGACTCTGTCGCCAAGTTTTGTCAGGCAGTTGAAGGGGCAAAACTCAATTGGACTGAAGAAGATGCAGAGAGATGGTAGGCCACCGCGAGGTGTTGCTTGACAGTCGAGTCATCTAACCGATTTTTTACCTCGGCATCTGGGGAGAAATGGAACCAAATCTATTTAGGGCATGGCAGTAACATGAGCATGGGCTTGTGCCTATGGATGACTGATTAGGCTGTTAGTTTCTCTCGCCCTGGGCACTGTGGATATGGAAAAATAAAAAAATTACAAGACACACGAAGTTTGCATAAAGTATTCTGTCGAATGGAGACAAAAGCACAAGAAGCTGATCGCAGTGAAGAAACTGATCTGGAAGCTAAAACTCCTGGATGCTTTTTGAATACTTGTGTGAAACTTGATTATTGAAAGATAAACTTCTAAGGTAGCAATAATAGGACACATTGGAATGAGCAACGTGGAGGTTCTCAAATTAGTTGCTGTTTTTGCTCTGGAGCTGTTAGACACATATTAGTTTAAGTGTTAGGTAGGATTTGCATTTGAATTACAGGATGAGTATGTATTAATAATCATTACTTGGATGTTTATGAGCAGTATATTTTGTAGGACCCTACAAGATCTTAATCTTATAGCTATGAGATGAATTCTTTACATCAGTAGCTACGTATTGATACTGAAATATATCTAATGCTAGCAACTTGGTGCTGATTTCCCCTTGAATTGCCTGTTTGCATGTATGAGAGAAATTCTAACTCTTTTTTTTCCCCTCCTAGTTAGAACTCATTTGCTTTTTTGATAATTAATGCACTTGTTTAGGACAGCCTTAAAGTTCGAGTCGGATAAGAAATTGATTTTCCGTAATTTGGTGCATTTTCGACTTGTTCCTTTATTTTGTAATGAAAATTATTAGTATTTTCATGCTTAATCAGTAAATTATTTCACATTGTGCTTCATCTATGTTATACCTTTATTGAACAGCTGTATGATTGTTGAGGAAGGGCACCTTATTGCGGCAAGAAAAAGTAGGGGAAATAAGATGCAGAATTGCTTCTCCACCCCTTTATGAATATTTTGGGGGCAACAACAATTTGCTGTTGTCCTGAATTGATGCCCTCACATTATCTGCTCCTAGTTAAATAAATAAACGTGAAGGAGAAAACATATTCCATGAAATGCTATATGTTGAAACTTCACTAAGAGCAATGTTCTCTTTGACAAAGCTCCTAAGTTTGATATGCTTTCTTCATTTTTCTACTGCAGTTTTCCTAGGCAACATGACATGCAGAAACGGGAACTCTTGATGTTCTTCTTGAACAGTTGGTGGTGGAATGAATTTTTGTCTGCAGAAGTTGCAGAGAAGTTTTCAGTGTGCTCCCTTTAGGTGATCTGTGAACGCTGCATGATGCATGCATGAGCATTATCAATCATTTCTACATCTGTTGGTCATATTGAAATAAAACTAAAGTTTCGTGAGATTTGTTTATTCAAATATGATTAGATGATGCTGAGCCATTTTTTGGTATAAAGGAAGTACGATATGGCTGTGCAAATGATAAATTTGGAGGCTGTGGCTTTATACTGGTCTTTGCATTCAATTAGCTTCGCGTCATGCATTAGGTCAGTTTCTGAACTTGCTTTGGTTGTCAATTGCATATCTACTTAGCCCCACTTTGAAATTGTGACATTGGTCAATGGACAGCTCAAGCTTACTGGAGTTCATGACTCCTCATGTTGATTAATGATGGATGTAGTCTCGTGGTAATTCCGTACTAATTCTCTTTGTTGTTGCACTTTGGATATTGCAAAACATAATGATGGAGTTGGATGGAGGCATAAGGAACTGATTTTTTAAATTTCTGTCCTTTTTCCAAGTATAAATGGAAAAAACTCGAGTTTCTAAAGTATGAGGAAGTGGAGTTAATAATGTTCTTTCTTTCCCTGCTTTGTTTCCTATTTATCTTTAAGTTCAATGCGACTTGCTAGACATTTCCATATTTTCGTCACTTTACCTAAAGATTCATAGTTTTGGTTAGCAATACAAGCTCAGGTAACCTTTCTTATTTATATATATTTCTTGGGTCTGAAGGTGACCTTGGTCTGTTCTTTCCTTTTCCCTTTCCCCCCAGTTTCGTCATCTCTTCTTCCTTCCTTTTTTGCACTTCAGTGAGATTCTTTGATGCCTTTAATGTTCTTAAAACAGTAAATATAGCATCTTCAAAGAAATATGATTTTTTTTAAACCATGAGGAAATTATGCTTTATGATATGCCATGGGCAATGTACTCGGTTGATCTTGATGAGTAGGGCAATCTTTCTTCTTGTTCTTCTTGTTATCTTCTCTTCTATATCTTTTCTTGTGTCTAGTTTTCCTCTCTCCACTTCTTTCTTTGGGTATTATACTCGAGTATTATATATTATTCTTCTTCTTCTTTTCGTTTTTTGTTAAATCTTCTTTTCTCTGCCATAGGCAATTTCGAACTCCACTGATGCCGCTTTCGACATCAAGATTGCTCATCTTCCATCAACACTACCTGCCAATGGAGGTGACAAATAGAAGAAGTTGGTCTTTGCGAAACAGAGTGACTAGCGAACCAGCGGCCATGGAGACCAGCCAGTGGAGGTGATGGACTACTGCCGCTGACTGAAGTCATGGAAATCGGTGACATAGCTTCGGGTGAACAATTCTCTGCTGAGGTTCTGGGTTTCATGCAGCTTGCTAGAGATCAGGTAACGCCGGCCACATCTGAATTTTACTAGGTTCATGTGATATTTGAGCAAGATTTTGAATTCGATTCCCTTGGTGCTGATGCGCAGGAACTTGAAGAAGGTGCTGTTGAATTTGTTCCTAAGATGCTGAATCAGTGTGCCTTTGTAAGTTTTGTCTGTGGCTGCTTGGAAGTGAAGTCATTGGTTATTGACGTCACACGCCGCAAAATCAGCGACAATCCTTGGAAGGTATAGCTTTTCTTTCTCTGTTTTCATAGTTGGCAATTTATTGAAGGAAGTAGGTGAAGTCTAGGTTCAAAGAGAAAACGATCGAGGGAGAGTGAAACAATGGGAAGTGGGGTGTGCATGTTTTGGTTCAGTCCCCTTTTCAGGCAAAAAACTGAGCCAATAAGGGTGCTGTAGGTTGGGAGGGATGGATCTGGGCGCTTTTGAGGTGCCTAGGAAATGTGTATGTGTAGATGTGCAGCGGGTGATAGCTTTTCCAGGAGAATTGAGTTCTGAGAAAATTTGATCACTGGGATGGGGCTCTATGTTCTATAAGGTGCTTGAAGAGGCAAAACCATGGAGGAATGAAGAAGTTGCAGTGAGATGGCAAGCCACCAGGATAGGTTGCTTGACAGTCGAGTCCTTTAACCACTTGTTTACTTTGGCTACTAGGGAGAATTGATAACTAAATTCACTTGGAGTGTGACATTAACGAAATATAGGTTGTTCCATTGGGTAACTGGTTAGGCTTCTTTCGCTGAGTGGACTGTGGTTATGGAAAAATAGAAAAAACAAACCATGAGAAACATGGATTTTGGAAAACTTATTCAGTAGAATAAAGACCAAAGCACAAGAAGCTGATTGTCTATTGTGATTCCGAGGGCCTTAACAACCGTTTAGAGTTCTCTCTTATCCTCAGTGCCATAGGATTTATGAAGGAAAATGATCTAGAATCTAAGACTCTTGGAAGATTATTAATTGTTTGAGTGAAACCTAATCAATGAAAGATAAGCTTCTGCGAGGTACCAATGATGGGACACACAATGAATTAGCAATATGTCGTCTCTCAAATCAATTGCTGTTTTTCCTTTAGTGTTGTTAGAGCCATATCAGTTTAAGAGTTATGTGGGATTTGAATTTGAATTATAGTGGAGTATGTGGTAATAACCATTGCTTGGAAGGTTGTGACCATAATATTAAACAATATCCTGCTAGATCTTGATCATATACTATGAGACATGCATTCATTCCATCCATAGCTGTGAGGCCTGCTGAATATTTTTACTGGTAGCAACTTGATGCTGATTTCCTCTTGAATTGCCCGTATGCATGGGTGCCTGCATGAAAGAATTTCTGACTATTTAACCTCATGTCTGCTTCTCCTAACCAGGAACAAAACCCATTGCTTTTCATGTATTAGGCAAAGCTTGCTTTGGACAACCTTGAAGTTCCAGTTGGGTAAGAAACTGATTTTCAGTAACTAGGTGCATTTCAGATAAATTGCTTTATTTTCTAATTAAGATAATTAATATTTTATTCTAAATTATCGAATGGTTTCATGGTGTACTTTATTTATCTATGATGTGCTTTTACTGAATAGCTGCGTGATTGTTGAGGAAGGCAGCATTTTTGCGGCAGGAAGAAACTGCCACGAAATGTATGTTTATGATTGCTTCTCCTCTCCCTTTTATAAATTTTGGTGAGCTGTATGTTGTTAAGTGTTCTGAATCAATACCGTCAAAGTATCCGATCATCGATTGTTGTTGATCATTTTATGTTTCTCCCTTCATTATTTCTTTATTAGATCATACAATAATATATCTGAAAAAATCTGCTGATACTGGAATTTTCCATGCATTATTATGCTGTAAGGATTTTGTTCCCATTGTTCTTTCATAAGATATGACTAAGGCTAACACTAGCAATATTCTTGCTTTAATATGCACAATGTGTTGCGTTTTTCATTTACCATGCTCCATGTGCAACCATACTACAGTCTTTTTACCTGCTTTGGGAAGTTGCTAATTCGTTTTCTTATGCTGTTCGCTAGACTTTGGTATTCTCACTCAGTATAAAAATGCATTGTGAGCATTGTGTTAAGAACCAACTCCCGGGGAACATTTCTGCCAGGCAACAAGACATGAGATGGAAGCTCGTGATGTACTTTGAGAACAGAGGTAGAGGACTAGATTTTCAGCTGCAGAAGTTGCAGAGGAGTTCTCAACGTGCTCCGTTTATGTGACATGTGAACCATCCGTCATGTGTGGAACAACATTATCAATCATTGGTATGTTGGTCATACTCAAATAAAACAAAACTTACCTAGAATTGGTTTATTCATAAATGATTCGCTATCTCTTACCCATTTTTAGGTATAAAGAAAGTATACTAAGGCTGTGCACATGATAAATTTGCAGGCTGTGCCTCAATACTGGCGTTGCATTCAAGTGGCTGCAGGGCATGCATTTCGATGGTCGGTTGTGGGATGTGGTGTTGGTTGGGGTTGCAGTGGTGCCGGACGGTGGTGGACGTAGTGGCGAGTGATTTGGAGGAAAGAATCGTTTCTTAATTGGCAAAGATAGTGATGTCAAGGTTTGCTGAGGGACAAAGGGGCCAAATTTGAAGCCAGTTGGTACTCCATGCTCTCTACGCTCTTCCATTTCATGTCAGAGTAATGAATTGAAGTTGGAAGAATATTAAGAGTTCAAGATTTCTCGGAACACCCTATTTGATGACATCGACGAATATCCACAATGAACAAAGACGAGATTCTCGCAATCGAATGGCAAGCTGTTTGATTGATTCCTCCATTAAATTCGAAAAATAATGCTTTTCATAAGTTGAATGATGTCACAAATCCACCGGTGCAAATCTGATGCATTTTCATATTTCTTTAACTTTTTTTCACTTCAAATTTTCTTACATGTAACTTCACATCCGCGCTTTCCTTCTAACAATTTTGTATTCTCTTATAATGGGATCAATATACTTAATGTGGATTTTCTAATTTATTAGAATTTCACCGGAGAAATTGTCCAATGAGTTATAAACCTATATTGTGCGGCATCTAATACAGTCCTAATTTGTCTAGTTTGGCTAATTTAGTCACAAATATTTTTTTTTATTTATCAATTTTAACTAGAAATCGCTATTATAATAGTTTAGTCATTATTGGCCATCCTATTTGGTTCGATCCGTTGACATGGGTAATTTTCACAGTTTTTTTTTAAATGATCTTTTTTATTTCCTTTACTTTCTTTCTATGTTCCCCCGATTTTTGCATAATTTTTTTTTGTTTTCGCTATATTTAGTAACATTTTTTATTGTGCTAAGTTAATTTTTTTAATACGATATGAAATTTGGATACATATAAAGAGTTTAAAGTGGGTTGAATGATGTGTTTATTAGTAATATGGGTCACTAAATTTATATTGTCTATAAATGGGATAGAATGAATTAACCAAGTAAATTTGAGTTAGATTATTTCTGAGCTGCTCAATCCATTTGATGGTCCTATGCACTAATAAGATCAATATATCATCCGTGACCATGATTGCAAAGAACCTTGTTTTCACACGCGATTCTCTAGCAAAGAGTTTGTCAGTGTGGCACACGAGTAATACTAATTATCCAGATAAATGAAGCAGAAAACAGGAGCTTCGACAATCACAAGGGAGTTGAATGCAAGGTCGTAACTGAGATTTTGGAATATCGCTATCCAAGAGACAAAGTGATAGTTCTTCCATTGTGAATTTATATACCAAATAAACGGTTTAAAATGTTTATAGTGGAAGATGAGAAATCGTTGCTAAACATGACGGTATGCTAAAATTAATGGATGTTGTGCTACCAGGAGTAAGGAGGAAACAAGTTAGGGGGCAAGTGACCCATGCCATGAAGACATAAGTTGACGTTAATCCCAATAAGAAAATAAGGGATTGACACCTCCTTTAATTTGTCCTGCTCTGAGGACTAAATCGAAATTCTTTGATTCATCCTTAATCATGGTCATGGAAAAAAATTATTGACCTTCGTCAGGAGTTTCAGTCCTATTTCCAGTGGAGAATTGGTGACAGTCGATCAACATCACTATGGTTCAATTCGTGGCATCTCAAGGATTCTTTAAATTTACTCTTCTCGGATCGTGATATATACAGGTTTGGATTCTCTACACAAGCTTCGATATCCAAGTTAGTGGCGGACTTGAGTCGGCCCTCAGCATTAAAACACCTTGACATCCTGGGGGAGCCTCTATCGACACTTAGCGAGAGTATCCTGACCGATTTTTGTGGCTTGTACACTTGTCTAGCATTTTCTCTACTGCATCCGCTTGGAATGTTATCAGGCCAAGAGGCTATCTTGTATCATGGCATCCATTTATATGGGACAATGTGATCATCCCTCGGCATCAATTCCACATTTAGTTGATGACTCGCAATCGGCTGCCGAGCCAGGTATTTTTGCTTTCTTCTCGAAGAATACTTGCGACCAATTGTGTGTTCTGTAATCTCATACTAGACTCCATAGACCATATTTTCTTTGGGTGCCAAGTGCCTAGCCAACTAGCACTTTTTTGGGCTGTGAAATGTAACTTGCCTTGGAAAAATAGATCGTGGCTGGAAAATCTTATTAGGGCGACAAAGAACATCTCCAAGAAGGACTTCCACAAAAACATAGCCCGCTCGGCCTTTGGAGCACTATGTCATTGCATTTGGATGAAGAAAAACAATGCCATGTTTCGTAATTTATCAGGTTTTCTTGTCGGCAATGAAGAATGACTTGAAAAGTTTGTCCAGGACAAAGCATTGACATTTAATCATGTCTCAGACACTTAGAAATAGGCACATGTAACGTGCTTGGAGAATTGACCCTTCTATCTTTGAAGCATAGGTACGGTCTTGTATGTGTTTTTGTTAGATGTTAGATTTGTGGATGCATGCTTTTCCATGAACCACGACACCCTTCCACTCATAATGACAACATTTGTCTTCATGAGTGAAAGTTATATGGTATCGGGTAACTCATATTGTAAACCTCAGTTTGGCAACAGTTAATACAAATTCTTTCCATTATATACATAAATCACTCCCCCAATCTTAAACTTCAAACAGTCACTTTCTTTCTTCTTCTTTTTTCTTTTTTCCTCTTTGGCCGCTTTGCTCCTCTTCTAAGTTACATCTTAAATTGTTTCTTATCTGAACCACGAATCATTATTCATAAGTAAAGCCCTTCATCTTAAAAAAACAAAGAGAAATTCGAAACTTTCCTCCTACTTGCTCTCTCCGGGGTTAGGTGTCATCAACGGCTAGACTCACACATTTTTGTAATGACATAAAATTTAGACGTGTCCACCTAAATTTAGGATGTGATTTCGTAGTCATTCTGTTTATTGTCACTATTTGAATGTTGCAACACACAAATAAATGGAGGCGTGTGGAACGAAATTTCCATCTTTTCTGTCCTTTTCCTAGTCTAAATGGAAGAAAGTGGAGTTTCGGCAAGCATCAAGAAGTCAAATATAGATTAATTCTAATTTTCCCTGATTTTTTTTACTTTGAATTCTTTGTGACTTGTTAGACATTTATATGCGAGCCATAGAATGGTGATTCCGCCTACTTCTTGGGATTGACATTCTACCACTTGGGCCATGGAATCACCCTTCAAATCCTCCGTAGGTTAGGAGCCATTTGGGCTAATGGAATGAAATTAAACGGCAATATTGACATTTAGGAACCAAATATTTACACATGCCCGATGGCTGCCGTAACATCAAAACGCAGGTTCCTTGGTCAAACACAAACCAAAAAGCGTCAAAAAGACTGAAGTTCAAGCCCAGGTGCCCCGGAGGAGGGCATCCACCGTTGCGGATTCCCCGAACGTCTTGAGCAAATCGGAACAGGAGGGATCAGAATCTTCTTCCGGTTTGAGCTCCAACCCCAGCTCCTCCTCGATGTCGTCCGATGCCGATATCAGCAGCAGCTCGCACCCTTCGTAGTTCAGGAAGTCGGGCGGGTCGGCCGGGCTGTACCTCAGCTGCCCGAACTGTGCCTGCAGGTGGGCGGGGAACACCGCTTTGCGCTTGCTCTGGAGCCCCCTGAACTGGGAAGGGCCATCCCCGTGCTGGTCCGGGTTCTTGATCTGAATGAGGAAGGATCCTTCTCTGTCGACGTTGAGAGACTCCTGGGGCTCCTGCTTCTCTCGTTCCGGAGGGAATTCGAGCTTGTATATGAGATGCGTGTGCGCTTTCTTCCCCTTGGATTTGTGTCTAAGTATTCGGTAAACGCCCTCCCCCAACGCCCTGGCTGCCGGCGTGTGGCAGCGTCCCCTCGTGGAGGTATCGTACTCCTCTGCAATAAGCAAGTCCGACTATTCAATTGAAACACAAACGAGAGAGAGAGAGAGAGAGAGAGAGAGAGAGAGAGAGAAGAAGAAGAAGAAGAAGAAGAAGAAGAAGAAGCAGAGCACCTGCTTTAAGAACTGACTTGACATCATCAATCTTGGTGGTGACCATCTCCACAAATCCCCAGTAAGGTCGGCTCCGTTTGCTTGGGTCCGGAAGACTCTTCTTCCCCATCACTATCAACCTCAAAAGCAACTGCTTGTCGATGTTCACTTCCTAACGTTTGGCAATTACAAAGAAAACAAAAGAAGAAAAAGTCACAAGGGAAAAGAGTAAAGAAGAACTCAACACACTGGAAATCGAAGAATCTTTATGAAGATGAAGATGAATCTGTTGAAGACAGAGTTGAATCAATGAATCTCAACTCGTCGAAGCTTTATTTCTGTAATCTCCTGTAGAGAGAATATCTCTCTTAGCTCAAAAGTTCTTCTGAGAGCTTAAACCTCAATTACACGCAACTTATGTACATATACACGGAAATTACAGCTCACAAGTCTAACGCACAGTTTGTTACCAATAACAGAAAAGTCAATGCAAGTCAACTCTTGGTCTTCGCTTTTGATCTCTGTTCCTCCAGCTCCTCACTTAACACGTGCTGCTCAGCTGACTCAATAGCTTTAACATCCCCCTGCAAATTAGGCATAGGTTTAAAACCGAGGCCTAATTTGAGCCGGAGAGAAAAATAATCAAGGCGAGAGATGGCCTTGGTAAAAATGTCAGCAACTTGAGCAGAGGAAGGAACAAAATGAACTTTAATAGAACCAGCAGAGACTTTCTCACGTACAAAATGGTAATCAATTTCTATGTGCTTAGTGCGCGCATGAAACACTGGATTGGCAGTCAAGGAAATGGCAGACTTGTTATCACAGAACAGCATAGTTGGTGGAGCCAGAGGAATACCAATATCACGCAATATGAAGGAAAGCCATGTAAGATCAGCAGAAGCACAAGCCAGAGCTCTGTACTCAGCTTCAGTGGATGATCGAGACACAGTGGGCTGTTTCTTGGCTGACCAAGTGATAATATTTGAGCCAAGATAAGCACAAAAACCCGTCGTGGATCGACGAGTAAAACCACAACCCGCCCAATCAGAATCAGAGAAGCCATAGAGATTGAGAGTACTGTTGGCATGAAAGAAGAGACCAAATTGAATGGTGCCCTTAATATATCTGAGAACACGCTTAAGCTGAAGAAAATCACCAACAGTTGGACATTGCATACGCTGACATAAAAGATTTGTTGCAAATGCTATGTCAGGACGAGTAATTGTAAGATATTGTAAACCCCCAACCAAACTTCTATACTCAAGTGGATCAGGAAAGAGAGCAGAGTCTTTAGCCTGAATAGATGGCTTTGGAGACAGGGGAGTCGAGATTGACTTACAATCCTGCATATGAGCTCTGGTAAGAAGGTCTAGTGCATACTTCGTTTGACATAGAAACAAGTCACTGGCTGTACGATGAACTTCAATGCCAAGAAAGTAGTGAAGGGAACCAAGATCCTTCATATGGAAGTGACACCCAAGGGAAACAATCAAACTGTCCAGTAGTTGAGCTGAGCTGCCAGTTAAGACAATATCATCTACATAAAGAAGAAGAAGGACAGTGTCTGCTCTTTGATGAAGAACAAAGAGTGAGGGATCAGCAGTACTACAGTAGAAGCCAAGTTCAAGTAAATATGCACTGAATTTATCAAACTAGGCACGAGGAGCCTGACGAAGCCCATACAAAGATTTTCGAAGAAGACAAACATGATGAGGCTTAGATGAATCAACAAAGCCTGGAGGTTGCTCCATGAACACTGTTTCTGTGAGAGAACCATGAAGAAAAGCATTCTTAACATCAAGTTGTCGAAGAGGCCAATGTTTAACCAAAGCCACAGAAAGAACTATTCGAATAGTAGCATGTTTAATTACTGGACTAAATGTCTCAGTAAAGTCAACTCCTGCTTCTTGGTGAAACCCTTTTGCCACCAAACGAGCTTTCAGCCGATCAAGTCCTCCATCAGAAGTTAACTTTGTTTTAAACACCCACTTACATCCAATAACATTCATAGTGGGAGTTCTAGGGACCAAAATCCAAGTCTGATTACTATACAACGCGTCCATCTCTTCCTTCATTGCGGAATGCCACCCTTTGTCAGCTAAAGCTGACTTGATTGATCTTGGTTCAGAGGGTACATTATAGTCCACAAGACAAGCATAACGAGGATTTGGCTTGATGATACCAGACTTCAATCGTGTTTGCATTGGATGCACAGAAGAACTAGGAGCTGAACTAGAATTGGAACTAAGAGATGGAGGAGAGGATGAAGGAGGAATAGGAAGCAAAGACTCTGAACTAGTGGAGAAAGAGTCAGAACTAGAATTATTGAAGGAAACAGCAGGTGTAATCAAGGAAGAGTCAGTAGAAGAGCCAGGGATAGCATTAGGAGGAATGGAAGATGTAATAGCAATAGGACAGAAAGTAGCCAAAGGTGGAGGAGAAGGAACACTCTGCTGAGAAGAGGATAGGGAAATATTATCAGAAGAAGGGATGTGTGGCTGAGCAAACAATTGAACTTCCTGGACCCATTGTTTATAAAGAGTAGTATAATGAGGATAAGTAGAATGGAGAAGTGTAGTAAAAGGAAAATAATGTTCATCAAAGACAACATGTCTGCTAATGTAGACACGGCCTGTGGCAGGAAGAAGACATCTATAGCCTTTGTGACGATCACTATAACCAAGAAAAACACAATAGAGTCTGAAAGAGGAAAGGGCAGTGCAGTGCTCTTAGCAAGTTGACAACTACTACAAATAAGTCGAGTGCCTTTATGACAATGAATCAACTTCTGAGCTTGGAGAGACTGCAAAACTTTCACATTGGAGTGAGCTAATCTCTGATGCCATACATCTTCACTTACAGTTTTCTGCCGTTGAGTGAAAAAGGCTAATGTAGCTTGCTGATCAATTCGATAAAGGCCTCTAACTTTCCTCCCGACCACCAGAGTTGCATTGGTGTAGTTGTCCTTAACAGAAACCCCATCATTGTCAAAAATAAATGAACAGGGGTAATCATGAGTCAACCGAGACACAGACAACAAATTTTTCTTGATTTCTGGAACCACCAAAACCTCATGTAAAGGTAAGGTACCAAGTTCAGTATGTAGCACGCCATCACCAATATGAGTGATAGGCAGACATGCACCATTCCCTACCATAACTGAATCAGTGCCACTATATAGAGAGGTTGTAGAAAGCATACCTGGATCAGCAGTGACATGAGCTGTGGCACCCGTATCAGGATACCATTCACCACCTGTAGAGTCCTCAAGATGCATGGCAGCTAAGGCAGTTGGTATATCTTCAGCTTGATAAGAGTTATCAAACCGAAACCAACAATGAAGTGCATCATGCCCAGGTCGCTTACATATCTGACATTCCACTGAAGATTTATCTATCATTTTAACTCCCTGATCATACTTTGGAGGTGGAAAAGACTTGACATTCTGTTGCCTCAGTGAAGAACCAGAATGTGGTCGAAAACCTTGGCTAGTATTCAAGGTAGTTGAACTATTATGCTGCTTACCATATGACCCATATTCTGATCAAGCAAGTAGTTATGTGGCTTGTGATTAATTCCCCTGCCAGAATAGCTAAACTGACGACCATGATTGCCAAAAAATCGTCCTCTGCTGAAACCACGAGTACCTCGATTGTTAACTCGTCCACTCTCAAAGACTGAATTTTGCCAACTACGACTGGAGTCCCCTCTCTGCTGATCAAAGTGTCGTTGTCCAAGAAAAGCCAAATTTAGGTTAGGACGACTAGATGTATATTGTTGCAATCTAGTCTCAAATCTCTCCAGCTGTGAAACAACCTCATCATACTCAGGTTGGGGCTTCAAACAGTAAATAGTAGTTCAAAAACTTTCATATTCTGGTCCCAAGCCCTCAAGAACTCCAAACATCTTAGTAATCTCTGTTGGGAATATAGTATTTGGGAGAAATGGAATCGAAATGATATAGACTTTGAGGCGTGTGATCACTATCTTTTAGGATCAATTTGCCCCACTACGTTGCTATTGGTTTCTGGCAAATTTCCTTCAGGATACAACAAAGTCTCGAGACCAGTGGATAGCAATTCCAGAGAATCTCCTAAAACTCTCTTCGAAGACCAATTGAAAACGAGGCTGTAAATTTCCTTTAAATTCTAGAGACTACCACAAACAGACACATCCTTTCATGTCGAAAACTTACCATTTGGACACACCTCTTCGTGTACAAAACTTGTCATTTCGGTTTCTTCCCGAACAGTCACAAGTCAACAGTTACGTCCGAACGATCACAAGATTAACGACTAAAATAAATAAATAAAAATTAATTTCGAAATTAAAAATAATGAGTTGATTAAGATTAATATGGACCGCGGCGCGCTAAGTGCTAAGTGCGTCAATTAAACGCGTCAAAAACGCGCATAATCGCGCACCCGCACGCGGATACAGTGAGGTCTAGCCCACTAGACTATTTCTAATAAAATAGTAAATCCAACTCATATATAAAGTGACAAAACTTTCCTTTCTTTCCCATGTGGGATAAGGAAAGTGTCTCAAGTTTGTTTTACAAACAAACAATTCCAACAATCTCATCTATAGGTTTCCCTATCGCATGCAACTGATCACACAGCAGCTTATATTCACGGAGATAAGTTTGCAAAGATCGATCACGCTTCTGACAAGCTTGGAGCTTGCCGCGTAACTCAAACTCTCTTGAGATCGATTTCTGAGTAAATCTATTAAGCAAGGTCTGCCAAACTTCATACGATGTATCCAAGCCAATGATTAAACTCAAAATAGTTTCAGAAATAGCTCCGCTTATCCAAGAAGACACAAGTTGGTCAGTTCTTACCCAATCCAAGTAATCGGGGTTAATAACCTCTGATTCACCATCCTCTGCTTCAACATATTGCATGCGCGGCGGTGATTGAATCTCACCACTAATAAAGCCGAACAGCTCTTGACTTCGCAGAAATCTATAGAACTGCGCTTGCCAGAGCAAAAAATTGTCTTCGTTCAACTTGATAGTGACGAAGTTTGCTATGTTGATGTGGATTGGGAACGGGAATCGCGACGATCTTGCTGCCATTCTTCAACAACGTCCGAGCTTCAACTTGTATTTGCTCTTAGAGAAAGGCTCTGATACCATAAAGAAGAACTCAACACACTGGAAATCGAAGAATCTTTATGAAGATGAAGATGAATCTGTTGAAGACAGAGTTGAATCAATGAATCTCAACTCGTCGAAGCTTTATTTCTGTAATCTCCTGTAGAGAGAATATCTCTCTTAGCTCAAAAGTTCTTCTGAGAGCTTAAACCTCAATTACACGCAACTTCTGTACATATACACGGAAATTACAGCTCACAAGTCTAACGCACAGTTTGTTACCAATAACAGAAAAGTCAATGCAAGTCAACTCTTGGTCTTCGCTTTTGATCTCTGTTCCTCCAGCTCCTCACTTAACACGTGCTGCTCAGCTGACTCAATAGCTTTAACAAAGAGCACGTGATGTTGCGAGTCGATCATAGGCAAATTTTTGGGTCATGGATCCTGTGGAGTCTTGTGACCATCATTACCTGGCTACCCCGGCCACCTTCCACATTGGCCTTGTCAGGGGAATCGGGGTCGGAGCCTTCCTTGCCGGAATGGGGATCTTGCTTCTCCTCAACGGGCCTCTCGCCGGACTCAGGACGGAGGACTATGTAAAGGCGCTGCACATCGTCGACGCCGTGAACCGCTTCTCTCTCCACCTTGGGCCTATAGAAGAAGAAGATCTCCCCTCTTTCCTGCAAATGTCTAATTCATTAACAACGAGCTCCCTCGCTCACTACCCTCACCGACCAACTGACGACCCAATTTGATTAACAGTGAAAACGCAAACAAAGCAAGTGCAGAACCTGAATTTCGACTTGGGGATCATTCCTGGTCTTGACTTCCTGTCCTTGACCCATTTCCTGCTCCACCGCCACGGCAAGATGAACACACTAGAGCAACATGCGGCAGAAGCAACTGGAGTCTCGTCCTTTTCAGTTGGAGAATTTACGGGAACCCGAGGGAGCTGTGGACACGTTCTCCTCACGGATAAACCCACGTTTCAGCACCTTAGTCCTGCCGCGTCGTTGCGTGCGTTGCTGTCGGCGACCGAAAAGCAAACGCCCCGATGGCTGCATGGAAGAGGGACATCCGGACATGCCACGAGTCGCAACGTCTCCTTACTCCATGAAAGCCGACACCCTTTATTTCGCTTTGCTTGCTCTTCTTTAGTAGCAAGATTTCAAATAAGAAATTGAAATGAATTCGTTCTCTCCAATAAAAAGTCTCAAATAAGATTCTAACATCACCGACTAATCAATGAAATTCTCGTGTAAGTACATATATTTTTTCGTTTTCTTGTTTTATTTTCTTATCTTGTTCTTTCTTCATCTTCCACGTGCATCCTTCCCTTTCCCTCGCATTCATGTTTGACACCATCACAAGCTTCTCTCTCTTCCTCTCTGCCATCTCGTTGCATGATCAGGGACAACTTTTTGTGGGAGCAAGCCATCACAGCAAAACTGAGCTCGTTGGAGATTTCAAGTTTCGCTCCTCGAAATGGCTCATAGAGGATTCCACGAAGCCAAAGCAGGCGAGCTTAAAAAATATGATTCCTTTGTTCCTTCCTAGATTTATCACGAATGCCAATCTGATTTGGGCGTCTCCCTTGGAGCCACGCTACGTGCCCCAAAGATGTTTGATAAAATGCCTGAATGGATCTATTTTGCTTTAACAATGGATAATATCGAGAAGGTATTGAGCAAAATAGGGATTGCAGTTGTTGGGTTGGCAAAATGACATAAAAATGTAAAGCTTGAGTCGATTATATTCAGTTTATTGTCTCTTTTGTTCTTCGCATTTCGTTGCCTCAAAGGGAAACAAAAATCAACGTTGAGTACAAATCTCATAGTTCAGTTGCCGATCACCGCATTAGCCACTGGTCATTGAAAATCACTGCCGGTTCATAATAATTCTCTATTTCAATATTGTGGCTTTCAACAGGGATCCGAGCTTTCCTGGCCTCCAAGGCACTTGACATGGATGCTTTCTAATAATTTGTTTTTGACTTTGCATACCGCATAAACGTAATGTTTGCCTATCTGACAAACTGCTGAAGTGACATTCTCAGGAAGAACTTCCTAAAGCAATATGCTAATACAAGTTGATTGTGAATCCATAATTGTTTTATTAGCTTAAATTTGCAGAAACTTCCCAACCCCATTGGCAGGTTGCAGCCAAAGAATTTGGGATCCAGATGACATCGATGAGGTTTCATTGATAGCAATGGTTTCAAACAAAGCAAAGATGTGTAAACCGAGAGAAGAGGCTGACTACAAAGTGCTCAATCATTTTCAGCAAATTCAAGACTTTACCAATTTGCTCGTATTGCTTTTACTTGATAATATGTTCTCGCTCTGTAGTTCACTCGATATCATACCCTTTTTCTTGGAGCTCCACAACGACTCCGTTCCTCATCCTAAACCATGGCTTTTGAGCTTGTTGCTCAAACTTCTTTTTCTCTAGTTATACCTTCATCAGCTTCAAAAGAATCCCTAGGCCCAATAGCAATGAACTCTTCCATGACTTCTTCATGGCCTAGATAGATTGTTGCCGCCCCTACAAGTGAGCGAGCTCTTTCTCTTCCCTTTTCCCGGGCTTCAGCGTGCGCCACCCTAGGGGTGATGTTTTGTTGCGGAGCCACATGACTCTAATGAGTGTGTATGTGGCTAGCAATGCCTTGCGTAGCTGCTTCCGAACTAGCAGTTTCCTTCGCCCATTGCTATTTTGCTCAACAACTTCTCGTCATCGAGCGATTTGATGTATTGATGCCCTGGACAATGGCACTATCGCATCAGAAAGAAAGAAGTTTGAAATTTTTCGTTGTTGAAGCAAAATGGACCCATTGAGACATTTCATCAAACATCTTTGGGGCGCGTGGTGTGCCCCGAAAGAAGACGCCCAAATCAAACTGGAATTCGCAGTAAATATCGGGACAAAGGAATCATGTTATTCAAGCTCACCTGCTTTGACTTCGGGAACTCTTCTACAAACCATTTCAAGGAGGAAACTTGAATTCTCCAAGGAGCGAAACCTTATTCTAAGCATCATGAAAATTTATTTATTTATTTTCAAGATCACCACATGCTTTAACAAATTACCAACATTGATTAGCAATTGTTAACTGAAGATTAAAATTAATAGCATTTATTAAAAAAATAATTTTGATAGCTCTTATTGGAGCCTACTTATCGATGTTTATTTGCTTGAATTTCAATACGTTGGAAAGCTCTGGAATGAAATATGCAGTAAGTCCATAGAACAGTTGGCATTTGAAATTAATCAAATAAAGCTGGTAAGTGACCAAATAAAACTAGTAACTTCACGTAAGAGTTTATAATTTAAACTCCGCAAAAGTGTGTCTGTAAATCATTGGCATGTAGTTAGTAATTTTGCAAAAGAGAAGATAATTTTGTATTAGAGTGGTAACGTTCACATAATGGTACACTCACCCCCATTAACGTGTCGACAACTTTAGATCGGAGTTGTTAACCTTTATGTTCAGTAGCTGCTGAAAAATTAGTTAATTAATGTCAGTTAGATGTCTAAACAATCGGTAATTTCTAAACAATCTAGATTATACAGCCTCACCTTCATCGACTGAGGCAGTTTTTTGGTCTATTTCAATTCTTCTTTTTGGGTGGATTGAGATTTTGGGCTTTAGCTCACAACATAGTAGACTTGCTCGAAATTTTATATTTCTAGCAAGTACGACAAAGCATCGATGTCTTTTGTTCCTAAAGGCAAAAGCATTTTATTTCTTCAATTGCACCCGAAATTTGTCAAATAACCAAATATCAATTGCAACGAAGAGAAGTGGTCTTACCTAGTGGTCAGTGTTGGCATTCGGTACCACGTGGAGGCGTGCTTACATATCTTGCATTCAGCGGGATCAGAAGTTATATTTTGTATGCAAATCCAAAATTGAAAGCTGTAAGTCATCAAGTGACTTGTATATTGATTGTTTCTTGTACGTGAGTATTTTGAATGATAAAAGAGTAACAATAATTTTTAAGAAAAGCTCGATACAAAAACATTGAAGAGAATATCCTTCTTTAGCCCTAACCAAACCAACTCCTAATGGACGGAACAATTTGGGTCTAGGCCCTTCTAACTTTTCCAGGCCAGGCTTAAAGACGGTCCCAGCAACTCAATCTGTTTAGGCCAGGCCGAAAATTCCTATATTAACTTCCTCGTCAACATCATGCAGGACAAAATTAATTTGTACCAGGAACATAGCCAGCCAACTCCAATTTCTCATACGAGTTCTTCAGGAACAAATAAATCTCCTGAGAACCAAGATGATTTTTAGTATCTCCAACAGCAAACCGATAAACCTTGTCGGCCACTTCAATCCAAGTCCAACCAGGAACATTTTAACGTAGCGGCCAATGAAGTCGAGCGAAAACGAAGCTTTTTAACTTTTTGAGCTTTCCGTTTAAGCATCAACTTGAAAACGGGTCCGATTTTCTAATTCAGCTTCACCGCAAAGAAAGAGACAGAGCTTGGGAAGTTATTCAGGCGCCGAATGCGTGAGCGCGAGATCGGGGTGAGAGTGTAATTTCCCTGATATTTTCCACCAGAGAACTCCCGTACGCAACTCTCGACCGATCAGTCGATGCTCTTGGACTCAAGCGAACAGAAGGACAGAGCAGTCCTACATAAGCTGAGTAAGTAATTGAATTATGAACTGTTCTTCTGATTATGTGTCAGACGTCAGCCCAAGTTGTAAACTAAAGACGAAGAGATCGTGATCAAGGGGGAAATGTTTTATGTACTGCGACTCGTAAAAGCTGTTTGCTACGGCGATATGTGAGACTCGGCCACCTTTGCTGTTCTGGGATCCGACCCTCTTTCTTTCGCACTCGTCCGTGATGCCTGACCAGAGCCCCGACCCGCCGCCGTCGGGGCCGTCCCGACCAGTGGGTGGCACCGAGTACAGCTGGTGCAGGGCCGTGCCCGGCGGCACTGGCGTTACCGTCCTCGCCCTCCTCCTCTCCAAACCCCCTGACCTATCCCTTATCCGAAACGCCCTCCACGATCTCCAAAAGTCCCATCCTATCCTCCGCTCCAGGATCCACCTCGACCCCGTCGCTAACGCCTTCTCCTTCGTCATCCCCTCGTCCCCGCACCTCGAGATCGCGCCCTTCGATCTCTCATCCACGTCCCGCATCCTGAACAATGAAGACGGCGACGGCACGGACACCGCCAGGACGACGCCATTTCACGCCATCCTGGAGCACGAGATGAACCGGAACGCATGGCTCGACCCCATGCGACGCCGACGCCGACATGTTCCACGCGAGCCTCTACCACCTGAGCGAGGACCGGTGGGCGCTGGCGATCCGGCTCCACACGGCCGCATGCGACCGAGTGGCGGCAGCGGCGTCGGAGCCTGAGGGATGAAACGGCGGCGAGCAGGAGGAGGAGGCTAATCCGGGGATTGAGGAGCTCATCCCAAGCGGGAAGGCGAACAAGCCGTTCTGGGCGCGTGGGATGGACTTGCTGGGGTACTCGCTGAATGCGTTCAGGCTCGCGAACTTGCAATTCGCGAGGCGGAGTCGCCGAGGTGTTCTCAGATGGTGAGGCTGAAGATGAACAGAGAAGACACTCAGAGGCTCATCGCGGTGAGTTTCGATTGGCTTCTTTCATCTTTTCCTTCGTCCGTTTCGGCAGTCTCGTAATTCTTCTCGATCGAACGGAAACAAACATTCCGGTGTATTCCATAAACTATATTTACCATGCAAATCCAAAATAACTTAAAATTCATTTATAGTTAGAAAATTTATTTTCGATTTTTCAATATCTAAACGATGGAAATTTGATTGATTTATGAAAAATATCTTTCGTGAAACCAACGTGTCTAATTCGACATTGCGATTCTACGACCATCATTTAGCATAATGATCTAATAGAGGCTGAAACCATCGGTAAAGCTGTGTAAATAACTTGCAAGTCTATTTTGATATGTCCGACGCTATTACTGTTGATTTCGCTTATTTGGGTTTGTCATGGATCGTGAATGTATTGGTACCCAATATATATCCTAATGAACCTAATTGGAATCAACAATCATGGGGTGGCGCGGATTGGAAGGAGGCCAAAAGTTGAATACATATAGCAGGGATATTGCCTGGTAAAAGAATGATGGGGATTACAGGAGGAGTTTGTGGTAATAACCATTGCTTGGAAGGTTGTGACCAGAATATTAAACAATATCCTGCTAGATCTTGATCATTACTATGAGACATGCATTCATTCCATCCGTAGCTGTGAGGCATGCTGAATATTTCTACTGGTAGCAATCCTGATTTCCTCTTGAATTGCCCGTGTGCGTGGGTGCATGCATGATAGAATTTCTGACTCTTAACCTCATGTCTGTTTCTCCTAACCAGGAACAAAACCCATTTGCTTTTCATGTATAAGGCAAAGCTTGCTTTGGACAACCTTGAAGTTCCAGTTGGGTAGGAAACTGATTTTCAGTAACTAGGTGCATTTCAAATAAATTGCTTTATTTTCTAATTAAGATAATTAATATTTTATTTTAAATTAGCGAATGGTTTCATGGTATACTTTATTTATCTATTATGTGCTTTTACTGAACAGCTGTGTGATTGTTGAGGATGGCAGCATTTTTGCAGCAGGAAGAAACTGCCATGAAATGTAAGTTTATCATTGCTTCTCCTCTCCTTCTATAAATTTGGTCAGCTGTATGTTGTTAAGTGTTCTGAATCAATACCATCAAAGTATCCGGTCATAGATTGTTGTTGATCATTTTATGTTTCTCCCTTCATTATTTCTTTATTAGATCATACAATAATATATCTGAACAAATCTGCGGATACTGGAATTTTCCATGCATTATCATGCTGTAAGGATTTTGTTCCCATTGTTCTTTCACAAGATATGACTAAGGCTAACACTAGCAATATTCTTGCTTTAATATGCACCATGTGTTGCGTTTTTCATTTACCATGCTCCATGTGCAACCATACTACAGTCTTTTTACCTGCTTTGGGAAGTTGCTAATACGTTTTCTTATGCTGTTCGCTAGACTTTGGTATTCTCACTCAGTATAAAAATGCATTGTAAGCATAGTGTTAAGAACCAACTCCCGGGGAACATTTCTGCCAGGCAACAAGACATGAGATGGAGGCTCTTGATGTACTTTGAGAACAGAGGTAGAGGACTGGATTTTCAGCTGCAAAAGTTGCAGAGGAGTTTTCAGCATGCTCCGTTTATGTGACATGTGAACCATCCGTCATGGGTGGAACAGTATTATCAATCATTGGTATGTTGGTCATACTCAAATAAAACAAAACTTACCTAGAATTGGTTTATTCATGAATGATTCGCTGTCTCTTACCCATTTTTAGGTATAAAGAAAGTATACTAAGGCTGCGCACATGATAAATTTGCAGGCTGTGCCTCAATACTGGCGTTGCATTCAAGTGGCCGCAAGGCATGCGTTTCGATGGTCGGTTGTGGGGTGTGGTGTTGGTTGGGGTTGCAGTGGTGCCGGACGGTGGTGGACGCAGTGGCGAGTGATTTGGAGGAAAGAATCGTTTCTTAATTGGCAAAGATAGTGATGTCAAGGATTGCGGAGGGACAAAGGGGCCAAATTTGAAGCCAATTGGTACTCCATGCTCTCTACGCTCTTCCATTTCATGTCAGAGTAACGAATTGAAGTTGGAAGAATATCAAGAGTTCAAGATTTCTCCAAACACCCTATTCGATGACATTGACGAATATCCACATGGCAAGCTGTTTGATTTATTCTTTCATTAAATTCGAGAAATAATGCTTTTCATAAATCGTATGATGTCACAAATCCACCGATGCAAATCCGATGCATTTTCATATTTCTTTAACTTTTTTTCACTTGAAATTTACTTGCATGTAACTTCATATCCTCTCTGTCCTTCTAACAATTTTGTATTCTCTTATAATGGGATCATTATACTTAATTTGATTTTCTAATTTATTAGAATTTCATCTAAGAAATTGTCCAATAAGTTATAAACCTATGTTATAAGGCATCTAATACAATCCTAATATTTTTAGTTTGGCTAATTTAGTCACAAATCTTTTTATATAATTTATCAAGTTTAACTAGAAATCGCCGTTTTGATAGTTTAGTCATTATTGACCGTCCTATTTGGTTTGATCCTTTCACATGAATAATTTTCATAACTTTTTTAAATACTTTTTTATTTCCGTTACTTTCTTTCTTTGTTCCCCCGATTTTTGCATAATTTTTTTTTGTTTTTGGCTATATTTAGTAACATTGTTTATTGTGAGAAGTTAATTTTTTTAATATGATATATAATTTGGATACACGTAAAGAGTTTAAAGAGGGTTGAATTGTTGGGTATATGTTTTCAATAATAGGATTAACTAAAGATGTGTTTTTGTAATATGGGTTGGGCATGGATTAGGTAAATATGGTTCACTTAATTTATATAATGAATGTATAGAACGAAATAACCTAGTCAATTTAAGTTAGATCATTTTCGAGCTGCTCAATCCATTTGATGGTCCTATGCATGAATAATACCAATCATATGTTACTGTGATTGTAGAGGATCTTGTTTTCGCACGCGATCCTTGACCAAAGAGAGTGTCAGTACTACACAAAAGTAATACCAATTTTCCGGACAAATGAAGTAGAAAACAAGAGCTTCAACGGTCATAGAGGGACTTGAGTTCAAGGTGGGAGGTGAGAGATTGAAACATCGCTATTGAAAAGATCAAAGTGGTAGTTCTTTCATTGTGAATTCAACTATTAAATAAACGGTTTATCATTTTTCTAGTGAAAGATGAGAAATTGTTGCTAAACATGACGGTAAGCTAAAATTAATGGATGTTGTGCCACAGCGAGTAAGGAGGAAACAAAGTTAGGGCAAGTGGCCCATGCCATAAAGACATAAAGTGACGTTAATCCCAATAAGAAAATAAGGGATTGACACCTCCTTTAAGTTGTCTTGCTCCAGGTGTACTAAATCGAAATTCTCTGATTCATCCCCAATAAATTGCATTATCTCTACCGCAAATTTAGAGTTCAGTCACTCCCTTAAGCATAAACTTCAAATTGCCACTTTCTTTCTTTTTTTCTTTTTTTTTTCCCTCTTTCGCCGCTTTGCTCCTCTTCTAAGTTACATTTTAAATTCTTTATTATCTTAACCACGAATCATAATTCATGAGTAAAGCCCTTCATCTTTTAAAAAATAGATATTCTAAACTTTTCTCCTCCTTGCTCTTTCTAGCGTCGGGAGTCATCAACGGCTAGACTTCACACATTCTAGTGAAGACCATAAAATTTAGACGTGTTGATCTCAACTCAACTTAATTCAAGTTACCTAATTGGATTTGTTCGCAAGAAATTTTAAGGACAAGAACTTATGATCTTCCACAGATAAGTTCAATTTTTGTGGTAATCACTGAACCAAGTCATCTTGCGCCTATAAATTTAAACACTGGACGTGAATAGAATTCATTTTAGCCCACAAGCCAATAACTGATTATCATTTATTACAATCGCCTGATAGAAACATGGTTTAAATTTGATCCACTTGCCCCATTACCATCAATACCCCTCGTTTGAAAAATTAATTCTATGAATCTAGTTTATCACGTAATATTGGATCAAACACATTAGATAAGATAGGCCTCATGCACTAGCCATCCTTCTAACGAGTAAGATTTTTATGGATAGAATTTAAATATGTGGTCTTATTTTGGTCGAATTCTAGAAACTGATCGTAGTCATTATGCTACAGGTATCTATTAAGTACAACTGTTGAGTAAACTTAGACCATAAAGAAAATTGAATTTTCACCGTCTAAAATTGTGGGCTCCATACAAACTGTCTTCAACTTTTATGACTCAATAGTTTACTACATATATTTTCGTTCGCCGATATCCTTTTTAGTAGACCCTAATAATCACTACAAGAAAACACTGCATTTGCCATGGGTTTTGCCATTAATATAATTCGAAAAGCCGTAGCTAAAATAATTAGCGACGAACACTCCACCGTCGCATATAAAGTGTCGCTAACTTTAGCAACGACCTGTTCATTACTCGTTGCTAATTTGCGACGGGACAATGTACGTCGTAAATTAGCTACGACAATAAGGTCGTCCCTAATTAGCTACCACCAAATATTCATGACAAATGTTGTCCACAATTTGCCATGAAATTTTTGCCGTCGCTAATTTGTCGTGGAACAAATTAGTGCTCATCACTAAATGCCGAATACCACCATTGTACTATGTGTGAGTTTACCCATAGCGTTTAGCGATGGTGGCTAGTAGTGTCGCTACTTAGCCACGAGCATATTTTGCAGTCACAAAATAGCCACGACAACCTAACATTCGTAGCAAATTAGCGACGATGTAAATTTGTCGTCGCTACGTGGTCGAAGTTTAATTGTTTATGCTTGGATAGCATTAGCGACGGACGTTGTTTTCACCGTCGCTAATTAGCTACTATTATTCGAATTGTCATCGCCAATTGTGGTAGAATCCTGTGAGTTCAACACTCGCCTAAGCATTTGGACCTAATTGAATATGTACAATAACAAATTTTACCAAAAAAAAAACCTCATATCATATAATAGAGGGCCATAATTACATCGTCCGGATATCACATACACTATTCATGATCCTTATATATCCTACCAGCTTTTACGTACAACTACTACCTATAAACCTAAAATTTTTAAAAAAAAAAAGCCCAATCGCCTAGAGCTCCAAAACCCTAGCCAGCCTCAATGATGCATCCATGATGCATCAAAAAATTGCTGAAGCCCGCCTGTTTGTTGTCGCTCGATCTGAAATAGATAAATAAATCGGGACAACGTTGATGAGTTACGTCTATTATTACCTTCTTTTTTCATACCTGCACTAGCGCCCACTATATCCTACCTTCACATGACACCAACCATCTTCATCATCACCAGAAAAATTTAAGCTTGAGCTATCATGCTTACTGCTTTGTATCTCACCAGAATTTTTTTTATCAAGAAATTCAAGCATCATATAGCTTCCTACAAAAACTAACAATTTCATAAGCACAAATGCAAGTGTTGCTGTCATAGAGGTAAACTTGAACTTCACCAACATTTGAACTTACAGAGAATTGATTTGCTAGAATTGGTATGTCTTCCGATACTTTTGGAAATAGTTGAAACCGTTGAAACTCTCCTTTGTAGCTTTACCCAATGATTCGTAGACTAAATGTCTTGCAATAAGGTGTCATGACATCAAATTGTGCAAACGCTTCCCATAAAAGACGGCAAGTGAAGAACATATTTGTACTTTTGCATGTGATAAAGATGTCATCTAGTGGTTTGCAAAATAAGACTACCTACCCAATACCACCCAAAGGAACGCCCTGGTGACCAGTTATGTTGCGCCTTTCAGTGAAATCGAATATTGTATCCTACAATAAGATAAGGGCATAAGACGATATAAGAATTATAAGAGTGCCACATAAATAGAAAGAGAATATTTATGTAATAAATTTGGCCCTAATAATAATAATACACTCTAAATCAAAATACTGAACAACGTCAAGAATAGTAATTAAGTTTATTCTTTACTTAATGAAAAGACAAGACACCTTCCTGTCTCACTTTTAAATGATCATATTTCACTTCCCATATGGAGCTTCTCCTCAAAGACTAATATTTCTAAAAAACTTATAAGACCACCTGTATTCATCATAATTGGTGAAAGCAGTTCTATAAAGACATAGTTAGATGAAAGAGAGCAAGCAATTGCAGATCATAGCTCTATGCACCCTAAGATTTCTATTTCCACAATCTCTTGTAGACGACATTTACAGTTCAACAAAATAAAATATATCTAGAAGACAGAAGAAAAAGGGTTATGGTTACAGTTTGTTAGGTCAAATGAAGTTATGTCCAGATTTTACATTCCTGCACAAAATGACAAAACCAAAAGATAATAAATTCCAAAATGATAAAGAATTTCAATTTTTAGGTAACTCTCTTTCTTAAAAATAAGGTGGACAAACAATCGACAGGGCAAAGAGACCAACGGCAGAGATTATTAATGAAAAACATTGGATTCAAGACTAGAAATGAACCTGTCCAGAATAGGATCCAGAGGAACTTTGGAATCTAACAACCACCTCATCCAACCTTTTGCTGCCACAACAGAATGTAGATTCTTCCTCTGTTTTTCTTTTGTCAATGTCTACCTCCCTATAATCTTGCGTCAGTGATCTTATCCATGCAAATCTATAATCAAATTGCTCCTTGCTTGTTGATTCAATGACCAACAATTACTCATATTTTGCAAACATAGAATAAAAAATCCACTAGAAGAAACGAAAAGAATGCAAGAAATCATCGACCAGGAGTTAAGACAATCTCAACATTGGCAAATACCTCTTGGAAGCCTGAAAATCTTTTAGACTTATTTTTTAATATTGACTAGATCAACAACCCATCAAATTCATTAGGACGGCTCACAAGAAACCTTCTTGGCAAATGTAATTTGCCCATGAAAAGACACAAACAAATCGTGAAGAATCACAAGCAACCTAGTTGAACCACACATTCAAAGCTACCAGGACGAAGAAGAGCCAACCTTTTTCGAACCAAATTGCAGGCGATGCCCTCAATCAGGAGATTAGCCTTCTTGGGTTATTGATGCCACCGCGAAAATGATAAGCAAAGTGCACGCTCGGCGTCAGGCCGAGGGAGAGAGGAGACATACGATGACGCAAACCCTACTAATCATACCCTAATTGAAACCCTAATCGAAAAAACCCTAATCGAATAGCAATCGATCGAACCCTAACCATTAGGGCAACCAAACATCAACGCACGAATAGCAGCATAAATCGAAGAACGAAAGATTTCATCGGAGATCTCACCTAAGACGGAAATGTCGGGTGGCAGTGATCGGTTCTTGAGCGACTGAGGTGAGAGGGTCAAGCGAGAAGAACTGGGAAGAGCGAGCGAGAGTCGAGTGACTAGGTCAAGTTTAGTTTTTATTTTTCACTTTTTTACATATTTGTAAGAAATCAAAAAAATAAAAGTCAATTTTTTTCGCCTCTAAATTCGTGGCTAAGCCGTTTAGTGACGAATTTTGCCAATTTTTTGTCGCTAAATCCATAGCTAAACCACCATTTTTTTTGTAGTGTTTAGATTGCGCTCGAGCTTGGTGCGGCTTTCCAATCTTCAATCTGAAACCACGGAGGGAAGGTCCAGCTTTGGGACAGCTTTAGAACGGCTCTGGCGACCTTCGACGGTGGCGTTGGTGAGGCTCCAATGAGCCCTCCTACAGGCAACACTTGGCCATGGGTGACTAGCTGAGCCTGTGGGTGGTGGGGGTAGGTAATGAAATAATTCCGTTCAAGCTCAAAACCAACAAATAGACCTGGAATCCCAAACTGGGTTGATTGGGGGTCAAGTCGGATCGCAACTCAATTCACTCTCTATGGCAAAATTGATGGCGACCACCAATTGGGCTTTATAGGAGACTCCCATGAGTATTTTTCGACCGGTGGTAGCAGTTGAGGTGGCTGGAAGAGGGAAAAATCAGCTCAGAGAATATGGTGGCCCACGGCTAGGGTTTCCAAGGGAAGAGCAACACTTAGGGGCCAGATCCCGATGAACGGCACAATGTCGGTGGCAAAAAATGGTAGATCTGGACTTAGGAGGCTCTCAGCTGCCAATTAGAGGTGGTGGCAGTGGCTGAGTCTCACCAGAGAAGGCACAACAGCCATAAACAACAGCTACAACATAAGTAAGGACCGTCAGTGGTTCAAGGGAAGAATCAGCGGCGGGGCAAATCAACGGTGACAACGGCCACAGCTAGGCCGAAAAGATGCTTAGGGGTGCTTCGAGGGTGGTGGTGTGGCCTGGGTGTCGCCGGAAAGCGGGCGGTAGGTTTGGGTCGTCCAAGTGAGCTTCTTGCGAGTAGGGATGAACAGTATTATGGGGTCTTCTTTTGAGGGCTCCCAGCAGTAGTGATGGCAGCTATATAGGTGGTGGTCGATCGGGAATGGAAGAGGGGGTTGCAACAATTCTAACGAAACCGAAGGTGCTCCAAACGATGGCCGGACGAGGGAGAACAAGCAGTCGAAAATAGAGGTGCTCTTTCGGGTACAGTGGCAAGGGCTCGAGTTTTGGGCGAAGCGAGACGACGTTGCCAGGGGCAGTTGGCGGGCATCTAACGGCTGGGAAGCATGTCGACGAGATGCCTACGCCTTTTGCCAGGCGTAGCCTACAGCCGATCGGCCACTAGTTGCGTGGTGGGCCTTGCACGCACATGCTCGTCGTGTGTTCGGTAAAATGCCACAAATAAGAGAGAAAGAAGAGGGGTGGGACTCGGCTTTACACAAAGGCTGAGCTAGTCTTCACAGGCTTGGCCCGAATCTACTCCGAGTGGGCCAATCCACACGACAGCTGACTATTGACTAGTCAACGGCCAACGGTCAACGTTGACTGTCAACTTTCCAAAATCTTTCAAAACTACCCATAGGCTCAAAATTCACTTCTTTTGGGGCCATAAAGCAAATATCTAAAAGTCGAGAGGTACCAAACCGATGGGGACGGACAACGGTGATCGGGGTGACGGACTAACTGTGGATAGAAGCCATGGAAACTGATGATGTAGCTTCGGGTGAATGATTCCCTCTTGAGGTGATGGGCGTCATTCGGGTTGCTATAGATCAGGTAACGCCAGGCACATCCGAATTCTATTAATTGTTGTGATACTTGAGCTGAAATTTGAATTCGATCTGTATGGTGCTACAATTGCGTAAGACTTGAATGTGTGGTTTAATTTATGCAAGACGTTGAATTAGCGTTTCTTCCCAAGTTTAGTCTGTGGATGCGTGGTAGTGGATTCGAAGGTGATCGGCTTCACATGCCGCAAAATCAGTGACAATCTCTGGATGGTATAGCTTTTCTTTAATTTTTTTCATGGGTGGCAATTCATTGAAAGAAGTAGGTGGTTCAAAGGAAAAACAAGCGATGGAGAGTGAGCTAATGGGAAGTAGAGAACATGGGTTGGTTCAGTCCCTTTTCAGGAAAAAACCTGAGCCACTCTCGGTGCTGTAGGTCGGGAGGGAGGGAGGGATTTGGGTGCTTTTGAGGTGTCCAGCAAATGTTGATGTGTAGTGAGTACTTATCAGACAGATGTGCAGCACGTTATCGGTCTGCCAGGGGAAAGAAACTTCAATAACTGGGACGGGGCTCTGTCTCTATGTTTGTGAGGCACTTGAAGAGGCAAAACCATGGAGGAATGAAGAAGATGCAGTGCTATGGCTAGCCACTGTTGATGAATGTTTTGATGGTGACAAAACCAGAAAATATCTTATGCGAAAGAAAGAAAAGTTCAGAAGGTTAATCCTATTAAGAAGATCTTATATGCAGAACGTGGAGATGTTCCGAAGGACAAGATAACTTCTTATATGCAGAACGAGGAGATGTTCAGAAGGAAAGATAATTGGTAGAACTCATATCCAGAAGGTAATGGAGTTCGGTAGATCAAGATTATCAGATCTATATGCAGAAAGTCAAAGAGATTTTAAGAGATCTTCTGATTGAGATACGATATATGATGAATAGCATTTACGTATTAATGCTCAACCGAAGCTATCGATCAAAGGATCAAATCATATCTGATTTTATCCTTTCCTTTCTTGGTTACACGATCTATCTTTGGAAAGAAATCATTGAGCTTCCAACGGACATATCATGGATGATATTTATGGAAGGCTAAACGGTAACCAAAGGAGAAGACTATTTATAGTACATCCATTGTGAGAAAAATAAGTGTGAGAAAATCATCAAAGCATTTGATTGTGAACGAAAGATTGTATTGAAAGAGTGATAGTGAGAAAGTGATAGAAAGTGATCTAATTGTACTATCTCTTTTGATACTAGTGATAAACAGCCGATTGGCTGTCTCTGGACAAAGTGGACGTAGGCTTGGATTAAGCCGAACCACTATAACCTTCTGTGTTTGATCTTCTATACTTTTCTCTTATTACTTCGTTTATTCCGCGCTTTACTTCATATTCAGATCGTTACACTAAAGCACTTAGCATTTCAATTGGTATCAGAGCCAGGTTGCTTGTTTTTGAAGTGTTTGTACTTCTGAGCAGAACGATCAATGGCTAGTGCTACAGGTCTGATGGAAGGACAGAGTCACTTTCGTCCTCCGCTTTTTGATGGAAAGGATTATAGCATATGGAAGAACAAGATGAAAGCATTCCTTAGAGCAAAAGATCCACTAGAGTGGGAATTGGTGCAAAATGGCGTTTCTCCGAATTCTTCATCTGGCAAAGAAATACCTTCAGATTCTAATCTTCTGTCTCAATCTGAATTAAAGAAAAGACAGGATACTGATGCTAAAGCTATTCATTCTTTATATTGTGCTTTATCTACTTCTGAATATAATCGTATTTCTTCTTGTGATTCAGCAAAGGAAATATGGGATATTCTAAGTGTAACTTATGAAGGCACAGATCGAGTTAAGGAGACCAGAACGAATATTCTTCTCAATCAGTATGAGTCTTTTAAAATGAAGGAAGGGAGAGCATTACTGACATGTTCAGTAGGTTTACTGAAATCACAAATGGCCTAGCTCATCAAGGTCATCCAGTTGAAGGACAGATGAAAGTCAACAAACTTCTTCGTGGTCTTACTTCCGAATGGACTTATATTAAAACTTCCATCAGAGAAACTCAACGGATTCAACCTTTATCCCTCGATGAGCTTGTTGGAACTCTCCAAGCTTATGAAGAAGAAAAGCTTGTTGAGACTGAGAACACTAGAGGTAAGAAAACTTTAGCATTAAAATCTAATGAGGATTTTAATGATGCAGATTCAGAAGAATATCTCAATGATGAAAAAATAGCACTCCTGGTGAAAAGATTCAAAAAGTTCAACAGGAACAACAGAAGCAGTTCAAATCAAATGAACTCACAAAGGAGAGGAATGGAAGATGGTCAACAGAGTTTCCAAAAGCACAGATTAAGCAACAGTCAACAAAATTTTCAGAGACGAAGACCGAGATACTATCAACAGAATACGTTGAGACAAAGCACAGAAGCTGAAGGACAATATGCAGATGTTACTTGCTTTAACTGCAAGAAGAAATGTCATATAAAACCCGACTGTCCCTCACTCAAAAAGGGAAGAGATGAGAAATACAAAAGAGCTCTCAAAGCTGAAACCTGGAGCGACACTGAATGTGAATCGAGTGATGATCAATTCAATGTCTGTCTTATGGCAAATTCTGATTCTTTTGATGGTTCTGATTCTGACTATGAATCTGATTACAATGAAAATCAGGTATCCTTGAAAAATAAAATGAAGTGGTATCTAGACAGTGGATGCTCGAGACATATGACTGGAAATTCAGATTCTTTCATCAATCTAGTGCATATTGATGGTGGAAAAGTATTTTTCGGAGGTAATAGTAATGGAAAGATCATCGGCACTGGGACAGTCAAAATCGGAAATCTTGTTATCAACAAGGTTTCACTTGTTAAAGGCCTGAACTACAACTTACTCAGCATCAGCCAATTATGTGATTCTGGATATAAGATTACCTTTCAAGAAGGAGTTTGTTCTGGATTCAGCAAAGATAACTCACTAGTCTTTACTGGACGAAGACATGGTAATATTTACCTTCTGGATATTAATCTAGAAAGTTTGCAATGTCTAGTTACTTTGCAGGAAGATGCAATTTTGTGGCACAGGAAACTTGGTCATGCTAATTTGAAACAACTTGCTAAACTTTCTTCCAAGAAGCTTGTGAGGGGTCTTCCTTCTATTCCTTTCAAAAGTTCAGATCTTTGTACTTCCTGTATTCTGGGAAAGCAGGTAAAAAGTTCTTTTAAGCCTGTCAATCAAATATCTACAGTTCGAGGTCTTCAACTTCTTCATCTGGATTTATTCGGACCAACTCGTTCTCAAAGTATTGGAGGAAAGAAATTTTGCTTAGTCATAGTTGATGACTATTCTCGTTTCACCTGGGTTTACTTTCTTGCAACCAAGTCTGAAACATTCTCTATTTTCTCTCGGTTTGCAAGACAAATTCAGAATGAGAAAGGGTATTTTATCTCTTCTATTAGAACTGATCACGGAGGAGAATTTGAAAATCAAGATTTCTCTACGTTTTGTGATGAATATGGTATTGTTCATTCTTTTTCTTCACCATATACACCTCAGCAAAATGGGGTGGTTGAAAGGAAGAATAGGTCCTTACAAGAAATGGCCAGAACATTGCTTATCGAAAGCAATCTACCTTCTCGCTTTTGGGCTGAAGCGGTGTCTACTGCCTGTTATATCATTAATCGAGTTTTCCTCAGGCCAATTATACAGAAGACATCCTATGAGGTTTTTAAAGGCAAGAACCTGATGTTTCCTATTTCCATGTTTTCGGATGTAAATGTTTTCTTCTCAAGAACTCAAGTGATCGCATAGGAAAATTTGACGTCAGATCAGATGAAGGTATTTTCCTGGGTTATTCTTCTACTAGCAAGGCCTTTAGAGTTTTCAATAAAAATTCTCTTGTAGTCGAAGAATCAATTCATGTGAAATTTTCAGATAATGAATCTTCCGAGTCTGTTTCAAATACAGAAGGATCTCTACCTGTTAACTATTTCAATCAGACTGATTTATCTATAGATCACCCTGTTTATTCATCTTCTAAGTTTGATAAACCATCAGTTTCATCTTCTGACTGTGTACCGGAGATCTCTTCAAGTGTTTCTCATGTTATAAAGGACTGGAAGCATAAGTCAAGTCATCCTATAGATCTTATTATTGGAGACCTTGATCAAGGTATACAAACCCGATCTCGTAAGTTAATATTGCCTGAAGAAAGGTTGGAATCAAGTGCTGTTGCTCTTGTATCTACTCATGAACCCAAAAATGTAGATGATGCTCTTACAGATGATAGCTGGATAGAAGCTATGCAGGACGAGTTGAGGCAATTTGTTATTAATGATGTCTGGGAACTGGTTCCTAAGCCTCCAGGAAAAACCATCATTGGAACCAAGTGGGTTTTCAGAAACAAGGTTGATGAAGACGGTCTGGTGACTCGTAACAAGGCTCGGCTTGTAGCTAAAGGCTACACTCAAGAAGAAGGAATTGACTATGATGAGACTTACGCTCCTGTTGCGAGGTTAGAAGCAATACGTTTGTTACTTGCCTTTGCTTGCTTTAATAATTTCAGGATATTTCAAATGGATGTCAAAAGTGCATTCCTTCACGGCTTTATTCAAGAAGAAGTCTTTGTTGCTCAACCTCCTGGGTTTGAAGACCCTATTAAGCCAAATCATGTTCTCCGATTGAAGAAAGCTCTCTATGGATTAAAACAAGCTCCTCGAGCCTGGTACGAGAGATTGAGTAACTTTCTTCTTTCTAATGGCTTTGTCAAAGGTAAAGTTGACACTACTTTGTTCATAAAAAGGGTTCATCTGGATTTTCTGCTAGTCCAGATATATGTAGACGATATTTTATTCGGATCCTCTAATGAAACTCTTTGTCAGAACTTTGCAAGAGACATGCAAAGTGAATTCGAAATGAGTATGATGGGTGAGCTAACCTTCTTTCTGGGTCTTCAAGTTAAGCAGTCCGATCATGGGACTTTCATATTTCAGGAGAAGTATGCCAAAGATATTATCAAGAAGTTCAGTATGGAAAATTGTAAAAGAGTGGATACTCATATGTCTACCACTTCTAAACTTGATAAAGATATAGAAGGACGTCCTGTTGATCAGAAGCTTTACAGGAGTATGATAGGATCACTTTTATATCTCACTGCTTCTCGTCCTGACATTCTATTCAGTGTTTGTCTTTGTGCTAGATTTCAATCTGATCCTAAGGAATCACATCTCACGGCTGTGAAACGAATAATCAAGTATGTTGCGACTACATCAAACTTTGGTCTTTGGTATCCCAAGGACGGGAATTTCACACTTCTTGGTTACTCTGATGCTGACATGGCTGGCAGCAGACTTAATCGCAAAAGTACAACAGGTAATTGTCAGTTGCTTGGGAACATGTTAGTTTCCTGGCTATCTCGCAAACAGCATACTGTTGCTATGTCTACTGCAGAGTCTGAATATGTGGCTCTAAGCAGTTGTTGTTCTCAAATTCTGTGGATGAAACAACAATTGCAAGACTTTGGAATTTCGAAATACTGTGTTGAAATTCAGTGTGATAGCACAAGTGCTATAGATTTAACCAAGAATCCTATCCTTCATTCTCGTGCTAAGCATATTGAGATTCGTCACCATTTCATCCGTGATCATGTTCAGAAGAAGGATGTTGTGATTACTTTTATTGATTCCAAGAATCAGCTTTCCGATATCTTCACAAAAGCCTTGGACAAACGATCTTTCGAATTCATCAGAGATCGTCTGAATATACTCTCCTTCTAGATTTCGTGATTGAAGATTTTCGACCGTTATTCTTGAACAGATATGTTCTCGGTACTTGATTATTATTTATTGCCTATTTATTCGGATTTTTAAAAAGAAATATATATTATTAAAAAAAAAAGGGGGTGGTTTCTTCCAAAATAAAACCGTCTTTCCTCTTTTTCCTTTATATTTCTGGAATACTTGGATTTCCTCTTATCATCTTTTCCGCAAAAGTCTCTCTCTTTCTCAAAACACCCGATCGACTTTTGCCCTTTCTACAAACTCTAGCCCTATTTTAGCGCTTGTCTGCATCCTTGTGTTCTTCCATTCGATTTTCTCCATGTCTGGGACCCGTAAATCATCTCGGTTGGCCGACAAACACTTTGGGTCTGCTTCTGGTCCCACTCATTTTGACCTCACCGAAGACTCTCCAATGGAGGATATTGACGAAGGGGTCTCTCTTCAGAGCAAAGCGGTCAAAGGCATCTATGCCACATATACTCAGATGGTACGTGCCGATGAACCTCATTCTTCGATTAATCGATATTTGACGGGAGAGGGATATTCCTCCCTTGATGCATTTCTGAAAATTGTCGAAGATTGTGGCATTACTCGACCACGCTCCCCTGCTCCGTCGCGTGTTCTGGATATTTCTCCTGAGCCTCCTTCCAAATTGGCTCATATACCTGATGATGATGAAAAATTGTACTCGATCTTCGTTCCACGACAAGGTATTGCAAACAAGGATTCTGGAACTGCTGATAACCTTTTTAGGTCTGAGAATCATCATCAGGTTTATCAGACACTGCTTGACAGAGGTGTGATGCCCCCTCGCACGATTGACTTTGCCTTTCTGGACCGCATCAAGATTAAGTTACGGGGTCTATTGAAAAGTTACAAATTTGAGTTCTTTTGCACTGAGACTGTGCCTGCCTACAAGGAGTTAACTGCCTATTTTTACTCTAATTTGTCATTTCCAACCAGAGACTCTATTTCCTTCTCGGTCAACAATGTTATCCATGGGCTTTCTGTATATGATGTGGCTGACCTTCTGAACGTTCCTCGTGCTGAGTTTGCTTCCAAGGAGGTTACTGATGAGGACATTCTGAGATATTTCACTCGGAATAATTCTACTGAAGGAAAGCTGGTGTATTCTCGTATAACTGCATATCATATTCTGCTTCACAAAGTTGTCATCAATGTGCTTCGACCCAAGTCTGCTTCCAAGACAGATATTTCCAAGTCTGAAGCTAAATTGATGTATGCTCTTGATATGCGTTGGCCCATTAGTCTTCCCCACATCATTCTGTTGCAGATGTACAGGGCATTGGTGAAGCCTTCTGGTCTTCTTCCATATGGGAGTCTCATCACCCAGATTTTTCATCGTCTGAAGATATCCCTACCCACTTCGTTGACTGCAACTATACTCCCTCATTCTGTGGTTGATAAATATTCAATCGGAAAGATGAAAATTCCTGAACTGATGAGGCTTCCTGCCTTTTCTAGTCCTTCTGGCACAACTGGTTCTAGAAAGCGAAAAGTGGTTGTCAAATCTGCTGGATCTTCCAAATCGAAGAAGACTCGATCTATTGCTCTCAGAGATGAATCCAGTGCTTCACATTCAGATGGTGGCAGGATGCCCCCAGCGCCTGGCTCTGCCTTACCAGTTACGGATTCTCTGTTCAGCACACCAATACCTGCTCCTTCTGCACTTCCTCCTGTCTCTCCGGTCGAACCTGCCTTATCTGTTAGTCAGCAGGATATTCAAGCACCTGCTTCCTCTCGTTCTGCACGAGGTCAGGTATCTATTAGTTCCTCTGATGATCCTGCTTCTTCCACACCCTTCCAATCTAAGCATGCCACTGGATCACCACCCCTATCTTCTGATTTGCCAC
The DNA here is from genome assembly GCA_030064385.1 of Melaleuca quinquenervia. Classification (NCBI taxonomy): domain Eukaryota; kingdom Viridiplantae; phylum Streptophyta; class Magnoliopsida; order Myrtales; family Myrtaceae; genus Melaleuca; species Melaleuca quinquenervia. Next base: position 13,951,063 of record CM057722.1, on the reverse strand, counting down.
GGCCCTCCCTGGATGTTCCATCGCCTTCTCACCTTCAAACAGGGGGAGTTTTTCCTTCTCCGCAACCTCAGGTGAGCTCGTCACGAGAGAGTCCTTCTCCTTCTGCTTCTGCTTCTTCTGGAGCTATTGCCGAACTTCAGGCGGCTATCATTCATCTTGAGGAGCAGCAGGCTGCGGCGCTTGATCATCTGCATGCCTTGGATAAGAAGATTGATGATCTTTCTGTTGGGGTGCATAAGAAGATTGATGATCTTATCCAGACTGTTACCAATATGGACATTACCCTTGTCCGTGTACCTCCCAAACCTTAATCTCTTTTTGGTGTTGACAAAAAGGGGGAGAAAATCCTGCAGATCGTTATCGTTGCGTCGTCTGAATTTTTGAACTTTTTGGATGCTTGGATACTTTAGTTGCAACTGTTTGATTTTGGATGTTTTGACCTTCTGTCTCCATTGACATTCTGACCTTGTGCTATAGCTACTTATTTGATTCTTCATACTGTTGCTATAGAACGAATCTGCAGGGTAGTTTTGTCACCATCAAAAAGGGGGAGATTGTTGATGAATGTTTTGATGGTGACAAAACCAGAAAATATCTTATGCGAAAGAAAGAAAAGTTCAGAAGGTTAATCCTATTAAGAAGATCTTATATGCAGAACGTGGAGATGTTCCGAAGGACAAGATAACTTCTTATATGCAGAACGAGGAGATGTTCAGAAGGAAAGATAATTGGTAGAACTCATATCCAAAAGGTAATGGAGTTCGGTAGATCAAGATTCTCAGATCTATATGCAGAAAGTCAAAGAGATTTTAAGAGATCTTCTGATTGAGATACGATATATGATGAATAGCATTTACGTATTAATGCTCAACCGAAGCTATCGATCAAAGGATCAAATCATATCTGATTTTATCCTTTCCTTTCTTGGTTACACGATCTATCTTTGGAAAGAAATCATTGAGCTTCCAACGGACATATCATGGATGATATTTATGGAAGGCTAAACGGTAACCAAAGGAGAAGACTATTTATAGTACATCCATTGTGAGAAAAATAAGTGTGAGAAAATCATCAAAGCATTTGATTGTGAACGAAAGATTGTATTGAAAGAGTGATAGTGAGAAAGTGATAGAAAGTGATCTGATTGTACTATCTCTTTTGATACTAGTGATAAACAGCCGATTGGCTGTCTCTGGACAAAGTGGACGTAGGCTTGGATTAAGCCGAACCACTATAACCTTCTGTGTTTGATCTTCTATACTTTTCTCTTATTACTTCGTTTATTCCGCGCTTTACTTCATATTCAGATCGTTACACTAAAGCACTTAGCATTTCAGCCACCAGGAAAGGTTGCTCGACAGTCAACTCCTTTAGCCACTCCTCGACTTTGGCAACTTGGACGAATTGAAAACCAAATTTACTTGGAGTGTGACAGTAATATGAACATTAGTTGTGTCCATGCATGGATAGCGGGTTAGGTGGTTATTTTCTTTTGCCACATGGACTGCGGATATGAAAAAGAAACAGTCACTAGAAACACGGAGTGTCCATAACTCATTCAGTAAAATAGAGACAAAAAGTACAAGAAGCTGTCAATTCTCATGTCTGAGGCCTTTGCAACAGGTTAGGAATATCCTTTTATCCTCCTGTGCCATAGCTTTTACGAGGGAAAAATGACCAAGAAGCTAAAACTCGATGATTCTTGAATGTTGAGTGAAACCTGATTAATGAAAGATAAACTTGAGGTACCAATAATAAGACACACTAGAATGAGCAGCATGTAGATTCTCAAATTAGTTGCTGTTTTTGCTCCAGTGTTGTTAGAGCTATATCAGTTTAACTGTTAGGTGGGATTTGCATCTGAACTACAGGATGAGTTTGTATTAATAATTATTACGCGGGAGTTTGTGACCAGTATATCATGCAGGACATGTGAGATCTTGATCTTATAGCCATGAGATATGCATTCATTCCATCAATAGCTGCATATTGATACTGAAACATTTCTACTGCTCCCTTTTTTGTAGTCTGTAAATGCCTCACAATGTGTGCAGCAACATTATCAACCATTGGTACATCTTTTGGTCATATTGAAATAAAACTAAATTCAAATATGATTAGATCTTTTTTTGTCTGAAATATGATTAGATGACATTGAGCCGTTTTTTGGTACAAATAACAATATGGTTGTGCAATTGGTGAAATTGGAGGCTATGGCTTTATACTGTTGTTGCATTCAATTAGCTCTGGGGCATGCATTAGGTCACTTTCTAAATTTGCTTTTGTTGCCGATTGCATATCTACTTAGCCCCACTTTGAAATTGCGACATAGGTCAATTGACAGCTCAAGCTTACTGGAGTTCATGACTCCTCATGTTGATTAATGACGGATGTGGTCTCGTGGTAATTCCTTAGTAATTTTGTTTGTTATCGCACTTTGAATCCTACAACACATAACCATGAAATTGGATGGAGGCCTAAGGAACTGATTTTCCAAATTTTCTATCCTTTTTCAAGTCTAAATGGAAGAAACTTGAGTTTCCAGAAGTGTCAAGAAGTGAAGTTGATATTTTTCTTTTTTCCCAGCTTTGTTTCCTCTTTATCTTCAAGTATAATGCGACTTGTTAAACATTTCCATTTTAACCATTAGGAAATTATTCTTTTTGATATGCCATGGGCAATGTACTTTGTTGACCTTGATGAGTAAAGTATGACAGTCTTTCTTCTTGTTCTTTCCGTTTTCTTCTCTTTTATATCTTTCCTTTGTGTTTCGTTTTCCTCTCTCCACTTCTTTCGAAGTATTATATATTATTCTCTCTTTTTTCACTTTTTTGTTAAATCCTCTTTTATCTGCCATAGACAAACTTCGAACTCCACTGACGCCGCTACCGACATCAAGACTGCTCATCGTCCATCCGACACCACCGAGCTTTGACTAACGGAAGATCGCTACCTGCCAATGGAGGCGATGAACAAAAGAAGTTGGTCTTCGGGAAACAGAGTCACTACGAACCGACGGTGACGGAGACCAGCCAGTAGAGGTGGCGGACTACCGCCGCCGACTGAAGCTATGGAAACCGGTGACATAGTTTCGGGTGAACAATTCCCTCCTAAGGTTATGGGCCTCATGCAGCATGCTAGAGATCAGGTAACGCCTGGCACATCCGAATTTTACTAGGTTGATGTAATACTTGAGTGGGATTTTGAAGTCGCTTATGTTGGTGCTGCAGTTGCGCGGGAACTTGAAGAAGGTGCTGTTGAATTTGTTCGTGAGCCGCTGAATCAGTGTTTCTTTGTAAGTTTTGTCTGTGGATGCTTGGTAGTGAATTAATAGGTTATCGACGTCACACGCCGCAAAATCAGCGACAATCCCTGGAAGGCATAGCTTCTCTTTCTTTCTTTTCATAGATGGCAATTTATTGAAGGAAGTAGGTGAAGTCCAGGTTCAAAGAGAAAACGATCGAGGGAGAGTGAACCTATGGTAAGTGGGGTGTACATGGGTTGGTTCAGTCCCCTTTTCAGGTAAAAAACAGAGCTAATCCGGGTGCTGCATGTTGGGAGGGATGGATTTGGGCGCTTTTGAGATGCCTAGGAAATGTGAATGTGTAGATGTGCAGCAGGTGATAGGTTTGCCAGGAGAATTGAGTTATGAGAAAATTCGATCATTGGCATGGGGCTCTGTCTCTATGTTTTATGAGGCGCTTGAAGAGGCAAAACCATAGAGGAATGAAGAAGTTGCAGTGAGATGGCAAGCCAACAAGAAAGGTTGCTTGACAGTCGAGTCCTTTAACCACTTGTTTACTTTGGCTACTAGGGAGAATTGAAAACTAAATTTACTTGGAATGTGATAGTAATAAAACATAGGTTGTGCCAGTGGATAACTGTTTAGGTCGTTATTTTCTTTCGCTGAGTGGACTGTGGTTATTAAAAAAATAAATAAATAATCATGAGAAACATGGAGTTCAAATAAGTTATTCGGTAGAATAGAGACCAAAGCACAAGAAGCTGATTGTCAATTCTGATCCCGAAGGCCTTAGCAACGGTTTAGGTTTCTCTTTAATCCCTATGTGCCTTAGTGTTCATGAAGGAAAATGATCTAAAAGCTAAAACTCCTGGAAGATTATTAAATGTTTGAGTGAAACCTAATTAATGAAAGATGAGCTCCTGAGAGTTACCAATGATAGGACACACTAAGAATCAGCAACATGTAGTCTCTCAAATTAATTGATGTTTCTTCTTTACTGTTGTTAAAGCCATACGAGTTTAAGAGTTATGTGGGATTTGCATTTGAGTTATAGGTGGAGTGTGTGGTAATAACCATTGCTTGGGAGGTTGCGACCAGTATATTAAACAAGATCCTGCAAGATCTTGATCATATAGCTATGAGACATTCATTCATTCCATCCATAGGTGTAAGGCATGCTGAATATTTCTACTGATAGCAACTTGATGTTGATTTCCTCTTGAATTGCCTGCATGCATGAGAGAATTTCTGACTCTTATTCTCATGTATTTTTCTCCTAACCAGGAACAAAACCCCTTTCCTTTTCATTTATAAGGCAAAGCTTGCTTTGGACAACCTTGAAGTTCTAGATGGGTAAGAAACTGATTTTCAGTAACTAGGTGCATTTAGGATTAATTGCTTTATTTTCTAATGAAGATGATTAGTATTTTAGTCTAAATTAGTGAATGGTTTCACGGTGTACTTTATTTATCTATGATGTGCTTTGATTGAACAGCTGCATGATTGTTGAGGATGGCAGCATTATTTCTTTATTAGACATACAAGAATATATCTAAACAAATCTGTTGATACTGGAATTTTCCATGCATTATTAGGCTGTAAAGGATTTTGTTCCCATTGTTCTCTCATAAGATATGACTAAGGCTAGTATTAGCAATATTCTTGCTTTAATATGCACAATCGTGTTGCGTTTTTCATTTACCATGCTCCATATGGAGCCATATTATAGTCATTACCAGCTTTTGGGAAGCTCCTAACATCGTTTTCTTAGGTTTTATAGTCATGCAGCTTACTAGAGAGATCAGGTAACGCCTAGCACATCCGAATTTTACTAGGTTGATGTAATATTTGAGCAAGATTTTCAATTCGATTCAGTTGGTGCTGCAATTGCGCGTAACTTTAGGAAGGTGTCGTTGAATTTTTTCGTCAGATGCTGAATCAGTGTTTCTTCGTAAGTTTTGTCTCTGGATGCTTGGTAGTGAAATCATAGGCTACCGATGTCACACTGCAAAATCAGCAACAATCCCAGGATGGCATAGCTTTTTCTTTCTTTGTTTTTATAAATGACAATTTATTGAAGGAAGTAGGTGAAGTCTAGGTTCAAAGAGAAAACGATTGAGGGATAGTGAAACAATGGGAAGTTGGGTGTACATGGGTTGGTTCAGTCCCAATGGGAAGTGGGGTGTACATGGGTTGGTTCAGTCCCCTTTTCAGGCAAAAAAACCGAGCCAATCCAGGTGCTGTAGGTTGGGAGGGAGGGATTTGGGTACTTTTGAGGTGCGTAGGAAATGTGGATATGAAGATGTGCAGCGAGTGATAGGTTTGCCAGGAGAATTGAGTTTTGAGAAAATTCGATCACTGGGATGGGGCTCTGCCTCTATGTTTTATGAGGCACATGAAGAGGCAAAGCCATAGAGGAATGAAGAAGTTGCAATGAGATGGCAAGCCACCAAGAAAGGTTGCTCAACAGTCGAGTCCTAACCACTTGTTTACTTTGGCTGTTGGGAGAATTGAAAACTAAATTTACTTGGAGTGTCACAGTAATAAAACATAGGTTGTGCCATTGGATAACTGGTTAGGTCATTATTTTCTTTCGCCGTGTGGACTGTGGTTATGAGAAAAAAAAATCATGAAAAACTCGGAGTTCGGATAAGTTATTCAATAGAATAGAGACCTAAGCACAAGAAAGCTGATTGTTGATCCTGATCTCGAAGGCCTTAGCAATGGTTTAGGGTTCTCTTTTATCCCTATGTGCCATAGTGTTTATGAAGGAAAATGATCTAGAAGCTAAAACTCCTAGAAGATTATTAAATGTTTGAGTGAAACCTTATTACTGAAAGATAAGCTCCTGAGAGGTACCAATGATAGGCCACACTGAGAATCAGCAACATGTAGTCTCTCAAATTAATTGCTGTTTTTTCTTTAGTGTTGTTAGAGCCATATGAGTTTGAGAATTATGGGGGAGTTGCATTTGAATTACAGGTGGAGTATGCGGTAATAACCACTGCTTGGAAGGTTGTGACCAGTATATTAAACAATATCCTACAAGATCTTGATCATATAGCTATTAGACATGCGTTCATTCCATCCATAGCTGTAAGGCATGCTGAATTTTTCTACTGATACCAACTTGATGCTGATTTCCTCTTGAATGCCTGCATGCACGGGTGCATGCATGAGAGAATTTCTGACTCTTATCCTCGTGTCTTTTTCTCCTAACTAGAAGCAAAACCCTTTTGCTTTTCATTTATAAGGCAAAGCTTGCTTTGGACAACCTTGAAGTTCCAGTTGGGTAAGAAACTGATTTTCAGTAACTAGGTGCATTTCAGATCAATTGCTTTATTTTCTAATTGAGTTGATTAGTATTTTAGTCTAAATTAGTTACTGGTTTCACGGTGTACTTTATATATCTATGGTGTGCTTTGATTGAACAGCTGTGTAATTGTTGAGGATGGCAGCTTTATTGCGGCAGGAAGAAACCGGACTAATGAGCCATGAAATGTATGTATCATTGCTTCTCCACTTCGCTCTATAAATTTTGGTCAGCTGTATGTTGTTAGTGTTCTGAATTGATACCCTCAAAGTATGCACTCTTAGATTGTTGTTGAACTATTTATGTTTCTCCCTTAGTTGCTTCTTTATTAGATCATACAATAATATATCTTGAACAAATCTGTCGATACCAGAATTTTCCATGCATTATTAGGCTGTAAAGGATTTTGTTCCCATTGTTCTTTCATAAGATATGACTAAGGCTAACACTAGCAATATTCTTGCTTTAATATGCACAATGTGTTGCGTTTATCATTTACCATGCTCTGAGTGGAGCCATGTTATAGTCTTTACCTGCTTTGGGAAGTTCCTAATATCATTTTCTTGGGCTTTACATTCACTAAATTTTGGAATTCTCACTCCGTATAAAAATGCATCGTGGGCATTGTGTTACCTTCTAAGATGTAAGAACCAACTCCTGGGGCATATTTCTGCCAGGCAACAAGACATGAGATGGAAGCTCTTGATGTACTTAGGAACAGAGGTAGAGGACTAGATTTTCAGCTGTAGAAGTTGTAGAGGAGCTTTCAACATTGTTCCATTTATGTGACGTGCGAACCATCCATGATGATTGCAGCAGCATTCTCGATCATTGGTATGTTGTCATACTGAAATATAACTAAACTTTCCTAGAATTGGTTTATTCATAAATGATTGGCTGTCTCTTACCCATTTTTAGGTATAAATTATATTTAGGCTATGCACATGATAAATACGTAGGCTGTGGCTCAATACTGGCGTTGCGTTCAAGTGGCTGCAATGCTGAACTTTCTTTTTTCACGGTTTCTTTCTTTTTTTTTTTGGTAAAGAACTTTTGTCACTGTTGCCATATCTACTTAGTTTCACTTTTTTAACATATGATAATTGACAACTAAAGCTTACCAGAGGTCTATTATTCCTTATGTTGATTACTGAAGGATGTGATTTTGTAGTGATTCTGTTTGTCACTATTCGAATGTTGCGACACATAAACATGAACATAAATGGAGGTTTACGGAACAAAATTTCCATCTTTTATGTCCTTTTCCTAGTCTAAATGGAAGAAAATGTGAGTTCCGGGAAGCATCAAGAAGTCAAGTATATATTAATTCTAATTTTCCCTGCTTTGTTTACTTTTTCTTGAATTCTTTGCGACTCGTTAGACATTTCCTTATTCTTTTTATGCCCCCTAAAAGATTACAGTTCTGAGAAGTGCTGCAAGTTAAGCTAACATCAGTTTCTTCTTTCCTTTTCCATAGCTTTGGGTGAACGGTTCTCTCCTGAATTGTACTAATTTTAATTACGATTCTCTGATGCTACAATTGCCTGGGAACTCGAAAAATGGGTCGTTAAATTTGTTTGACAGACTTCTTTTTTTGGGTCTAAAAGAAGTTTGAAGATGTTGAATAAGTGTGTTTTCGTTTTGTCTGTGGATGTGTGGTAGTGAATTCATTGAAAACTGACTCTCTTTTTTTGGGTCAAATTGAATATTGACGTTACACGCTGCAAAATCAGCAATGATTTTGATTTTCCATCTCCAAAGCCTCACAGGTTTTGGTTTACGCAGGCTTCTCATTAGATCTATGTGCATTGATTCTTCTCTTTGAATCTTCTCATGCCTTTGCACAATTAGTCAAGGCAATGAGGACTTGAAGAGTGGAGAATCCCGGTCTCTCCAATCGCATCTATGAATGAGCCGCTTGGATCAAATGTGCTTTTCAGATTGTTGAGGAAGTGGAAGCTGGAGATGTTTTACAAATTGAGAAGAGGCATGTTGAGGGAGCTTTTGGCGATGAAACTGATCGCAAGACAATCAGTTAAAGTCTAGTGGTATTCATATAGTCGAGGTTGTCAAGAAAGAGGAAACCGAGGAAGAGTTAAAAAAAAACGCAAGTACCTACATCAAGAGGCTCAAGTCCATGAAGGAATCGTACAATGGAGGCAGAGCTGCCGGTACTTCCCTTGTTTTCAATAAATTGTAACCTCCAAACTTATTATTATTTTGAATTTATGCATGGAATCTGCTTAATAAATCATTGAGCCATTGCTCTGCAGCAAGAGGTAGCAATGACTCCAAGAGTGGTGCAAAGTACTCAATGCATGAATTGCCGTGGATCGCTTGATGTCATAACTGAGCCCAGGACATAATTTCCAGGTTTGTATTTTCCAGTCACCTGGAAAATTGGTATGATTGTTTCATGGTCTGAGCGGTGTCTATTGCATTGCATAGCTGCATAATTGTTTCATGGTCTGAGCGGTGTCTATTGCATTTCATAGCTGCATAAGCTAGGCTTTGTAATGTAGCAGTATATACATCTTTATCAAGGATTTTCTCTCCTCTTGGATGTCTCAGTAGTGCTGAAGACTCGACCATCATGGAAAACAGTAATACCCTATTTGTCAAGCGCATAGACTCACGTTCTATTTCCTGTTCTATAAACTCAGTGGTTACTTCCGGATACTTCTACATCATATCTCTATAAATGAACTCGTGTCCTTGCTTGGTCAACATTTTCCCGAACTGTTAGAACCCTTTTTGTGCTGTCATGGTCCTCAAGTCTAAAAATCATTCCTGTTGCTTAAATGCACACCCAGACCGTGAAATTTACTAAATCCAACCTGCAAGTACTTGGGTTCTGTTGTTTGCGGGACCAAGGAGTTCTTCTCAAATCCTTTTACATGCTTGAAGATGCGAGTTGTAGAAAGCGACCTTAAGAATTACTCGAACCAAAGAATTTAGCAGCATCAGTTTAATGTGGCTGTTCTATACGTAGTTACTCTATATTATTTGCTCCGGCTATGTACTTTGACCGAGTGCCGAATCACGTTTTGATTCATGGGGCGTACTGGATATTTAAGTCGTAGATGTGATGATTACGCCGGCACTAGTTTTCGTTGTAGATGTAATGACTACCATCTGTTGTGGCATCGGTTACCGCTTTGTTTTGGTTGAAAATAACATTTCACTGTCAGGATCAAGGCACCAATACATATACGACTTTTTCTACTCAATTCATGATTGTTACCATAAGCCATATTTTCTAGTAAGAATGCTTTGGATAAAAATCCTCGACTTTATTCTATCGCAAAATTATTTCTTCACAAAAAGAAACTAGAAAAAGATTCGTGCGACGATCTTCATTGTGAAATATGTGTTGTATTATATAGTCAAGTAGTTCAAACGCTATTGTAATGGAATGCAAATACTATTTATTTAATTTCTCATGAATGTTCTCAAGTCCTGAATTCCTAGTAGGCTAACATTGTGTTTGTTTAGGGGGAATTGTCACAAAAGTCCTAAACATGTTGCAATTGTGCTGCTTCAAAACTAAACTTTTCTTGTTAATTAAGTCACAAACATTTTGCATTTATACCAATTCAGTCTATCTAATTAATTTGGATCGGAAATCGCTAACATGGATGTCGGCTAGTGTTGATGTAGATAATAATGTTAATGTTTTCGAATTATTTATTTATTTGAAAGAATAAAAAAGAAACGAATAATAAATAATACGAAAAATAACAAAACACTATTAAAATTTAGTTATGTCAACATTGAATAAGTTTGTTCATACAATTCGATTACCTCAAGCCATTCCAATAAACATCAAGTCATGTACCAAGCCTAGTCATGTATCTAAGCATTTCCATGTGAAATTAAGTTGGGACACGTAAGCAAGCTAAAGAGCGTTGGGAACCATAAACACTTTTAGTTGTCTATCAAAAATAATTTCTTCGATTTTTCCAAAAAAAATGGTGTTAATTAATTAAAAGCCTATTCTAATGCTAGAATTTAAAATATTGATAAAAATATCACCCGGCCCGGGTCCTCGGCTGGGTTCTCTAAAGAAAATTATCATTCCTTTTAATTTTCTGATTTTTTATAAAATACTTATTTATTTTATTAATAATATATTATAGTATAATATTTAATTTCAAAAGGGTCGGACTCCAAATCGGGTTGGGTTCGGATGGGCCCGGACGCGGAATGGATCCTCCTGGCCCGCGCAGGCAAACTGGGCTTCAGTCAACTGAGGTCAAAATCCAAATCTAAATAACAAAGTAAGGGCCCAACGCTCGAACAGCCAGCCTCTTTCTTTAGTAGGTTCATCACTTGTGCGGATTACATTTGTTTGACAAAAAAAGAAATAAAGCTAATAACTTCTTTTTGGATTATATGTTTGACAATTACTTGCCTTCTTTTAAGGAGGTCTGTTGAAGAGCTGTCCAACAATATGGTGGCGTCCGCATCTCCATAACGGTATGGACCACCGAAGATTAAACAAGAAATACTCAATGGGAAATTCAAGGGGTCTTCTCCAAATCGGAACATCCTTTTGAATCTATTGGGGGGCTCTGGCCAAAACGAAACCCGTATAAATAAATAAACCAAATCGCCAATCTATTAGAGCACGATGGCGATTTGTATTATCACGATTAATCCGATGTCGGACTTTTCGATTTTGAGATAACTCTGCTTATTAAACTTTGACAGAGAATTATTGGCATTGTGGTCTGGTGCTCTGGCTCTCACGAGCTGCTCTAACTAGCTTAATAGATATTAAATCTCAAGTAGGGAAACCATGCAAAATAAAATCAATAATGGCTACATATAAGATGTCAAGTAAGTTGTTGTGACAACACTTGAATTTAACGATTTATGACCATCGCTTGCTCAATATAATTGGAGGGGATAATTAAATTCATAATATTATAATTTTTCACGGCACTCAATTTGATGCGATAATTTCTTTTGCGAACATTTAATCGTCATAAATTTTAATGTGGATTACTTAAATTACACGGATAATTTTATTTATAGAATTGCCACGTGGCATCACTTTCCATTAAGTCATGTTGGATGATCTAACATTAAATTAACGCCACAACAGATTCTCAAGTGAGGAAAATTGCCGATGTAACATCAGTGATCGGTTTTAAAAACTCATGGTGCTAATTTTCCAGCAAGTAGAATATTCTGCTCACGCAATCTCTAAATCTGGCAATTATGATTCAAATAGAATTTGACCTATTAAAAAAAAGAAAAGAACATAAACCAGTATGCGGGTGAGGATGAAACTTGTAGTTGTAAACATCCATCAAGAAGTCAAGGATTTTTGGAGTTTCACGTGTGTTGACTTTTGGGTCACTACGTGTCCAATGGTTCGTGGGAAGTCGGTCTTCATCACACTTTTTCATTGGTGATGTTTGTGGACCTGAAAATTTCTAACCCCTCGTAGGGGCAAGGTCACGTAGCAATTCTCCCAGCCTTTTTCTCTTTTTTCACTAACAAGCCTTCGACTTACAAAGCAAAAGATTATTGTAACATGAATACGTATTGTGCCAAAGTTAAATTAATTATATCGACAGTGCACTCTCATTTTTTTTTTGAAATTATCTAATGTAAATTGCCCCTCACGACTTCTTCAAAATAGTATGCACTACATTTAATGTACAACTTAAATTGTAGATATCATATTAAAATTCCGAATAAATTGTAGATGGCCATATTTGTTAATAGGAGCTTGCTTATAAATTTACATCAAAATAGGTTCTCCTTCGCACGAGAATATTAGGTGTTCTCAAAATAAGGAAAATGGTACAAACAATCCTAAATCTATTGCACGTTAGCTATTTATATCCTAAACATTTAAATTTTGTCATATTAGTTATAAACCTTCTTAAAACCTTGCTAATCATTCTTTCCAACAAAATTTTTCTCAGAAAATACTTACGGTCTGGAAAGTGCTTACGGAGTTTGGGTCAGCACGTGTCCAATGGTTCGTGGGAAGTCGGTCTTCATCACACTTTCATTGGTGATGTTTGTGGACCTGAAAATTTCTCACCCGTCGTAGGGGCAAGGTCACGTGGCAATTCTCCCAGCCTTTTTCTCTTTTTTCGCTAATAAGCCTTCAACTTACAAAGTAAAAGATTATTGTAATATGATGCTAAAGTCAAATCAATTATATTGGCAGTGCACTCTCATTTTTTTTTTTTTGGAAAGACTAATGTAAATGGCTCCTCACAACTTCTTCAAAATAGTATGCACTATATTTAATATACAATTTAAATTGTAGATAACGAGGAAGACAACAGAGTTGTTTTCTTATACAGCAAGTAAAAAATAATAATAATAGTAACTTCTCGGAGGCAGGTATGACATTACAAGGAAGACGCCAGAGTTGTTTTTATCAGCGAGCCTATGGCCAGGATCCGAGAATCCTCCACCCCTGAGTTGTTTGTCGGTTAGCGCAATAATTGGGTCCACAAAGAAGCTTATGTCACTTTGACGGTCCCACAAAAACAGCTGTACACAGTTTTTCGGTGAAGATATGTCCCATCTGTCCTTACCTTGATGCTTGGTCCATCCTTAAGCACCACCATTTTTCAAAGTTGTAAAAATGTCACGCGTCCCCGTCTTCTGGTATAAGAATACATCAACGATGAGATCGAGTGCTGGACGAACTAGAAAACCCTCTATCAAATCTTAAGCTAATAGTAGCTGCTGCTTCTCCACCTCCATCATCCAATGGCTTCTTCATCAAAACCAAAAAAGACATATGACGTCTTCTTGAGTTTCAGAGGCACGGATCTGCGAAACAACTTCCTCGGCCATCTCTACAAAGCATTGGTTCAGAACGGAATATACATTTTCCGGGATACTGAGAATTTGAGGAAGGGAGACCAAATATCGCCAGTGCTTATGAAGGCCATTGAAGAATCGCGCATCGCAATCATTGTTTTCTCGAAGGATTACGCTTCCTCGCAATGATGCTTAGAAGAGGTGGCGAAGATCATGGAGTGCGAGGAGCAAAATCACCTCAGCGCTCTACCAGTGTTTTATAAAGTGGACCCAAGAGAAGTGAGAGTGGGGAGAGAGAGTTTTGGGAGAGCTCTGGCCAAGCATGAGTCCAAGTTCAGGAAGGATTCGGAGAAAGTGAAGAGATGGAAGAAAGCTCTTCTTGATGCCGGTAGCTTGTCCGGATGGCATTTGAATGACGAGTAAGTTGAGTAGAGTTCATATTTTGTGTAAGAAACTAGCCTTTAGAGGTAAGTATAAATACTGCTTTTAAAAATAAAAAATAAAATGAATCGACACACACATGAATGTAAGTATAAATTGTTAAAACTTGATTGACCCATGGAGAATTTGTTAAGTAGGGCGCGTTTGGTAACCATTCTCGTCTCAGAAATAGGTTTTTTTGAGAATGAGTTTTTTTGAGAAATGGTCTTCGGATGAGTTTTAGGGAAGAGAATCGCGTTTGGTAACTGCACAAAATTTCTGTCCCTGGATTTTTTTCATTTAATTTAAGAAATATCAGTAAAGACAATAAATTAATACATGAAACACTTTTCTATTATCTAAGACAATAACTTTTATAAATTAATTTCATGCCTTCATAATAAATAAATAAAACTATTAAGTAAATGATTTGTTAGGTAAATAACTAAGAGGAAACAAAGTATAAAAATATCCAACTTCATTTCTTGGAGCTGATCCTATTTGAAATGGAGATTGGTCTAGTTTTAGACTTAATTACTCTCATCATCATCTTTTCTTCTTTCTTTCTTGTACTTGATACGATGGAGTTGTGCTGTACGAGGAACTAATAAAGTGAATTGTGGTTTGAGCGAGATCTCATCTTGAGAGTCGATTCCTTTGGTGGTGTGAGCGTTGTTGGAAGGATATAACAAAAGTGAGAGAGAAAAGTCAAGAATTGAGAAGGAGCCAAGCTTTTTTTTTTTCGTTATTTTCAATAATGAGGGATGTAAATGAACATTTAGAAAGAAATACCGTAAAATATTGCACGTTGTGAATTTGCTATGGTATACACACAATATATAAGAGAAAGTATTAAGTACAAAAAAAAGAGAAGAAATGCAATCAACTTGATCAAATGAAAGTTTGATTGTCATTTAAAATATACATTTGTAATATCAAAGAAAGAACTTAAAAAGATCAAATGAAAATTTATTTATTCTTTTGCACTGTTCAAACTTGTCCGAGAAACTGAGAACCAAAAAATTTTTGGTTCTGATTTCTCGTCCCTGGCTCATCCCCAGCCTTTTTTTCATCCCGGGAACAGAAATTTTAAGGGTATTTACCAAACAGGTTTCTCGTCCCAAACTCGTCCAGGGACGAGAAACCAAGAATCAGAATGGTTACCAAACAGGCCCGTAGTGTTATTGCACTTACGCTTTTTTTTTGGGGAAGGAATAACATACTTGGCAATGCTTAATACAAGATAAATTAGTGTATACAACGCATATAAGGTAATATCATTGTGCTTAAGGTATTTAATAGTTTTTGAATCAAAATCTTAACAATCATTTAGAATCCTATCCAGGAGATTAATCCTAGATAGCTTTTTTTAGAGTCATCAGTTAGGATGACTAAAAGTTGAACCCTGAGCTTGTTTTGATTGGTGTGGGGTTCTTGGAGTTCTAATTAGCTTAGATGGGGATATATTTTGTTAGGGATGCGATTACTTGAAAATGGGATGCACTACTTTGTCAATGTTGGCTAAGTAATTGCTCGTTATTTATTTTTTTCTAATTACTATGACAATGTTAAAACTTCTTTTTTCATTTTTATCAGAGATGAGTCAGATTTTATCCAAAGAATTTTGAAGGAGATCGACACTCGCCTAGACCGAATACCTTTGCATATTGCCAAGCATCTTGTTGGGATAGATTCCCGAGTTGTTAAGCTACGGTCGATGTTAAATCTTGAGTCTAATGATGGGGTTCTCATGATAGGATTATGGGGACAAGGAGGCATTGGGAAGACATGTTTAGCAAAAGCTGTTTACAATGCTATATATAAACAATTTGAGGGTTCATGTTTTTTGGCTAACATTCGAGAAACTTCAAAAGGTAGCAGGGGTCTAGAAACTTTGCAAGAAATATTACTAAAAGATGCATTATTGCTGCAACAAAGATTAGAAGTCTCCAATGTTCATAAAGGTATAAATATAATACAACACAGACTTGGTTGCAAGAAAGTTCTCCTCATTCTTGATGACATTGATGATATGTGCCAATTAAATAACTTAGCAGGAGAAGGCAAGTGGTTTGGTAATGAAAGTAGGATCATTGTTACCACAAGGGATAAAGATCTACTAACTTGTCATGGGATAGATCATGTGTATGAAGTTGAAGCACTAGATAACAATCAAGCTCGTGAGTTGCTTGGTAAGCATGCTTTTCAGATGTGCCAAATCAAAACGGATCTGGTGGATAGTACTTTGAAGTATTGTGACGGCCTTCCTTTAGCGCTTGAGGTTTTGGGTTCCTTATTATGTGATAAAACAGAAGATATATGGGAAAGCACACTAAAGAAACTTTCTAGGAATCCCAACAAAACCATCAATAATGTGCTCAAATTGAGTTATGATGGATTAGATGAAAATGAAAAAGAGATCTTTCTCCACATTGCCTGCTTCTTTAAGGGGAGGAAAAAGAAGTATGTAAAGAAAGTTCTTGACAGTTGTGATCTTGAAACAACTGTAGGATTTGATATTCTTATGAAGAGGTCATTGATAAGAATTGAGACCAAAATACTCCAAATGCATGACTTAATTCAATCGATGGGTGTGGATATTGTGAATGAAGACTGTCGAGATGATCCCAGAAGACGCACCAGACTGTGGTTGTATGATGATGTCGTTGATGTTTTGTCTCATGACACGGTAAGAATTGCGAACACGATCAAAATTGTGCTACTTATCTTTTCACTTTGATCACTAAAATTGCATAACCTAAATAATTTTATATTTATAGGGAGATTGCATTGTCAAATCCATCGTGTTAGAGCTACTTGAGCCGACAAAGATGCGGATCCATCCTGATGCCTTTACGAAAATTAGAAGATTGAGATTGCTCATCCTGCGTAATGTGCAAAATTATTTCCAAGGTCCTATATATCTTCCTAATGATCTTAGATGGTTTGAATGGCCTGGATGTGGTCCCTCCATTCCAGAATTTTCCTCTGGTCCAAAGAAATTAGTGGGACTTGATATGAGCAAAAACAATATTACAGGAGTGCTAAAACAATTTAAGGTGGGCATTTACCTATGTAGACCTTTTTATTATTTACTTCCTTTTGTATATGCTTATTATATGTACTAGTACACTCAAGTGGTATATCCTATGTTTTAGAAACCACTTCTCTTTTTTCCTTTCAAAATGACCCCAATAACTTGCTGGTTAAAATATTTTTATGTGCTGTAAAATTGGCATTTGAAAAAAAGCTAAACAACTTTACAAGAAATATGTAACGGAAACCTTTGCTGTTAAAAATAGATGCCACAAAGGAATTTTGTACATATATGCTGAATGAGAAAAATATTTCAAGATTTGAATTTTTTTTATGAAGATCATTGCATCAAAAGAGAATTCAAATTTTAACAATAATCACTTGAAACATTCAATAGAATAACCAATTTTACGTCTTTGTCCATGTGTATAATAACTTTAAAATAAGTTATTGAGGACAATTGATGAAAGGAATTAAAAAAATTACTAATATCACTTTCAAAATGTTTACCCAAGTTGGTTTTGTTATTTTTGCAGGACTTTCAAAATATGAAGTTCATTAATTTCAATGAATGCGAGTCATTGGTTAGTATGCCCGACCTCTCATATACTCCAAATCTCGAGAAATTAAATCTTCAGAATTGCAAAAACTTGGTTGAAGCACACAACTCGATTGCATATCATGACAAGTTACAGGAGTTGACTTTAAGTGGGTGCTCTCAACTTAGTGTTTTCCCAAATGAGCTCAAGTCAAAAAATCTCCAAACTCTTGTTCTCAAAAATTGCACGAAACTTGAAAGGTTCCCTGATATTCCACAAAAGTTAGGCCTGAAAAAGCTTGTTTTACGAAGGACTGCTATCAAAGAACTACCTATCTCAATAGAAAATCTTGTCTCTTTGGAGAGCATGAATGTAGGTGATTGCAAGAACCTCGTAAGTCTTCCGTCTAGCATTTACAAGTTGCAAAACATTGAGAGGTTGACTCTTGAAGGTTGCACGAAATTAATCAGGTTTCCAAAGTACGATGATTCAGTTGATCCGCAGATGAAGATCGGACTTGCAAATTTACATTATTTAAACCTTAAGAAGTGTAATCTGTCCGAAGTAGAATTTCTTGAGAATCTTTCCTGTTTTCCCTTGCTGGATCATTTAATTCTTTCGGGGAACAAAATTACTGGCCTTCCCACATCCATCAATAAGCGTGATACTTTGATCTATCTGGCTATTTCGGATTGCCATCAATTAGAAGAGATTCCCGAGATTCCACCATTTTTGGGTTCTTTTTGGGCGAATAATTGCGAATCTCCGCAAAAAATTGGAGAATTTACTTCATCTGATGATTTTGTTCGGAGAGTGTTGACCATGGATCAAGTTGTCTCACCTTACCAGGTTAGACTCTCTCTCTCTCTCTCTCTCTCTCTCTCTCTCTCTCTCTCTCTCTCTCTCTCTCTCTCTCTAGTTCATGTGGAGTGTATGCGAGCTGCAATGTGTGTTGTATATCACTGCAAGCAAGGATCAATAGATCTCTACTCATTTGTAGAGCTCTAGTTCGAAAATGGATGTTTTACTAAACTCCAATTTAATAATTCTATTTGGGTACTAATAACAAATTTGGGTACTTCTAACGGTTTATCTTACAATAGCATCCTCTTCAATTCTCTGTCTTCATTCCTGGAGAAGAGATGCCAGAGTTGATTATCCCTGTTGGAGAGGATTTTGTATCTTTCGAGGCTTCGAAGGACTTGTGTGAGAAGTTTCTTGGATTTGCTTTCTGTGTGATTGTCGAAAATCATGAAGAACAACAACATCGCTACATTAGCATTGAGGCACGAGTAAATGGCAAAAACCGAAGACCCCTCATGCTATGTTTTGGATCGTTGGATTCGGATCATATATGGCTTATGTATATCCTACACTGTGAGAAATGTGTAATAGACGATTTTGGTGAAATTGAGGGGAGTTATGTGCAATTCCACGTTACTGTATCGAGTAAAACCATGAAAAAGTGGGGATGCCATATACTGTGCAAGCAACTAGAGGATGATTTAGAGGGTGTGCTTCAAGACAATCGGTCATTTGATCCAGCTTTCCTCTATGAGGTTAGTCACGACTCCATAATTTCAAAAGCCAATATTTCACTAGTTCAGACTAAAACAGATCCGGAAAAGGGCTTGAAAGATTGTCAAATGAGCACCGAGAAACATGGTCAAATAGTATCTAATAGAAATCATAATCATATTCTTGCTCGAAGCATGCGAACAGATACTATGTTGAGTTCCAACTCGATCGGTGGAGATGAGAATGGTGGTATTGGCTTGCAGCTTTTGTTGTTAGAATGATGGAAACTTGCTATGAAAGCAATTTACAAGTAAGTGAAGTCAGCTGATCTTCATTAAACTGCCTTCTTTCTTCTAATTTGTCTTGCTTTCCTTTCTCAAAGAAATCTGTGACGCACTATCCGTACCTACTTTTTTTTTAGTTAACTAGTTCCTTTTTATCTTTTACCTCCTCTGTATTTTTTTCCCCCTCTCGACCTTTTCATTTTTTTGGCTAAATCCTATTTTCTCTGCCATAGGCAAACTTGGGACTCCTCCGACGCCACTTTCAGCATCATGCCCGCTCCTCTTCCATCTAACACCGGCGAGCTTTGACGAACGTAAGACCGCCACCTGCCAATGGAGGTGACGAACGGAAGAAGTTCGCCTTTTGTGAAACAGAGCCCTTATTGAACCGACGCTGATGAAGGCCGGCGAGCGAAGGTGACGGACTACCACCGCCATCTGAATCCATGAATAAGCTATTTAATTGTTGAGGATGGCAACATTATCGCGGCAGGAAGAAACCGGACTAATGAGCCACGAAATGTATGTTCATCATTGCTTCTCCACTCCCCTCTATAAATTTTGGTCAGCTGTATGTTGTTAGTGTTATGAACTGATACCTCAAAGTATCCGCTGATAGATTGTTGTTGATCATTTTATGTTTCTCCCTTAATTATTTCTTTGTTAGGTCATACAATAATATATCTAAACAAATCTGATACTGGAATTTTCCATGCATTATTAAGCTGTAAAGGATTTTGTTCCCATTGTTCTTTCATAAGATATGACTAAGGCTAACATTAGCAATATTCTTGCTTTAGTATGCAAAATATATTGCTTTTTTCATTTTCCATGCTCCGTGTGGAGCCATATTATTGTCTTTACCTGCTTTGGGAAGTTCCTAGTATCGTTTTCTTAGGCTTTACGTTCACTAGACTTTGAAATTCTCACTCGGCATAAAAATGCATTGTGATCATTGTGTTACTTTCTCAGATGTAAGAAAAAACTCCTGGGGCACATTTCTGCCAGGCAACAAGACATGGGATGGAAGCTCTTGATGAACTTTGGGAACAGAGGTAGAGGACTGAATTTTCAGCTGTAGAAGTTGCAGAGGAGTAATCGGCATGCTCTGTTCATGTGACGTGCGAACCCTCCATAATGGTTGCAGCAGCATTATTGATCATTGGTATGTTGGTCATACTGAAATAAAACTAAACTTTCCTAGAATTGGTTTATTCATAAATGATTTGCTGTCTCTTACCCATTTTTAGGTATAAAGTGTATTAAGGCTATGCACATGATAAATTTGTAGGCCGTGGCTTAATACTGTCGTTGCATTCAAGTGGCTACAAGGCATGCATTTCTGAACTTGCTTTTGTCATTGTTTTTATATCTACGTAGCTCCACTTTTTTAACATATGATAATTGACAACTAAAGCTTACCACAAGTTTATGATTCCTTATGTTCATATCTGAAGGATGTGATTTCGTAGTCATTTTGTTTATTGTCACTATTTGAATGTTGCAACACACAAATAAATGGAGGTTTGTGGAACGAAATTTCCATCTTTTCTGTCCTTTTCCTAGTATAAATGGAAGAAGTGGAGTTTTGGGAAGCATCAAGAAGTCAAATATAGATTAATTCTAATTTTCCCTCATTTGTTTACTTTTTCTTGAATTCTTTGTGACTTGTTAGACATTTCACTATTCTTTTTATGCCCCCTAAAAGATTTTGCAGTTCTGAGAAGTACTGCAAGTTGAGCTAACATCAGTTGCTTCTTTCCTTTTCCCGTTCCACTTCGTTTCTTCATCCCTTCTTCCTCACTTGTTTCTCACTGCAGTGAGAGCTTTTTGTGTCGTTGGTGTTGTCATGTTTAATTTAGGAAATCTACAAAGAAATGTGATAGTTTATCTAGGAGTAAATTATGCTTTCTGATATGCCGTGGGCAATGCAATTTATAAAGAAACCTCGTTTTGTGTTTATTAGTTGCAATTCTGCTCTTGCACACATCAGAGCATTTGCATAGTAAGTTGTAAACAGGATATGTTTCATCAAGTAGGTAATTTAGATTACGGAAATTGTTTTTCTATTCAAGTATTTTTGAAAGAACAAGCTCTAGGACGGGGAGAAGAAGAAAGAGATGTACTCAGGATGCATCTAAAGAGAGAATTTAGATAAAGGGAAAAACCATGAAAAATTCTTGACTTTTAGAGCTTGAAATTTATAGTTATACTGCTCTTAATGCTGTGGCCTTTTAATAATTTGATTATGAGTCTATAGTATTCTGGGAAACATGAACTAGCTTATTGCCTTTCTCAATACGACATCAAGCAAGAGAACTCATCTTGCAGCCTTTTTCAATTTCCTCCCTTTGGATCTCAAGAACCAGCCCTAATTATTGCATAGTTCCACGATGCAGAGTATGAGACTGTTGTTATAATGGAAGACACAGCTAATTGAAACTCATCCTAACCATTACTCCTATACCACCATTTACAAATCTTCTCTTAACCAGATAACTGGTGCCAACATTTCTCTGAAGAGAAGTTGCACGTTCGAATTAGAATCCTCTTAGCATAACCCTATTTACAGCATGTTATTTATTCTCCATGGACATTGGGTTTTATGTGGAAGAGAAAATATAGAACGGCCCAAAGGCATTGTTGATTACAAGCCATAGTTACGTCAACTACGCATTGTTTTGACTCGTGGAGAGTGATTTGGCTCTTTTGACTCGTGGCCTTTACCCTGCAAGATATAGGAAGAGAAGCATGTTAGGTTGCAGCTTTTTGAAGTATGTGTACAAGATTTTCATTAGAAGATGCGACAACCTTGGCTGTGTCTGTGGTTTATGTTCTCTGATATATGTTTTATATTGTTAGTTCCTCTTTTATTATTGCTCCACTAGTTCATGAATGAATATCTCTCTTGACTTGACTTTGCATATGTACTCTATGTAATTACCTTCAGGTCTGAGTCACGGTGGCAGTCACCCTTTTAGTGACGAAGGCATGGGCAAGTGCTGCTTGAGAGTTGGCGTTGAGTATCTCCGACGAGAATTCACTTTACCTGACAGCAAACAACCACTTCCGATGGAGAAAGCTGCAGGTGATAGAATGACTCGCTATGGGCGCGAGAGGTTGATGTTTTTGTAGTTTCTTGCAGCGTTGGGAGGAACTGGGATTGGCAGAGAGAAAACTCGTCTATGTTACACGGGGAGCACAAAATTTTCCCACTCTGCATCGTTTTCAACTTGCCTTTCGTTTTGTTGACAATGTATTACAATCATCAATAAATTAATCGAAAAGGTGGAAGAATATGAACATTTCACTATTATAAAAAAAATTTTGGGTGATCACCCTACAGTGAAATTTTGTCTATTTATATGCAAGTACCACAACTTTTTTTTCCCCAGTTTAGGACGAACTTTTGAGATATAGCTCAATATAATGACTTGCTTACTCAGGAAAGAATGATGCACATTGCTGATAGGAGTGCCAACTCAATTTAAAATGGGTGGTTGGCGGCGGTGGAGATGTAGGATGTTCTTGGTTGGCTTATGGCTGTTGAAGGGGCTGTGGTGAAGGTGGCGCGATGGTCAATTGTGTGGGTTGTGGTGTTGGTTGGGGTTGCAGTGGTGGCGGACGGTGGTGGACGTAGTGGCGAGGGATTTGGAGGAAAGGATCGTATCTTAATCAGCCAAGATAGTGATGTCAAGGATTGCTGAGGGAAAAGTGGCCAAATTTGAAGCCAGTTGGTACTCCATGCTCTATATGCTCTTCCGTTTCATGTCACAGAAATGAATTGAAGTCGAAATAATATGAAGAGTTCAAGATTTCTCTGAATACCCTATTTGATGACATCGATGAATATCCACGATTAACGAGGCCGAGATTCTCGCAATTGAACGGCGAGCTATTTGATTGATTCCTCTACTAAATTCCAGAAATAATGCTTTTCTTGAATCGTATGATGCCGCAAATCCACGTGCAAATCTGATGCAGCATCATATTTCTTGAACTTTTTTTCACTTCAAATTTACTTACATGGAACTTCACATCCACTCTTTCTTTTTAACAATTTTGTATTCTCTTATAATGGGATCATTATACTTAATTTGGATTTTCTAATTTATTAGAATTTCACCTGAGAAATTGTCCAATTAGTTGTAAACCTATATTGTGTGGCATCTAATACGTACAGTCCTAATCTTTTCAGTTTTGCTAATTTAGTCACTAATCTTTTGATAATTTATCAATTTTAACTAGGAATTGTTGTTATGATAGTTTAGTTATTGTTGGTCATCTTTTTTGGTTCAATGAAATGATTTTCACAACTTTTATTAAAATAATCTTTTTTTATTTCCTTTACTTTTCTTTTTTTTCCCCAATGTTGCATTGATAAATTTGCGCTTTTCACGATATTTACTACATTTTTTATTGTGCTAAAGTTTTTTTTAATATGATTTGAAATTTAGATACACGTAAAGAGCTTAAAGTGGGTTGAATAGGTGGGTATATGTTTTCATATATAAGATTAATTAAAGATGTGTTTTAGTAATATGGATTGGACATTGGTCGCTAAATTTATATTTTCTATGAACGAGATAGAACGAATTAACAAAGTCAAATTAAGTTAGATCATTTTCGAGCTGGTCAACCCATTTGATGGTCATATGCACAAATAATACCAATCATCTATGATCGTGATTGCAAAAGACCTTGTTTTCACATGTGATTCTCGAGCAAAGAGATTGTCAGCATTGCGCACAAGTAATACCAATTATTCGAACCAATGAAGCAGAAAACAGGAGCTTCAATGATCATGAGGGACTTGAGTGCAAGGTGGGAGGTTGACACATCGCCATCGAAGAGATCAAAGTGGTAATTCTTCCATTGTAAATTTTTTTTTGGGGTCAAACTTCCATTGTGAATTTAACTACCAAATAAACGGTTTAGAATGTTTATAATGAAAGATGAGAAATTGTTGCTAAAGAGGACGGTATGCTAAAATCTGTGACTTTATTAAGCCCCAGAACCATTTCGGTTCGCAAAAAAGAAATTGGAAAAAAAATTACGTGAAAATCCTCACTATGAAATATATCTTTTGATAAATCATTAAGTAATTTAAAACTATTATAACATGGTTTGATTACTATTTGTCTAATATCTTGTAAATATTATCATATCCTTTTTCTTAGTAGGCTAGCATTAGATTTGTTTGTGTTTGTACCTATTGAATTTGCAGATCCATCATTTCTCATAAATTTGTCGGTCCATTGACATGTCCTCAACCACATTGTTCGTGGTGGAGTAAATGCAAGTCAAATTACATGAATGCTCTTAATAGAACATTAAAAGATGCTTTACAATAAAGATTAGAAGAGAACACAAAAATGATTGTTGATTAAATAAAGATCGCTGGGTTCAGTACCCAAAAATCTTTTATCATCAACTACGAATGATGGTGCACACTCTACCATCACAGATGTCATAGCACCTTTTGATTTACAATGACAATAAGTCAATCAATTAATTATTTGATTAGTAATTAGTCCATGAATATTGAGGTACATCAATAGCCACTCACAAATTTGTGGTACAAGAGTCTCCATACACTAAACTAACCGAGATGATGTATCATATCACTTGACTATTATATACTTAAATTGTGCATATAATTTCAAATCTTATGAGTAGTCGTGTGTTAAATTATCATTTAGCAAAGAGAAACAGCTGCTCAAAGGTTTGAACCGCTATTAAAGTTTGTCTTATTTGCAAGCCTATAGCAAAAACGCAATACTTCATTTTCGGACATGTGATATAATTTTAGGATGTACTTATTCCTTTCGAAGAATTATTGATCTCAATTAGGGTAATTACCAACTCTTCATTGACTAAATTCCCAGTTAGTTTTGTATTACCAATTTTTTTATTTGAGTTAGTTTCCAGCGTTTGTTTAATTTTTAATTACCTACTTGTTATATCTCTGACCAAAAACTCTTCTTTCTCCTTTGCGACTTTTCTTTGAGTTAGTTTTGTACAAGAAATTTGTTCATACAATTTGATTAGCTCAAGCCATCCCAATATACCTCAAGTCATGTACCGAGTCTAGTCATGTATCTAAACATTCACATGCAAAGTTAAATAAGACTCGCAAGTAAGCTAGAAAGCTTTGAGAACCAAAAACACTTAGCTCCATCAAAAATAATTTCTTCGATTTTTGGAAAAAAAAATGGTGTTAATTAATTAAAAACATATTAGAATTCTATAATTCAAATTTTAAAGCGAGGCCGACTTTCCTAAACAAAACTTTAACTTTTTCAAATTTTAGAAAATTTTAATAAAAATATCAAGGTCGGGCTCCGAACCAAGCCGGGTCCTCGGCTAGGTTCTCTGAAGAAAATTGTCATTCTTTTTAATTTTCGGATTTTTTCATGGAATACTTATTTATTTGCATTGATAAAATAAAATATTATGATATTTAGTTTTAATACGGGTCGGACTCCAAAACCGGGTCGGGTTCGGATGGGACTCGGACGCGAATGGATCCTCCTGGCCCGCTCACGCAAACTGGGCTTCAGTCAAAAAGAGGTCCAAATCCAAATCTGAATAACAAAGTAAAGTCCCAGCTTCCGAGCAGCCAGCCCACCTGACTCAAGCCCAGCACGCTGCCCCTAACCAGCTTGACGCACTCTCTGAGCTCTTCCTTTTTCTCCTTCTTGCCGAACTTTCTGTCCTGTCCTCCCCCTTCTTCACCTCACCTGCCCCCACGTCCCTTCTATCCTTTTCTTTTTTATTTTTTCTTTTTTCCAGAGAGAGAGATTTGGGTGCTTTTGACGCGTTTAGGAAATGTACTATGCACCTGTCATGAAGATATGCAGCTGGTGACAGATTTGCCAGGACAATTGAAATTAGGTACTTGTAATCAATAAATAAGTAAATTTTTTGACTAAACAAAAAATTAAGGGTTTACAAGATAAATCATCATTAACAAAATTATAAGGCAAAACAAGAATTCTAATATTACACATACATTAATAACAAATATGAATTTAATATTAGTCTCATTTCCATAATAGTATATGAAGCTTTTTATTTGTTTAGAATGGTTAACAAATATTTGGCGCAAGCATAACTCCTCCAAAAGTAAAATCAACATAACTCATCCTTCAATAGTGAAATTAGGTGAGCCAATCTACGTGATACAAAATCTTTAACAAAGGTCTAAAATTCAATGCTCTAGAGACATATGTAAAAGTTATGACTTAATCAAGTCTAAAATAGAGTTTATTTTTCAATGATTGAGTTCGGTAGGTTCCAGATTGGAATAATATACCCGACCCTGTTATAACAAGTTCTCCTTTTTTGAACTATGTACCCGATCATATTTGTATTGGACAATGTTCCCAATCCTTTTTTCGGTGAGCCGGTCCCAGTCTGAAACCAAATCTATTTGGGGCATGACAGTAACATGAATATGGGCTTGTGCCCATGGATAGCTGATTAGGCTGTTAGTTTCTCTCGCCCTGGGCACTGGGGATATGACAAAAGAAAAGAATCACGAGACACACGACGACAAAAGGGAAAGATATTAAACAAATTAAAACAGAAACCAGGATAGCACGACGACAACAAAAATTTTCTAAGTTCGACACAAAAGGAAAAGGCCCAATATCAAAAGTTGGTTTCGATACCGTTCAGCTTCTTCGCGGGATTTAGTCGGTGTCGATGGTGGAACCAGTTTTTCTTCCTTCATCTGCTAGCACACAGGGGTGATCGGTTCTCGATTCCCTTAGGAATTGGAATCCAGCCCAATACTCACCCGGTTCAGTCCAATTCTCGGGTGAGTAATTATCAATTATCGCTACCAAAACAAATCTCATATTTTGAATGGACTAGATTGGGACTCAACTTCTTCCGCCAGTCCTTGTACTTGCCCTCCAAACGAACGGGATTCAGAGAAACCGAATTTTGCTTGTGCAAAACATAATTTGTCTTGGCGGCGAAAAACTAATGGCGGTGATACTGGATAATGAGAAAAATTGAAAAGAAAGAGGCGAAGTCAAAGTCGTGCATGAACCGATGGTGGTGATACTGATGGTCCCGCTTGCGACGGTGAGAAAAAGAAAGGGTAACTATGATTTTTTAAACTAATATTCATTTTCTTAATAAATAGTGTTAGTTCTGTCCAAGTGATCCGGTGGACGGTTCCATCCCAGAATCGAGAATCGGACCGTTACGTTTTAGAACCACCCGGAACAAATCGGTCCAAGCGGTTCCAAGTGGACGATTTAGAATGTTCACCCCGCACATATAAGAAATAACAGAATTTTAAGTGAATTGAATGCGTGTTTATTCTAAGTTACTTCTCAAAAGGATCAAGACAGTCCACCTGGTCGACTCATGGCCGTTCACATTCTTCGTGGCTATGTCAAAGCGTGGTTCCTCTGATTAACAAAGCTGGAAACTTTTTCCTCCCACTTCGGAAAAATTTCATAGGCTTGACCCACAAGTCGTCGCTCTTCTTTTCTAACAAAGCTGGAAACTTTTTCCTCCCACTTTGGAAAAATTTTATAGGCTTGACCCACAAGTCGTCGCTCTTCTTTTCTTTCGGTGCTAAAGAAGAGAAGATAAATTGAACTTTATTGCATAGGCTTGCCCCCTCTCTCCTCCTCTTTATCTTCTTTCGTCTGAAACTCCCCCTAACCCCCCAGCCCACGTCTCCTCATCCCCTTTCTGTCTAGTCAAGGTCGTACTTTTCATTTTCACTTTTATTTATTTGTTTACAATTATTTTTTTAGTCTTTTCTCACCAAGTCTTTTCAGCCAACCCCTTTTTCTTTTTACAATTTTTCAGCTTTCATTTAATTAATAATTAATTTTTTTTGAAATTCTTCTTATAAAATAAAAGAAATTTCTAATTTTTAATTATAAAAAAAGTTTCTCAAAAATTGAATGCACATCGGCTGCGGCTTCTTTCTCGGGCGCATGTCTGTCTTTCCATGAGTTCATCAATCACTAAATTCGACAAGTCCATTGGGTCATATCTTTGGATTTATGAGCTGGACAAATTAAACTATTAAATGAATTTGATGAAACGGCGATGGGCAGTGAAAATCAATATCATACACTTAAGTTGTATTTCACTTGGTGAGCTTGAAAGGGAATTGTGCGTCATCAGTGTCATACACTTAGTTCATTTTCCGATCTACTTCTCATGCAGTCGGAGGAATTTACGTAACCGCGGACATTGTTCGTGGGTATCTCGAAGCGTAATCGTTCCTCTAACTAGAAAAGCTGGAAACTATTTCCTCCCCCTTTAGAAAAATTTTCATGGGCTTTGACTGCAAGTCTCGTTGCTCTTCTTGGGGTGCTATAAGAGAAAACGAAGCTGCCTTGCTTCGTAGGGAAGAAAAGCCTCGTTCATTGCGCAGAGCCGGGACTGGCAGTACATGCATACTTTTTCCTCCCAAACCCCAACAGTGTTGCTCTCTGTCACCGACACATTCTCTCTAAGAGAAAAATTAAAACACTCAAAATATTCCAACTTGACGTGGATTTGTTGACAAGAAATTCATGGGGGAGAATTTATAACGAAAATTTAGAGTATTCCCCGGATTAAGTTCAACATTTGGGGCACTCGCTAAACAAATTCCTCTTACGCCCATGAATAAGAATGTGGGAATAAGTTATCCTTTCTAGACCACAGGATCATCATTCTATTATGATGGAGGGATTAGGAATACGGGTAGACATCTGATCTGCTTTCCTCATTACCATCATCCCCCCTCATATCAAACATTTTATTTAATGAATCTGATTTACCAAGGATGATTGGATCAAACACATTGAACAAGGTGGGTCATATGCAAGATTTATCCCTTCAACGCATGAAATTTAGCAAATCAAGAGTAGGTAAGTGGTATCATTTTCATCAAAAGGATAGCTCTTACGCATTAAAAAGCAGTGGCGCAGTTATCTATTTGAAAGAATTATTGAGTGAACCTGGTTTATAAACCAAATTGAATTTCAATCATAAAAATTAGGGGACTCCGTACGAATCTCTTCAACTTTTATGATTTTGATTTGGTTTATCATATATAAATATATATTATAATTTCTTATTTATTAGACCAACTTAAAATTACGTTTCTTCCTCTACCACCCAAGCCCCTCAAACACCACCTCCATCACCACCACCAGCACCCAAAAAACCAAAAAAATTGGTTGTCTCACCCTTTTATAAGCCAATACAAAAATGGGTAAAGAAACATTCTTTCCCGTTGAACCTTCCTACTGCTTGCTGTGAGGAAGTTTAAGAAAATTCTGATTTACCCACACCTCTGCCATTTTTTACTGCAAGAATCTCTTTGAAGGTAGAGTGGTAATGAAGTTCAGATTGAGAGAATTTACCACTTCCATAAGCGCAGATGTGACGCTTATTATTGATTTCTTCAAGTAAGACTGCTGTCCAATATTCATCACTAGCATCTGTCTGAAGAATTCGCTTGCCCATAGAAGGAATCTGAAGAGGAGGAAGGTCTTGCATAAGTTCCTTGAGCTTGACAACTGCTTCAGTTTGTTCTTTACTCCAAGGAGGAGCATCTTTCTTCAACATTTTCTTCAACATTGTCCCGCCCCTTTTTTTTCTTTTAGATTTTTAATCTGCGCTCATAATAATCAAATTACGATTGGAATTGGTAATTAGACTTGGAAATAACTGTTGTACTGGCAACTGATGTCGGGACAATTGCGCACGTAAAGAATGACAGAATCTTAAATGAACTGAATACGTGTTTATTCTAGGTTATCGCTCATAAGGATCAGGACAATCGATGTGTCGACTCCTGGCCGCATCCTTCATGGCTATCTCAAGGTGTGGTTCCTCTAACTAATAAAGCTGGAAAATTTTCCTCCCACTTTGGAAAAACTTCAAAGGCTTGACCCAAAAGTCGTCACTCTGCTTTTCTTTCGGTGCTAAAGAAGATGAGAAAAAGTGAACTTTATTGCATAAGCTGAATTGAATTTCAATCGTTGAATACAGTAGACTCCAGCTTTTGGTACTGAAACCACTTCTCGGCAACCGCTCAAGTTTAGCAACTATGAGGCTGATCATCCAACACGTTTTGTTAGTGGCATGGATCACCAAAATATAAGTCTAGTGGCACTACTCATTAGACGTTATAAAATTATAATTAACCATGCTTCTTAGCCACATTGAAGCGATACAATTTCAGCATGCACAAACATAAAGAATATTAGGTGTTCCCAAAATAAGGAAAATGGTACAAACAATCCTAAATTTATAGTCAATTATGTTTTAAACTTTTAAATTTTGTTAATTTAGTCATAAACCTTTTAAAACTTTATTAATCAGTCCTTTCGATAAATTTTTTCTTGGAAAATACTTATATGAATATCCAGAATATATTTATGTATGAATGACTGCATTAACAAAATTTTAAAGGTTTAAAAATAAATAGATAAAATTTAAAAATTTAAAATTAAATTGATAAACTTACGTGACCAAATAAAATATATATAGGTATCGATTTCGTCAAAGATTCTGCCCCACGTCCCTTCTAACCTTTCCTCTCGCCTCCTTTTCCTCTCCTTCCGCTAAACCTCGCTTTTACTCTCTTTTCAACTTTCCCCCGCTCTTTCTTTTTCGTTTTTTCCGTTCCTTTTTTCCTGCCGCCTCTCTCGCCTCCTTTTTTTTCCGCCGCTCAATCAGTCCTATCGACAAACTTTCTATGGAAAAATATTTATGTAAATATTCGAAAAATATTTAAGATAAATTGTAGATATTATATTAAATTCGGAATAAATTATAAATTCCCATATTTGTTAATGTGAGCCTAATTATGAATTTACATCAAAATAAGTTCTCCTTCGCACAAACATAAACAATATCAGGTGTTCCCAAAATAGGAAAAATGGTACAAACAATCCTAAAATTTATTGCACGTTAGCCAATTATGTCATAGACTTTTAAATTTTATCAATTTGGCTATAAACCTTTTAAAATATTAATAATTAATCTTTCTGACAAATTTTTTTCTCAGAAATTATTTACGTGAATGTCCGAAAAATGCTTTTAAGATTGAATTGACAAAAATATAATAAATTCAAAATTTTTTGGATAATTTTTATTAATATTCAGCAGATTAGTCTCTCCACAATTGTAGATATTTTATATGAACAAAGAAAATAGATTTAGGTATCGATTCCGTCAAAGATTCTACCCCACCTCCCTTCTGTCCTTTTTCTTTTCTCTCTCCTCCTTTTCCTCTCCTTCCGCTGAACCTCTCTTGTCCTCTCTTTTCAACTTTCCCCCTCTTTTCTTTTCGTTCTTTCCGGTCCCCTTTTTTCCTGCGAAGCCGCCCCTCTCTCCTCCTTTTTATCTTCTTTCGTCTGAAACTCCCCCCACCCCCAGCCCACGTCTCCTCATCCCCTTTCTGTCTGGTCAAGGTCAGACTTTTCATTTTCACTTTAATTTTTTTATTTACAATTATTTTTTTAGTCTTTTCTCGCCAAGTCTTTTCAGCCAACCCCTTTCCATTTTTAAAAATTTTCAGCTTCCATTTAATTAATAGTTTTTTTTGAAAATCTTCTTATAAAATAAAAGAAGTTTCTAATTTCTAATTAATGAAAATTTTCTCAAAAATTAAGCTACAAATAATTTACTGGACCGGAAAAATTAAGCGTCAAGAAAGCTAATGGGACATCTACAGTGAGCTTCTTTTTCTTTTTACCAATAGAGATATTTTCTTATATCGTATTTTAATCCGCACAAAGGCTAAAATTTTACAAGACTCGAACACCACAAAATTGGAATAAGTAATGCTCCTTTTTTAAAAATTGCAAACAAATCACGGACATTAATATATGAAAGAAAAATTTTACATCACAGAGTACAAAAACTATAACATGTGACGAAAATGTTAAATTGATCTTTCAGAATCTAATATGATGGCTATTTTTGTAAAGCATAATAAGAATAATTTAGTTTTTTTGTAGGTTTTGAAATGTAATTTCTTTATTGTAATTAGCCAATAGATTGTCTAGATAATTTCGAAATAGTCCAATAAAATGCTTGATATTAAAAAATTAATTCTTTAATTTACCAAGGTTGTCCTTCATACTCTTTCTTATCTTGATTTTTCACTAAAATGATTTGCAAAAGATTAGCACTGTATAAATAGTTCTCGGTGCGCGGTGAAAAATAACCCAAATTAATCCATCAACTCCCGTGCACGACATGGGCTTTCTAGCTGATATCTAAATAAAATGGTAATGTCATATAATCATGTGCCCCCAAAGATGAAAACGGAGGAATAAACAAGAAAGTTGGTACTTTCAGTGGCGCTAAAATCTGAAAACTCAACTAGTAGACAAGAAGATCATAGGTTTTTTCCTTCGTTTTTTATAGGCCCGGGGTTAAGTGCCCATTTAGTTAGTGAAGATATTATGAACTTTCATTTTTGTTTTCAAGAAAACATGTTAAGCATATATATCACGTCCCAAATTTCATATCGGAGTTATAGACTTTGTAGCTGATTCAATTTAGTCCTGAACTCATTCCAACAAATTTTTTCTCGGAAAATGCTTACATGGATATCCGGAAAATATTTACATGTGAAAGATTAAAATAGTAAAGCTTTAAAAGGTTTAAGACTGAATGAAATGATAAACGTGTAATAAATTTTGAACTCAATATCTCTAAATAATTATAGAGATTTCACATGACCAAATAAAATATATATAGGTATCAATTTCGTCAAAGATTCTGCCCCATGTCCCTTCTAACCTTTTCTTTTTTCTCCTTTTCCTCTCCTTCCGCTAAACCTCTCTGTTCCTCTCTTGTACTCTCTTTTCAAGTTTCCCCCGCTCTTTCTTTTTCGTTTTTTCCGTTCCCTTTTTCCTGCAAAGCCGCCCCTCTCTCCTCCTTTTTTATCTTCTCTTGTCTCAAACACACCCCCAGTCAGTCCCTCCGGCAAGCTTTTTATCGAAAAATAGTTACGGAATTGTTCGGAAAAAAACTTATGTATTTAAGATAAATTTATCGAAGGAATTGAATTAATAAAATTTTAATAATTTAAAACTGAATTGATGAAATTTAAACATTTAAATTGAATTAAAAAATATAATAAATTTAAGTTTTTTAAAATAAATTTTATTAATATTTAATATATTAATTTCTATACAGTTACAAGATTTTACACGATCAAAGAAAATATATTTAAATATCGATTTCGTCAAACCGTCTGCCCCACGTCCCCTTTATGCTTTTCTTTTTTCTCCTCCTCTTTCCGCTAAACCTCTCTTGTCCTCTCTTTTCAACTTTCCCCCTCATTCTTTTGCGTCTTTTTACGTGTCCTTTTTCCGCCCCTCACTCCTCCTGTTTATCTTCTTTTGTCTGAAACACGTCTCCTCATTCCCTTTCTGTCTAGTCAAGGTCAGGCTTTTCATTTTCATTTTTATTTTTTTATTTACAAATATTTTTTTTGGTCTTTTCGGCCAACCCCTTTTTCTTTTCTATTTTCTTTTTAAATTTATTTTATTTTGAATTTTTATATTTAATTTAATTAATAATTAATTTTTTGAATTTTTTTATAAAGTAAAACAAACTTCCAATTCCTAATTAATACAAATTTTCTAAATAACTTACTGAATTGGCACGATTAAGTGTCAATAAATATAATTAGATATCTACAATAAGTTTCGTTTTCTTTTTACCAATAGAGACATTTTGTTATATCGTATTTCAATCCGCACAAAGTCTAAAATTTTACGAGACTTGAACAACACAAAATTGTGAGATTATGCTACTTTTCTAAAGATTGCAAACAACTCACATACATTAATATATGAAAGAAAATTTTTACATCAAAGAGTAAAAAAACTAAAACATGTGAGGAAGATGTTAAATTGATCTTATGATGGCTAATTTTCTAAATCATAATAAGAAGAATTTAGTTTTATTATAGGTTTTGAAATGTAATTTCGCTATCGTAATTAGTCAATATATTGTCTAGATAATTTTGAAATAGTCCAATAAAATGTTTGTTATTAAAAAATTAAGGGTTAAATTAACTAGGGTTGTCCTTCATACTTTTTCTTGTCTTAATTTTTCACTAAAATGAATTGCAAAAGATTAGAGCAGTATAAATAGTTATCGTTAAGTTTTAAAAATAACCAAAATTAATCCACCATTCCCGTGCACAACACGGGCTTTCTAGCTAATATCTAAATAAATTGGTAATGTCATATGATCATGTGCCCCCCAAAGATAAAAATGGAGGAATAAACATGAAAGTTGGGTACTTTCAGTGGCGCTAAAATTTGAAAAATCAACTAGTAGAGAAGAAGATCATAGTTGTTTTTTTTTCTTTCTTTTTGTTAGGCCCAGGTTTAAGTGCCCATTTAGTTAGTGAAGATATTATGATTTTTCATTTGTGTTTTCAAGAAAACATGTTAAGTATGTATATCATATCCCAAATTCCATGTCGGAATTATAGACTTATAGGGAATGATCCCATAGAGAAGAAAGCCTTTCACGAAAAGCAACTATTATCAAATTAACTTCCTATCGCATCATTTTATCAAGAAAAAAGTTGTATTCACGAAACTTAGATACATTCGAACCATTTCCAAGAGGAATTTAGAAGTATTCTCAATTATACTATAATTTATTTGGTAAATGTCATTCTAGGTCACTCATTATCACTCCTCACATGCCCCCAATACTTTTCTTTGTTCTTGTGACATGTAATGGCAATAAAAGGGAAGAACAAAGTCATGGCTAAGTAAGTACCAACGTTATTTCTGTGACATCAAGTAATCAATAATGCGATTTTGTAAAAATTATATTGATTATACGCTCTGTGAAAGTCACACCAATAATATTCTAAAAACATGAAGATTTCATATTTTCTCCATAAGTTAATGCATTGCATAATATGGTGATAATTATCAGAAAAGTCATGAATATTTTTCTCAAGCAAATATTATCATAAAACCGTTGAACTATTTTTGCAAACTACTATCACACTGGTCAAAAGCCTAGATTCTAATTGGTTGGACTTACCGGGTGTTTATAAGCCTCCAGAGGAGCTATGATTATGAAAATAAAGTAAAAAAAAAAACAGTAAGTAAATTAAACCGCTTTTAATGAATAAAACTAGTTAAAGCCCAATGCTTAGTGCAATCCCTCTCTCCTCCTTTTTATCTTCGTTTGTCTGAAACTCTCCCCGCCCGCGTCTCCTCATTCCCTTTCTGTCTAGTCAAGGTCAGGCAATTCATTTTTACTTTTATTTATTTGTTTATTTACTTGCATTTATTTTTTTAGTCTGTTCCCGCCAAGTCTTTTCAGCCGACCCCTTTTTCTTTTTTCTTTTTTAAATATTTTTTTGTTTAATTTTGATTAATAATTGATTTTAAAAAAATTTTAATAAAAAAGAAATTTCTAATTAATAATAATTTCCTCAAAAATTAAGCTACAAAAAATTTATTGGAACGGTAAAATAAAATGTCGACAATGATAATGAGACATTGAGCTTCTTTTTCATTATACTAATAGAGAGATTTTCTCATTTTTGTACTTTAGTCGGCACAAAGCCTAAAAATTTCATATGCCTTGAACACCAATTTGTTTTTTCGATAATATACAAAATCGGAATAGATAATACTTATTCTTTAAATATTGCAAATAACTCGTGGATATTAATATATGAAAGAAAAATTTTACAGCAAAGAGAGTACGACAACCATAACATGTGAGGAAGATATTAAATTGATCTTTCAGAATTTAATATGATGGCTAATACTCTAAATCACAATAAGAAGAATTTTCTATTTATTTGTTAGTGAGCCTGTGACAATGGTTAACCGACTGACATGAAATACCTTAATCACAAAAAGAAAATTAAAGACTGAGCAGATCAAGGCCATTTCCTCAAAGCTGGCGTGCGGTCTTCGGCGAAGATAACTCCATGTGTTCATAAAGTTCAACTATTATCAATAAGATCGATTATTATTTTTTTTCTGGTACACCTGATTGTGCGTGCAACTATATATTTCTTGAGTAGACGTGTCGTGATTTATTATACAGCAAGTAAAAATAATAGTAATATTAACTTCTCGGAGGTGGGGGATGAGATATCTAGGAAGGATCCGAGAATCCTCCACCCTAGAGTTGTTTGTCGTTTAGTGCAATAATTGAGTCCACATAGAAGCTTATGTCACTCTTGACGGTCCGACAAACACAGCTGTACACGGTTTTTGGGTGAACATATGTCCATGTGTTCACACCTCTTTGTGTCTTTGTCCATCCTTAAGCACCACCTTTTTTCAAAGTAGTAAAAAAGTCATGCGTCTCCGTCTTCTGGAATAAGATTACATCAACAATGGACGACTGCTAAGTGTCATTCTAAGTCACTTGACATCCCTCTGCACATGCTGTAGATGCAACAACTGCAATTTGTTTCACTATCTGGTAATGCTTTGTTTTGGTCAATAATAATATTTGACTATCAAGCTGAGGACGCTATTATATAGATGCACACATACTATATATGTATATATATTATTCTAGTAACTTGCCTATATCACCGAAACTACTCAATTCAAGACTACTAAGCCATATTTTCAATTAAGAGCGCTTAGAATAAAAATCATTAACTTTTTTCCGTGTAAAATCATTTGAGTTCACAAAAAAGAAACAATAAGAAAAGAGTGGCCTAAGAACCTCAATATGAAATATATCTTTCGATATATCATCAAGTGGTTCAAACGCTACTATAACACGATTTAAATACTATTTTATTTAATCTCTTGTGAACATTCGCGTACCCTAAATTTCTAGTAGTAATAGAGCATTTGTCTATACCCACATGATTTGCTGGATCAACCATTTCTCACAAGTTGGTCAATTCCCATTAACGGTGGAATAAATCCAAGCCGAATCACATGTATGCACCAATATCAAAAGAGGCTTCACATTAAAGACAAGAAGGCACAAACAAGCGGCTCTTGATTTAACAAAAAGAAAAATTCTTGGTTTCAAAACCCTAAATCTTTGCACGTCCTGCCACCACAGATTTCATAGTACCTTTTTAATGATGACAAGAAATCAATCAAGTAATTGATTGGGGTCCAGTTCACGAAGTTGGCATGCGGTCTCGCGTGAAGATAAGTCTCCGTGTTCATACCTATTAATTATCTCGGTCCTTATTTAAAGCACCGCGTCTTTCCAAAGCTCTACTATTTTTAATATACCTAACATTATTTTTTGCCGGTGCACCTTTTTGTGAGTGCATTTAAATATCTCTCGCGGGGTCATCTGGTAAAATATTATATAGAAAGTTAAAAGGCAACTTCTTGGAGGTTGGGGATGAACTTTCGAGAAAGCTGCTAAAGTTGCTTTTATTTGTCGAATAATGCGGTGGTAGGTTGGCCCATCCTCAAGCACCATCATTTTTCATAGAACCGTTTTTTTTTTTTTTACAACTTGGCCTGGGTTTTTTGACAAGAAATTCTTGGGGGAGAATTTATAATGCAAATTTAGAGTATTCAACGGATTAAGTTCAACAGAACGAATATTATTTTTTTGCTGGTACACCTGTCTCTGCATGCAATATCTCTCAGGTAGACATGTGGTCATATATTATACAGCAAGTAAAAATAAAAATAAAAATAATAACTTCTCGGAGGTGGCGTGATGACATTTGGAGGAAGGATCCGAGAATCCTCCGCCCTAAAGTTGTTTATCGGTTAGTGGAATAATTGAGTCCACAGAGAAGGTTATGTCACTCTAACGGTCCGACAAACACAGCTGGGGTGAAATTATGTCCATGTTTTCACGCCTTTTGATGTCTCGGTCATCATTAAGCACCACCATTTTTCAAAGTAGTAAAAAGGTCACGCGTCCCTGTCTTCTGCTATAAGAATGCATCGACAATTGCTGGACGATTACAAAACCCTCTATCAAATCTTAAGCTAATAGTCGCTGCTGATTCTCGAACTCAATCATCCAATGGCTTCTTCATCGAATTTCATGGCTTCTTCATCGAATTTCAAAAGGACCAAAAGGAGCTACGATGTCTTCTTGAGTTTTAGAGGCACAGATCTACGTAACAACTTTCTCAGCCATCTCTACCAAGCGTTAGTTCAGCAAGGGATATACCCTTTCTTAGATACTGAGAATTTGAGGAAGGGAGACCAAATATCGCCGGAGCTTATGAAGGCCATTGAAGAGTCGAGCATCGCAATCATCGTTTTCTCGGAGAATTACGCTTCCTCGCAGTGGTGCTTGGAAGAGGTGGCGAAGATTGTGGAGTGCAAGGAGCAAAAACACCTTAGCGTTCTACCGGTGTTTTATAAAGTGGACCCAAGAGAAGTGAGAGGAGGGAGAGAGAGTTATGGGAGAGCTCTGGCCAAGCATGAGTCCAAGCTCGGAAAGGATTCCGAGAAGGTGAAGAGATGGAAGAAAGCTCTTCTTGATGCCGGTAGCTTGTCCGGATGGCATTTGAATGACGGGTAAGTTGAGTAGAGTTCACCTTTTGTGTAAAAAGACTAGCCTTTACGAGTAAGTATAAAATACTGCTCATAAAAATAAAAAAATAAAATGAATCGACACGCACATGAATGTAAGTATAAATTGTTAAAAGTTGATTGACCCATGGAGAATATGTGAGGAGTGTTATTGCACTTACCAATTTTTTTGGAAGGAGTAACAGAGCTGGCAATACTTGATACAAGATACTTAGTGTATATAGGGCATGTAAGAAAATATTATTGTGCTTCAGGTATATAATAGTTTTCGAATCGAAATCTTAATGGCCATTTAGAGTCCTAGATAGCTTTTTTTGATTAAGCGTGGAGATCAATCACATAGAACAGTCAAAAGGAAAAATTAGTAAATCATCATGTATAAATCAAAAGACCAGGAATCGTTAGGATGGCTAAAGTTGAACCCTAAGCTTGTTTTGATTGGTGTGGAGTTCTTGGAGTTCTAATTAGCCTGGGTGGGAATATATTTTGTTTGGGATGCGATTACCTGTGGGATGCACTGCCTTGTCATTATTGTTTACCAATTGATCGTTAATTGCTTTTGAAAAATTACTAAAAGGATGCTAAAACTTCTTTTTCCATTTTTATCAGAGATGAATCAGAGCTTATCCAAAGAATTCTGAAGGAGATCTCCACTCGCCTAGACCGAACACCTTTGCATATTGCCAAGCATCCTGTTGGGTTAAATTCGCGAGTTGAGAAGCTAAAATTGATGTTAAATCTTAAGTCTAACGGGGTTCTCATGGTAGGATTATGGGGACAGGGAGGCATAGGGAAGACCTGTTTAGCAAAAGCTGTTTACAATGCTATATTTGGAGAATTTGATGGTGGTTGTTTTCTGGCTAACGTTCGAGAAACTTCTAAAGGCAGCAGGGGTCTAGAAACTTTGCAAGAAATGTTACTAAAAGATGTATTATTGCTGCAACAAAGACCAGAAGTCTCCAATGTTGATGTAGGTATTAATATAATAAAAAACAGACTTGGTCGCAAGAAAGTTCTCCTCATCCTTGATGACATTGATGATTTGCGCCAATTAAATGCTTTAGCAGGAGAAAGCCAGTGGTTTGGTAATGAAAGTAGGATTATTGTTACCACAAGAGATAAGCATCTACTAACTTGTCACGAGATAGATCGTGTGTATGAAGTTGAAGCACTAGATCATAGTCAAGCTCGAGAGTTGCTTAGTAAGCATGCTTTTCAAATGCACCAAATCAGAGCAGATCTAGTGGATAGAGCTCTGAAATATTGTGATGGCCTTCCTTTAGCACTTGAGGTGTTGGGTTCCTTATTATGTGGTACAACCAAAGATGTATGGGAAAGTACACTAGTGAAACTTTCTAGAACTCCTGACAAATCCATTATTAATGTGCTCAAACTGAGTTACGATGAACTAGATGAAAATGAAAAGGAGATCTTTCTCCACATTGCTTGCTTCTTTAAGGGGGAGAAAAAAAAGTATACAAAGAAAGTTCTAGACAGTTGCGATCTTCAGACGGCTGTAGGATTTGAAATTCTTATGAAGAGGTCATTGATAAGAATTGAGTGCAAAATACTCCAAATGCATGACTTAATTCAATCGATGGGTATGGACATTGTGAACCAAGAGTGTCGAGATGATCCAAAAAGACGCACCAGACTGTGGCTATATGATGATGTCGTTGATGTTTTGTCACATAACACGGTAAGAATTGTGAATACGATCAAAGTTGTGCTTCTTATCTTTGACTTTGATTACTGAAAATGCATAACCTAAATAACCTTTTATATACAGGGAGATTGTGCTGTCAAAGCCATTATGTTAAAGCTACATGAGCCGATAGAGATGTGGATCGATCCTGAAGCTTTTACAAAAATGAGAAGATTGAAATTGCTCATCCTGGGTAATGTGCAAAATTTTTTCCGAGGTCCTATATATCTTCCTAATGACCTTAGATGGTT
The DNA here is from genome assembly GCA_030064385.1 of Melaleuca quinquenervia. Classification (NCBI taxonomy): domain Eukaryota; kingdom Viridiplantae; phylum Streptophyta; class Magnoliopsida; order Myrtales; family Myrtaceae; genus Melaleuca; species Melaleuca quinquenervia. The sequence continues at coordinate 13,910,417 of CM057722.1, read as the reverse complement.
TGAATGGCTTGGATGTGTTCCCTCCATTCCAGAATTTTCCACTTGTCCAAAGAAATTAGGTGGACTTCATATGAGCAAAAGCAATATCACAGGAGTGCTAAAACAATTTAAGGTGAGCATTTACGTTCATAGAACTTTTTATAATTTACTGCACTTTGTATATGCTTATTATATGTACTATTACACAAGTGGTATTCCTATGTTTGAGAAACCACTACTATCTTTTCCTCTCAAAATAACCCCAACTACTTTCTGGTTAAAATATTTTTATGTGCAGCAAAATTGGCATTTGAAAGAAATATGTAACGGAATTAAAGGTTTGCTGTTAAAAATAGGTGGCACAAAGGAATTTTGTACACATATCATAAGAGAGAAATATTTCAAGATTTGATTTTCTTTTTATTTATAAGGTCATTGCATCAAAAGAAAATTCAAATTTTGACATTAATCACGTGAAAAATTCAATAGAATAACCAATTTCACGTATTTGTCCTTGTGTAAAATAACTGTAATTGAGGATAATTGATAAAAGAAATTAAAAATTTTATTATAATTATTTTTAAAATGTTTACCCTAGTTGGTTTTGTTGTTTTTGCAGGACTTTCAAAATATGAAGTTCATTAGTTTCAATGAATGTGAGTCACTAGTCAGTATGCCCGACCTCTCATGCACTCCAAATCTCGAGGAATTGAATATTCAGAATTGCAAAAACTTGGTAGAAGCACACAAGTCGATTGCATATCATGACAAGTTAAAGAAGTTGGCTTTAATTGGATGCTGTCAACTTCGTGTTTTGCCAAATGTGCTCAAGTCAAAAAATCTTCGAACTCTTGTTCTCAGAGATTGCACGAAACTTGAAAGGTTCCTTGATATTCCACAAAAGTTAGGCTTGGAAAAGCTTGTTATACGAGGGACTGCTATTAAAGAACTTCCTAGCTCAATAGAAAATCTAGTCTCTTTGGAGAGCATGAATGCAAGTAATTGCAAGAACCTCTTAAGTCTTCCGTCTATCATTTACAAGTTGCAAAACATTGAAAGGTTGACTCTCAAAGGTTGCACAAGATTAATCAGGTTTCCAAAGTACGAGGATTCAGCTGATTCGGAGATAAAGACTGGACTTTCAAATTTGCGCATTTTAGACCTTGGGGAGTGTAATCTATCCGAAGTAGAGTTTCTGGAGAATCTTTCCTGTTTTCCCTTGTTGGGTCATTTAATTCTTTCGGAGAACAAAATTACTAGCCTTCCAGCATCCATCAACAAGCGTGATAATTTGACCCGTCTGGCCGTTCCTTATTGCCATCAATTACGAGAGATTCCCGAGCTTCCACCATTTTTGGAGTTTTTTTCGGCGATTAATTGCGAATCTCTACAAAAGATTGGAGAATTTACTTCATCTCATGATTTTGTTCGGAGAGCGTTGACCACGGATCATGTCTTCTCATGTGAACAGGTTAGATTCTCTCTCTCTCTCTCTCTCTCATTCATGTGGAGTGTATACGGGCTGCAGTGTGTGCTTGTATATTGCAAAGCAGAAAATGCAAGATTTGAGTCATAAGAAAGGCAAACTGATATAAAGCGGTTCTGCACGTATAGTACTTTTATGGGAATTATTTCTATCGCATGAGGCTTGTATATCACTGCAAGCTAGGACCAATGGATATCTACTCATCTGTAGAGCTCCAGTTCGAAATTGGATGGCCTATTGAACTCCAATTGAATAATTCTATTTGGGTACTTCTAACGGTTCATCTTACAACAGCATCCTTCTGAATTCACTATCCTCCTCCCTGGAGAAGAGATGCCACAGTGGGTTATCCCAATTGGAGAGGATTTTGTATCTTTCATGGCTTCGAAAGACTTATATGACAAGTTTCTTAGATTTGCTCTCTGTGCTGTTGTCGGAAAGGATGAAGAAGAAAAGGATGACTCAATTGTGGTTGACATGCGTGTTAACGGCAAAATGTGTCCATTTGGCATTCAAAGTTGTGGATTATTGGATTCGAATCATATTTGGTTTATGTATATCGAACTATCTGAGCTAGGGGGAGTAGTTGATTTTGGCCAAATTGAGGGGAGTTATATACAATTGCACCTTGCAGTATCGGGAAAAATCATGAAAAAGTGGGGATTCCGAATAATGTGCAAGCAACTAGAGGATGATTTAGAGGGTGTGCTTCAAGCCAATCAGTCATTTGATCCAGCTTTCCTCTATGAGGTTAGTCACGACTCAATAAATTCAAAAGCTGAGATTTCACTAGTTCAGATCAAAACAGATCCACAGAAAGGTTTAGAAGATTGTCAAATGAGTATTGAGAAACATGATCAAATAGTACTGAATATAAATCAAAATCATATTCCCACTCGAGGCGTGCGAACCAAGACTGTGTTGTGTTCCAACTCGATCGGTGGAGATGAGAATTGTGGTGTTGGCTTGCAGCTTTTGTTGTTAGAATGATGGAAAACTTGCTAGGGAAGCATTTTGCAGGTAAGTGCTGTCGGTCCCTACTTTTAACTAATTCTTTTTTTTATCTTTGATCTCTTCTGTTTTTTATTATTTCTTCCCTCTCCACCTTTTTATTCATTTGGGTAAATCCTATTTTCTCCGCCATAGGCAAACTTCGGACTCCACTAAAGTCACTTTCAACATCACGCCTGCTCCTCTTCCATCCAACACCAGCAAGCTTTAACGAATGTAAGACCGCCGCCTGCCAATAGAGGCAACGAACATAAGAAGTTCGTCTTCCTGAAACAGAGACCCCATCGAACCGACGGCGATGAAGACCGGTGAGCGGAGGTGACGGACTACCTCTGCCATCCAAATCCATGGAAACTGATGTGGAGCGCAGGGTGAACCATTATCTTCTAGGGCTTTAGGCTTTGTTCAGCTTGCTATGAATTAGGTAAAGCTTAGCACATTTGAATTGTATTAGGAACTTGAAGAATGTGTTGTTGAGTGTTAAGTTTTGCCTGTGGATGCTTAGCATTGAATTGATCGGGAATCGATGTTAGACGCTGCAAAATCAGTGAATTAATTGAAAGATAAACTTATCAGGTGCCAATATTTGGACACGCTGGAATGAGCAACGTGAAGGTTCTCAAATTAGTTGCTGTTTTTGCTCTAGTATTGTTAGAGTGCTAGGTGGCACTTGCATCTGAATTACAGGATGATTATGTATTATCAATCATTACTTAGAAGTTTGTGACCATATATGTATTGTTTAGGACAGCCTTGAAATTCGAGTTGGGTAGGAAAAATTGATTTTCGGTAACCAGGTGCATTTCAGATTTGTCACTTTATTTTATAATTTAGATAATTAGTATTTCCAGTCTTGATTAGTAAAGTATTTCACATTGTATTATTTATATTATACCTTGATTGAGTAATCGTGTGATTATTGAGGACGGGCACCTTATTGCGGCTGGAAGAAGCAAAGGCTAATGAGACACAAAATGTACGTTTGTCATTGCTTCTCTACCCCTTTCTGAATATTTTGGGGCAACAACAGTTTGATGTTGTCCTAAATTGATGCTCTCACATTATCCACTCCTAGTTAAATAAATAAATGCGAAGGAGAAAACCTATTTCATGAAATGCATTTCCTAAATTTATGTTCAAACCTCACTAAGAGCTTGATATGCTTTCTTCATATCTCTACTTGGGTTTTCCTAGACAACATGACATGCGAAGACAGGAACTCTTGATGTTCTTCTTGAACAAGGGGACAATGGACTGAATTTTCATCTGTAGAAATTGCAGAGAAGTTTTCAGCATTCTCCCTTTACGTGATCTATGTACACTACACGATGTGTGTAACATCATTATCGATCATTGGTACATCTGTTAGTCATATTGAAATAAAACTAATGTTTCGTGAAATTTGTTTGTTCAAATATGATTAAATGACTCTGAGCCATTTTTTTAAATAAATAAAGTACAATGTGGTTTTGCAAAATTTACCAAAAAAAAAAACTCTGGTTTTGCAAATTTGGAGGTTGTGGCTTTATACTGTCGTAGCATTCAATCAGCTCCAATACATGCATTAAGTCAGTTTCTGAACTTGCTTTGTGTTGCCCACTTTGAAATTGTGACATAGGTCAATTGACAGCTCAAGCTCACTAAAGTTCCTCACTCATCATGTTGATTAATGATAGATGTTGTCTCGTGATAATTCCGTAGTAATTCTATTTGTTATTGCACTCTAGATTTTACGACGCGTAACCATGAAATTGGATGGAGGCCTAAGGAACTGATCTTCCAAATTTTCTATCCTTTTTCAATTGTAAATGGAAGAAACTCGAGTTTAATATTGTTCTTTCTTTCTGATGCGTGATCGGCCGAGCGATTCCATAAGAAATAAAATTCGACAAAAGAGTATAATATTTGATAATTTCAAAATAAGGAATAAACGATCAAAACCGAGGCGTAAAGGACGCACCACTAGCCAAGGGTCTTAATCGGGATTGGAAAGAAGCTCACCACCAAAGGTCTAAAGGAAATTCCACCAACCTTAGGCTTAAAGGCTTTTAGTTCACCACCAAGGAGTAATCTACTCTCAAAGGATAAAGAAACCGTGTTTTCGAATTGATTCACAAAGAGGAATTCTTTTCATTCAATCAAGTCCCCCCATACAATAGAAGAGATTCCTCTATTCATCGAGAGACTACGGCATAGATAGAAATTAAAGAGTATCGAAAGATTACGACATAGGTAGTTGTACTACTCAATAACTACCCGACATTAAAACTTTGGAACCGACTAGTCTTAATAGATTCTAAAAACTAGAAATACTAAAAACACTTAGGAACTAAGAAAAACATTAAAAGACCTTTTAACTCTATAGCCATGATGAGTTGTCTTCTTTCGTGCTTCTCTTTGAATCACCACCTAACCACCTCATAATGTCACGAACATCAATCAACAAACTTATTTGTTAACCCATTGAAGCAAGTTATAACCAAACTTAGTGTCACGCGCTTGAATAAGCAAAGATTGGTCCGTTGGTGAAGATATGTTTGATTCACATATTTCCTCATCAAGATGGATAAAGTCGGATGCGCCCGCATCATTCTCCCCAGGTTGAGAAGATTTGTCCTCAAATCTGCATAAATTGTCATCATCCAAATAAGGAGAAAGATCTCCCACATTAAAAGTGGCTGAAACTCCAAAATCTCCAGGAAGTTCTATTTTGTACGCATTATTGCTAATCCGTTCAAGAACTTTAAATGGACCATCAGCTCTAGGCATGAGCTTGTTTTTTCGACGGGATGGAAATCTCTCCTTCCTCAATTGCAACCTTACAAGATCGCCCAGTTGAAATTGAGTCTTCTTGCGATGCTTATTAGCTTTCTTCTTGTAGGATTCATTGGCGCCTTTTCGATCTTGGATCGAATTTATTCATAGAGCTTCTTCATTGATTCAACTCTTTCTTTGCCATCAAAGCTTACTTGAGAGGTAGATGGAATTGGAATCAAATCAATGGGTGTGAGAGGATTAATTCCATACACAACTTCAAATGGTGATTGACCAGTAGTATAACTTGGTGATCGATTGTAAGCAAATTCAGCATGCGCAAGCTTCAAATCCTAATCTTTCAAAGATTTACTCACCATACCACGAAGAAGTGGTTAGAGTACGATTGGTTACATCCATTTGGTCATCGGTTTGAGGGTGACAAGCTGTGCTGAATAAGAGTCTGGTACCAAGCATTCTCCATAGTGTCTTCCAGAAGCAACCCAAAAACTTGGAATATTGATATGATACAATAGTCTTTGGTACTCCATGAAGGCGAATAATCTCTTTGAAAAATAATTCAGCAATGTGAGATGCATCATCGGTCTTGTGACATGGCACGAAATGAGCCATTTTAGAGAGCCGATCGACGACTACCATAATGCGTTTTCCCCCTTTGAGTTCTAGGAAGAGCCACAATAAAATCCATACTCACATCTTCCCAGGGCTGAACCGGTACTGGAAGTGGGGTGTATAAGCCTTGATGAAAATGACTCTTGGCTCTTTGACATGCCGCACACCTTGAGATGATAGCTTGCACATCTCCACTCATCTTTGGCCAATAAAAATGCTCTTGAAGAACCTCAAGAGTCTTGTTAATACCAAAATGACCAGCCAATCCACCACCATGTGCCTCTCGAATCGGTAACTTGCGAAAAGAACTCTTTGGCACACATAATTGATTTCTTTTAAAAAGAAACCCGTCTTGCAAAGAATATGTACCTTGAACTCCCCGCTTGCAATTGTCGATGATTGAGGAGAACTCCACATCTTCAGAATAAAGTTCTTTTATTGATTGGAATCCAAGAATCCGTGAGTCCAGAACAACAAGCATAGAATATCTTCTTGATAAATCATCCACTATAACATTAGTGTGCCCGGGCTTATATTTTGAGACAAAAGAAAATGATTAAAGAAATTCTATCCATTTTGCATGTCTCAAATTAAGCTTGCATTGGTCGCTAATAAACTTGAGCGCCTCATGATCAGAATGTAGGACAAATTGCTTTGGCCTCAAATAATGACTCCAATGATCAAGAGCTGGGACAATGGCATAGAACTCTTCATCATAAGTTGAATAATTCTTCTTAGAATCGGTCAACTTCTCGCTGAAATATGCCAATGGTTTTTGTGCTTGCACAAGAACAACTCCAATGCCAACTCCGCTTGCATCGCACTCAACTTCAAATACTTTATCAAAATCAGGAAGAGCAAGAATAGAAGACTCACAAAGTTTCTTCTTGATTACCTTAAAGGCGTTTTGAGCAGCCTTTGTCCATTCAAAAGAACCCTTCTTCATACATTTAGTTATAGGAGTTATGACGGTACTAAAATCTTTGACAAAACGTTGATAGAAAGAAAAAAGATTATGAAAACTTCTTACATCAGAAATGGACTTCGGAATCAGCCAAGTCTTCATAGCTTCCACCTTGGCTTGATCAACAGAGATTCCATCTTTGGAAACCACATAACCAAGAAACACAATGCTTGGAGAGAAAAACTCACATTTCTCCATTTTAGCAAACAAATTTTGTTCTCTCAAGACATTAAATACTTGTTTCAGTTCCTGCTATAAATAAGAATATCGTCAAAATAAACAACGACAAATCGACTAATAAAGGAATGAAGAACCTCGTTCATAAGTCTCATGAAGGTACTCGGAGCATTAGATAATCCGAATAACATAACCATCCATTCATAAAGGCCTCCCTTGGTCTTGAAAGCCGTCTTCCATTCATCACCTTTTCGCATTCTGATTTGATGATAACCACTCCGCAAATCTATCTTTGAAAACACAATAGAACCATGTAATTCATCGAGCATATAATCAAATCTAGGTATAGGGTACCTATACTTAATGGTGATGTTGTTGATGGCCGACTATCAACACACATTCGGTATGCACCATCTTTCTTAGGCACAAGGAGAGCCGAAATAGAACATGGACTCATGCTTTCTCGAACATATCCTTTGCGAATAAGTTCATCAACTTGCCTATGCAACTCTTTGGTTTCCTCTGGATTGCATCGATAAGCTGGCTTGTTTGGTAGTGGAGCGTCAGGGATCAATCAATTTGATGTTCGATATCTCTTATGGGAGGTAATCTAGGTGGCAAATCTCCTAGGAACAAATATGCAAATTCCTTCAACAAGCAATGCATTTTTGGGTGTATTGGTCGCTCTTTCTCACTTCTTTTCTCGACTACAAGCAAAGCAAATACATTCTTTTGTTTGCTAATGGCTCTCTCAACCCGTGTTTCATTCAAGAATAAATTTTCCTTACAAGTGTTTCCCTCCCCAGGTTGATTTTTATGTATCAAAGAAGGATTCAAGGGTAAAAGAGTAATGCATTTTTGTTCTTTGTGAAAGGAGTATGTGTTTTTCCGACCATCATGCATATCATTTATGTCAAATTGCCATGGTCTACCTAATAATAAGTGGCATGCATCCACAGGAATCACATCACATAAAATCTGATCTCTATAGTTCTTCCCCATCGAAAATGATATTAGAGCTCGTTTGGTTACCTTGAGATAATTTCCTTGATTAAGCCATTGGAGCTTGTATGGTTGAGGATGTTTCGTTGTTGGAAGCTTCAATTTGTTGACAAGAGTCGTTGAAGCAACATTGGTGCAGCTCCCATCATCGACGATCATCGAACATACCTTTCCATTAATAGTGCAATGAGTATGAAATATATTCTCCCTTTGCTCATTATCAGGAGAAAATTCAGCATGCAATGATCTTCGGATGATCAACATCTCACCATCATCGGCTTCCTCCATGATTTCTTCTTACCCATCAGATTCGGAAACATTTTGATTTGATTTGCTCTCAGCCTCTTGAAGTGCCAAATTGATATAATCAATTTCTTGAAGAGTCATAACTCTCCGATTAGGACAATTTGCTTGAAAATGCCCATAACCTTGACACCTAAAGCATTTTCTGCCGTCACCATCTGATTTCTTTGCGAACCCTTTAATAGAGTCCGTGGTTACCTTTTCTTTGCTCTTTTCTTTCACTGACGTACTTTCCGCCTTGCTTGAAGAAGCACCCTTAAAGAAGGATGTTCCCCTTGTTGAGAGTATAGTCGATGAAGCTCTGCCATGCTTTTGTTGCTTCTCAACCTTCATGGCCAATTTTCACACATCTTCGAAAGACCAATAAGGTTGAAGTTCAACCAAATCGGCAATATCCGTGTTCAAGCCACCAAGGAATCGAGTGATGCTTTGTTCAGGTACTTCTAGAATGTCACATCCCTGATGTATTCTTCAACGCTCAACTCATATTGCTTAAGGGAACTCAACTTGAGGAAAAGGTTTTGCTTGTAATTATCAGGCAAAAACCTCTTCTTCATGAGTTTCTTGAGTTTTTCCCAAGAACGAATTTTTCTTTTTCCTTCCCTAACCTGCTGATTCTTCAAGTTCTCCCACCAAAGTGACACATATTTTGTCAACTTCAAAATAGAAACCTTACATTTCTTCTCATCTGAGTATGACTTGAAGTCGAAAACTTGTTCGGTCGCATGCAGCCAATCAATAAAATCGTCGGGATTAAGGTTATCCGCAAATTCAGGAACTTCTACTTTAACGTCACGATCACTTACTCTGTGTCTTCCTCTTCTTCTCTGGACTTGGAGTTCAGAAGCATTAGAATTTTCTTCGGTGGAATCAGAATCGTCATTTGAACTATGACGAGATTGAGAACCATCATGGTGATGTCGAGCAAAGGGATTTCTTTCTGGTTGTTCTTGCCTCGCCGGGTTATCTAGGCGATCAAGAACACGTTCCAGTTGCCTTCGGATACTTTCAATGTCACGATCTCGCCGTACGTTTTGTGCTTGCTCCAAAGTCAAGCCTCTTGGAATAGGATCTCCCATTTGTAGAATGATATTGATAGTAGAAAGGAATCACTCAAGATGAGTTCAACCTAGCTTTGATACCAATTTAATGCGTGATCGGCCGAGCAATTCCAAAAGAAATAAAATTCGACAAAAGAGTATAGTATTTGGGAATTTCGAAATAAGGAATAAACGATCAAAACCGAGGCGTAAAGGACGCACCATCAGCCAAGGGTCTTAATCGGGATTGGAAAGAAGCTCACCACCAAAGGGCTAAAGGAAATTCGACCAATCTTAGGCTAAAGGGCTTTTGGTTCACCACCAAGAAGTAATCCACTCTCCAAGGATAAAGAAACCGTGTTTTCGAATTGACTCACAAAGAGGAATTCTTTTCATTCAATCAAGTCCCCCCATACAATAGAAGAGATTTCTCTATTTATCGAGAGACTACGGCATAGATAGAAATTAAAGAGTATCGAAAGATTACGGCATAGGTAGTTGTACTACCCAACAACTACCTGGCATTAAAACTTTGGAACCAACTAGTCTTAATAGATTCTAAAAACTAGAAATACTAAAGACACTTAGGAACTAAGAAAAGCATTAAAAGACCTTTTGACTATATAGCCTTGATGAGTTGTCTCCTTTCGAGCTTCTCTTTGAATCACCACCTAACCACCTCATAAATGTCACGAACATCAATCAACAAACTCATTTGTTGACCCATTGAAGCAAGTTATAACCAAACTTAGTGTCACGCACTTGAATAAGCAAAGATTGGTCCGTTGGTGAAGATATGTTTGATTCACATATTTCCTCATCAAGATGGTAAAGTCGGATGCGCCCGCATCACTTTCCCTGCATTGTTTTCCTTTTTATCTTTTAGTTCAATGCGACTTGTCAGATATTTCCATTCTAACCATGAGGAAATTCTGCTTTTTGATATGCCATGGGCAATGGACTCGATTGATCTTGAGTATGGCAATCTTTCTTCTTGTTCTTCTCGTTTTCTTCTTTTTTATATCTTTTCTTTGTGTCTAGTTTTCCTCTCTCTCCACTTCTTTCTTTGGGTATTATACTCGAGTATTATATATTATTCTTCTTCTTCTTTTCGCTTTTTGGTTAAATAATCTTTTCTCTGCCATAGGCAAACTTCGAACTCCACTGATGCTGCTTTCAACATCAAGACTACTCCTCTTCCATTTGACACCACTGAGCTCTGACTAATGGAAGATCGCTACTAGACGATGGAGGCGACGAACAGAATAAGTTGGTCTTCAGGAAATAGAGTCATTAGCGAACGGATGGTGACTGAGACCAGCCAGTAGAGGTAACGGACTACCGCCGCCGACAGAAGCCAGGGAAATGGGTGACGTAACTTTAGGTGAATAATTCTCTCCTAAGGTTCTAGGCCTCATGCAGCTTGCTAGAGATCAAGTAATGCCTGGCACATCTGAATTTTATTAGGTTGACGTGATATGTGAGCAAGATATTGAATTCGATTCAGTTGGTGTAGCTATTGCGCGGGAACTTGAAGAAGGTACTGCTCAATTTGTTCGTAAGACACTCAATCAGTGATTCTTCCTAAGTTTTGTCTGTGGATGCTTGGTAGTGAAGTCATAGGTTATCGACATCATACGTTGAAATCAGCAATAACCCTAGAAGGTGTAGCTTTTCTTTCTTTGTTTTCATAGATGGCAATTTATTGAAGGAAGTAGGTGAAGTCTAGGTTAAAAGAGAAAATGATTGAGGGAGAGTGAAACAATGGGAAGTGGGGTGTATATGAGTTGGTTCAATCCCCTTTTAGGCAAAAAAATTGAGCCAATCCAGGTGATGTAGGTTGGGAGGAGTGGATTTGGGTGCTTTTGAGGTGCCTAGGAAATGTGGATGTGTAGATGTGCTATGGATGATAGCTTTTCCAAGAGAATTGAGTTCTAGAAATTTCGATCACTAGGTTGGGCCTCTATCTCCATTTTTTATGAGGCTCTTGAAGAGGCAAAAGCATAGAGGAATGAAGAAGTTGCAAAGAGATGGCAAGCCACTAGGAAAAGTTGCTTGACAGTCAAGTCCTTTAACCACTTGTTTACTTTGTGTTGTTTCCTTAACTTTGAAGAGAACAGAAGATAGGTTCTGCAGTTTTTGGTACCTATTTTTTGCCGCAGAAAAACACAAAACATACAGCAAGAATAGAACAAGCTTTGCTGTCTTGTACAGTAGATTACATCATGTCGCGACCTCCCCGAAGGTGCACCACCTAAGGGTTCGGCTAATGGTTTGTTAAGTGTGACTTAACTTGAGTTCTCCCCAACTCGGACCAATTCACGACTTTGGTTTCACTTTCTTTAAACATGCAAGATATTCAATTTGGAGCCGCCACTAACCTATTTATGGTGGGTTGGTTAGAAACCCATGTAAGGCATCGGGAGTCACGCCTTACCCCTACGAACCAGAGATCTAGGACTCGGGGACTTGGTTACGCTAAATTGCTCTAACGCCCTTTCGGTACCTTTTCATTATTTTCAAAACTCCGCAGGCAGTTTGGATTCATTTTAATTCTATTCCTAACATGCAATGGTGACCACTCATAAAATCAACATAAATAAAAATTCAAGAAAAGGAAAGCAATAATAAAACAAATCAAATCATCTAAGCAAAATCAAATAAAATCAAACCAAAATCAAATCACATCTAATTAAATCAAAATCAAATCACATCTAATCAAATATCAAACAGAATCAAATCAAATCTAATCTAATCTAATCTAATCAAATCAAAATAAAAACAAATCTAACAAAATCAAATAAAATCTAACGAAATCAAATAAAATCTAAGTAAAATCCAATAGAATAAGATATGCATGAAAATTAACAAATCTAATGCAATATGTGAAATGCAATTTTTTTTGGGAATTTTCATGATTTAGTTAGCCTAATTAACCATAGTTAAATATTACCTAATCTAAATTAGGACACCAAATATGTCAATCCCTAATTTAGACTAAATCTTATCCAACCAAAGATAGTGTCCTATAATGCAATCTAACTAAAAATATCCTACCAAATATATCTAATATGCAATCTAAACTAAGTATGCAAATTAATCTAAATGTGCAATTAATGTAAACATGCGATTATTCAAATAAACATGCAATTCTAACTCTAAAAATGCAATTTCTAATTTAAACATGAAATTAATCTAAAGATGCAATTTTAAACCTAAACATGCCATTAATCTAATTATGCAACTAACCTAATATGTAATTGATCTATTATGCGTGCAATGCAACAAAATTAATTAAAATATGCAAAATTAGCTAAACATGCATAAAAAAGAAAAATTAAACAGAAAATAAACAACTAAGCACCCAAAAGTTAAATTCTAAAAAAATGATTTTTTTTTTATTTTTTTATTTTTTTAAATAAAAAATAAACGAAAAAATAAATAAAAACAAACAAACAAAACCGGGTCGGGAGCCGAACCGGGTCGGTTCGGTCCCGACCCGTTCGGGGGCGAGTCGGATCGGGCGCAGCCCAATCCGCTCGCTGGATCCAGCGAGGAAGCTGGGCTGGGCGCACAAAGGGCCCAGTCCAGCTTCCTTGATCTTTCTTCCACCTGCAGCAAATAGGCCCACACGCAAATAAGCAAGAAGGACAGCCCAACAGAAGTCAGCCCACACGAAAATAAAACCAAAAGCAAATCGCAGCCCATGTCCAGCTTCGGTCCAGTCTCAGCCTTGGCCCATCCTTGCGCGAAAATCGTCCAGCCCGTAGAGAGAAAAAAAAGTCAGCCCAGAAACGAAAAAACACCCATCCCATTCTTCACGCGACCCAGCCCGCGAGGAAAAAGAAAAATTAGACCCCAAGGCCAACTTTAGTCTGATTTCAGCCCAGCAGCTTCCCTTTTTGCGCGCAAAACTCAGCCCATCATCACCTAGTCCTCTTCTTCTTCTTCGCGCCTGCAAACCAAAACCTGCAGAAGACCACCATGGACTGCTCCTTCTCGACGGAGCACGACGGACGATGCTGAGGGGAAGAGAGAACAACCAGCCTTCCGGTGGCTCTCCCGTGTCGACGAATTACACAAACAAGCAAAGAAAATTCGACCCAGCAAACCCAAATCCAGGCGGACTCATTCCGGAAAATCATCAAACAGGTAAGGTACAGCAAAGGGGTTGACTTGCGGATTCAAAACATGGTGAGATCTAGCCCTAATATGCATCAAAAACCATCACAAACATTAAATCAACACCGCAGAAAAACCTAAATTGGCCGAGCCGACCACTATCCAAACCAAACCAAGAAGAAAAAAAATAAAATAAATAAAAATAAAAAAATAATAAATAAAGACCAAGCAGAACGTGAATTGCGGAGGAAAGAAAACAGGGGAAATCGATCCCTTCCCTACACGGCTCGAGGGCGGCGGAGAGCTGGCGCGCTCAGACGAAGCCGAGCCAAGCCAAACTCGTCCCCGAACCGCTCGGCCGTGATCCTCGGGAGACCACAAAGGGGACACTCGCGATCGAGACTCACCGGAAAACGAAAAAAACTGAACCCAAAAGAACGAAGCTGCGTCGACGGAGTTGCAAATCGACCGCGGGTGACGTCGGAGTCGTCGGCCACCGTCTCTTCCAATTTGTCTCCCTCTCTCCCTGCGTTCACCTTTTTTCCCTCTTTTTTCTTTTTTTCCCCTCTTTCTTTTCCCTCTCTCTCGCTTTTTCTCTCTCTGTGTTGCCCCCCCAAATTCCGAAAAGTCCTCTCCTGTACGATTTTTCACCCAAAAATCCCCCTCCGCCTGTGCGTGTGTCCAAATTCCGAAAAGTGCTCCCCCCTTGCCTTTTGCGTCCACCCCCCTTTTAAAGGACGACAAAGCAAATATTCGGTCTAAGACCGAATATTGCCTTTGAAATTCCATTTCCTATTCTTCTCTTTTCCATATATTTCCCCTGAATTTGAGTCCAAGAATTATGTTTCCTCCCTTTTATTTCCAAAATTAATACTGCCCAATCTCTGCACAAGATTTCCCTTGATATGCCCAAAATTCCCTAATTAATTATACGCTGAAAAAAAATTCCTAAAAATTTAGGTGTCAACAGCTGCCCCTCTTTGAAGGTGAGCTCGCAGAGGTTGCATTCAAAGACCAACATGAGACCTAAATTTTGACTATGCAAATGCAATGAAGTGATTTTTTTTTTGAAAAATTTTTTTTGAATTTTTTTTTTGAATTTTTTTTTTTGAATTTTTTTGAAAAAGAAAAAAAAATGTGAATCTTATTCTAGATGCAATGCTATAAAAATGAAAATGCATGATACGAGAAAAAAAAACATACCTGTAATTACTTACCTGGTTCGTTTGCTTGGGGTCCGAACTTTCAATCGGTCACGACAGAGGCAAACGAGAACTCGAACTTCAGACTGAGATCCAAATTCCTGTGCATCGCCACAGGAATCCGAGATGAGATATCGATACATCGCCATCGATACTCACTAGTGAGACACTTGTACATCGCCACAGGCTCTCGAGATGTGATATTTGAGAGTGAGATACCTATACATCACCATAGGCACTCGAGATGAGATAAAATACCGATACATCGCCATCGGCACTTCGAAGTGAGATACCTATACATCGCCATAGGCACTCGGGGTGAGACACCGATACATCGCCATCGGTACTCGAGGTAAGATACCAATACATCACCATTGGCACTTAAAAGTGAGATTCCTATACATCGCCATAGGAACTCAAGGTGAGACACCGATACATCGCCATCGGTACTCGAAACATGATACTTGGGCTACGAAAGCACGCCAAGTTAGTGAAAAGAGATCACGGGCTACGAAAGCACGCCGTGTCAATTGAAAAAACACTTGAAAGTGAGCTACCTATACATCACCATAGGCACTCGAAGTGAGATACTTGGGCTACGAAAGCACGCCAAGTTAATGAAGACTTCTTGTCCCACCTAAAATTGACTTCCTGTAAAAAGAAAGGCTCAAGAAGACTTGAGAAATACTCAAAATTTCAACCAACAGTTTGACTGTCACAAACTCTTTGCTTCTCAGAACAACTATCTATAGAAATGTGCATTCTATCATCAGGGAGATAGTCAAAATTCAAATTTATGCATAACAGCTCCACATCATTGAATTTCCATCAAAGCGAATCATTAAGCAAGATGATTCATGGTCAGAAAGGACTTTCACTCACTCTCGTCAAAATGGCTTTTGTCCCAGCCTTTAATGTGGGAACAACTGCATCTCTCAAACTTCCCATCAACATGTCAACAAGGGTCCGAGAAAACTCGCAAGCGGTACAGATTTACCGATCAGATAGGTCTTTAAAAGGACCGTAATTTGGGTTTGGTCAAAGGCTAAGCAAAGGGGACTCCTTGAGTCAAGGCTTAGAAAGAACGTCTTCTCAAATGTCACCAGGTTTACAAGTCAAGAACCTAGCAAATGTAATAGGAACAGTCTTACTTTTACTTCTTCAAGCTACGCTTATGACATTAAAACCTCACATCAACTCAAGTGCCCTAATCAGAAGAGACTTTAAAGGTTTGTAATATAGGCTTGACTCAAGAGTGAAAGATAGATGGATAAATAGGCTCAATTGTTGGGAAATTGCTTCACAGGTTCAATTTTCGAGCTTCAAGCTTCGCTTCACTGGGGATGACTCACAACATCAATTCGACTGGGGATATTTTGAAAAACTCCACTACACTGGGATTTGACCCCCTTTTTTTTTTTTCAGACTTGAGCCTTCGGCTCTAACTTCTCTGGGCATCGGCCTTGCTTTTACCAGGCATACTGCTTTTTCTTGCCCCACTTTTTACTGACAAGTGTGAGTGGTACAACCTCCTTGCCTAACGTCCCATGATGTAACTCGTGAACTCTGCTATTTCGAACAACTTTGAACTTTTTCATGCCCCAGTGTAAGCTTTGACCACCACCAATGCTGGTTTAATTTGAAATAAAGGTCACAGGCTCAAAGTGGCTAGCAAAGGATAAGAGTGTTTAGGATAGAGAAATGAATGCTCTTCGTCATCCTAAGGCACTTGATTTTCCGTTTGATTTTATGTGCAATAGCAACACCCAAAGATTGATGCAAGTGAAAGTAAGAAAGCTTCTACCCATTTTACTCCTTTCAATACACATGCTTCTCCAATTTGCCCCAGCGTGGGGTGGTTCTTGACAGGGGTAGTATGAAATGAAACTTCTCAAGTGTTTAGGCTCAAATTGGGTAAACAATTGATTAATAAAGTGTTTGGGATAGAGAAATGAACTGCCTCTCATCACTTCGGCTATTGTACCTTTCGCGAGAGAACTCTTCACCCTACAGACATGGAATTTTTCACTCTCTTCTCATGTGTATAAGCATAGGACTGTGTATGGACATGGCTTGCCTTTCGTCATCCCACTACATCTCGCACTTAATGATTCATCAACTTTTCCATTAAGCAAACAATGATAATGCAACATGAGAAATTTTATTGAACACGAATTCACCATGAATTAAAACATCAACAGAAAGAAAATGTCATCATGGATAGTACTTTTTGAGAGCATCAGCATTAACAGGATTAGAAAACTCTCGTCCATCCATTTCAGCTAAGATCAAGGCACCTCCAGGGAGTACTTTCTTCACGACGTACGGCCCGCTATAGTTTGGAGTAAACTTACCTCTCGGATCAGGGATAATTGGCAGTATTTTCCGCAGAACAAGGTCATTCACTTCAAAACACCTTGGTCGGACTTTGCGGTTGAATGACTTTGCTACTCTCTGCTGGTAACACTGACCGTGGCAAATGGCTTCAAGTCTCTTCTCATCAATTAAGTTCATCTGCTCAAACCTTTGCTGTATCCACTCAGCCTCAGACAGCTCCATCTGGGTCAACACTCGCAGCGAAGGGATTTCTACTTC
Organism: Melaleuca quinquenervia; assembly: GCA_030064385.1. Lineage (NCBI taxonomy): Eukaryota > Viridiplantae > Streptophyta > Magnoliopsida > Myrtales > Myrtaceae > Melaleuca > Melaleuca quinquenervia. Next base: position 13,893,149 of record CM057722.1, on the reverse strand, counting down.
AACGGGCAAGACTGCTTCCATGCCATACACAAGAGAAAATGGCGTCGCTCCCACGGAAGTTCGGATTGAAGTTCGGTACGCCAGTAGAGCAAACGGCAACCTTTCATGCCAGTCACGATAATTTTCGGCTGTCTTGGCCAAAATCTTCTTGATGTTTTTGTTGGCCGCTTCCACTGCTCCATTCATTTGGGGACGATAAGGAGAAGAATTCAGGTGCCGAATCCTGAATTCACTAAACAACTCATCGACAAGCTTGTTGTTCAGATTTGTCCCGTTATCAGTGATGATGGCCTCGGGGACTCCATATCGAGCAATAATGTCACGTCGAATGAACTTCACCACGTTTCGAGCAGTGACATTCGCATAAGAAACTGCTTCGATCCACTTGGAAAAATAATCAATTGCGACCAAGATGAATCGATGTCCATTTGATGCTTTTGGATTTATTGGTCCAATAACATCTATCCCCCACATAGAGAAAGGCCATGGCTCCGATAACTGATGCAACTCACTTGGGGGCACATTTATCTTATCCCCATAGATCTGACATCGGTGACAACTTCGCACATGCTTGATGCAATCACTCTCCAAAGTCAGCCAATAGTAACCCAACCTCATGATCTTTTTAGCTAGCATATGACCATTCATGTGCGGACCGCACGCTCCTTCATGTATTTCTTGCATTATTTGAGCGGCCTCAGCAGCATTCACACACCTCAACAACACCGAGTCATAAGATCTCTTATAAAGACTTTCACCGCTAACGAAAAATTTTGACGCCATCTTCATTATGAATTTCCGGTCTGTAGGACCACTTCCATCTGGAAATTCTCCGCTCTTGATGTATGTCATGATGTCATGATACCATGGCCTCCCATCAAGCTCTTCAGCTATGTTCATACAGTGGGCCGGTTTTGCCAAAACGTCAATCTTCAGAGGCTCTACTTCCATCCCGTCATTTGCTTGTAGCATGGATGACAGCGTCGCCAAGGCATCAGCGAACTGATTATGTGCTCTAGACAAGTATTCAAATGAAATGTCATCAAACTCCTCCACTAATTCCTCCAGATATTTATGGTATGGAAGCAACTTGGCATCTCTTGTTTTCCACTCTCCTACAGTTTGAAGGATAATTAGAGCAGAATCCCCAAACACTTTGAGCTTGCTAATCTTCATCTCAATTGCGGCTTGAAGACCCAGGATGCATGCTTCGTACTCGGCAATATTGTTAGTGCATGGGAACACTAACTTTGCGGCGACTGGATAGTGCTGTCCATTCGGGGAAATCAAAACTGCCCCAGTCCCGGATCCTGACAAGTTTACAGCGCCATCAAAGAACATGGTCCATGTATCTGCTTCCACCATCACAATGCGATCATCCATGGGAATATCTTCATGTGTTTCACCAGGATTATCTGCCAAAATATCCGCAATCGCGCGGCCTTTGACAGATTTTTGTGGCAAAGTCTGAATGTCGAACTCAGAAATCAGGATTTGCCACTTGGCTAACTTTCCTACCAAAGCCGATCGATCAAGCAGATATCTGATAGGATCATTTTCGGTGACGAGGAACGTCTGATGATGCAACGTATATTGCCGAAGTCTGTGCAGAACCCACACCAACGCGGCACATGTTTTCTCTGCTTCAGAGTACTTTAACTCTGACACGGTGAACTTCTTGCTCAAATAGTAGACGGCACGCTCTTTTCCATCATCAGGTCCCTTCTGAGCTAACATGGCGCCCAAAGACTCACTACAGATTGTGAGATACAAAATCAGTGGATGCCCCGGGATTGGGGGAACCAGGACTGGTGGCTTCATCAGATATTGTTTCAACTTCTCGAACGCAGCCTGACAATCTTCCCCCCACTCGACCCGTGCATCTTTCTTGAGGAGCTTGAAGAAAGGTCTTGCAGTCTCAGAGAGCTGAGAAATAAAACGTGCAATGTAATTCAACCTACCCAGCAGACTACGAACTTCTTTCACAGTAGAAGGAGGCCGTAGTTCACAATAAATCCACCTCGATTCCTCTACTGCTCACAATAAATCCAAGCAACTTTCCAGAGGTTGCCCCGAACACACATTTTGCAGGATTAAGGCGTAGTTTGAACTCTCGGAGCCGCTCGAACAACTTTCTCAGCATCTTCACGTGGCTCTCTCCATGCCGTGTCTTGGCAATCATATCATCAACATATACTTCAATTTCCTTGTGCATCATGTCATGGAAAAGAGTGACCATGGCGCGTTGATATGTTGCCCCGGCATTCTTCAGTCCAAAAGGCATAACTTTATAGTGGAAAGTTCCCCACGGCATGATAAATGCCGTCTTTTCCTTATCTTCATCCTTCATCCTTATCTGATTGTACCCAGAAAAACCATCCATAAATGAGAACAGCTCAAATCCGGCAGTGCTATCCACGAGAACATCAATGTGTGGTAGCGAGAAATCGTCTTTCGGACTGGCTTTGTTCAAGTCGCGATAATCGACACAAACTCGAACTCGACCGTCTTTCTTCATCACTGGCACTATGTTGGCTACCCACTCAGGATAAAGCGAGACTTCAATGAATTCGACCTTCAGGAGTTTCATCACCTCTTCTTCAACCTTCTTTGACAGCTCAGGCTTCATCCTCCTCAACTTTTGCTTTTTAGGAGGCATGTGCGGATTTGTCGGCAAGCTATGTTCCACGATCATTGGGTCGAGACCCGGCATATCCGCGTAAGACCACGCAAAGACATCTTGGTATTCTTTCAAAAGAGAAATAAGGCATGTAGCCTCATCGCCGGGGAGATTTGCTCCGATCTTCACTTCTTTAACAACTTCTATGTCGCCCAGATTGACCGTGATAGTGTGCTCAGCAGTCAAAGATTTAGGCTTTTCATGCTGTTCCAACTCCCGTTGAATTCTCGTGGGGTCTTCATCTAAGTCATCAGGATCCTCACCGCGCTCCTCGAGATCATTCCTGAAACATAAAGTGGGGGAATCAGTAAAACAAACAAAGTTAAAACCTCTTTTTTTTTTGAAAAGTTTTTATTTTTTATGATTTTTTTTGGAAAAAGAGTAAAAAACAAGAAAACATGATGAAGTCCAGGCCTCAGTAAACTCCATGGATGATCTATTTTTTCATTGTTGGATAACATCACCGGACTGGTTTGGTGTACTTCATCATGCTCTCAAAACAAAAACAGTAATTTCATTGATTAATGTCAAATCAATTACATTTATTGAATGGAAATTGCAGAATTCAAATAAAAGACTTGAAAAATCCTAGGAAAGCAATAAATGAAAGAAATTCCCTCGCAGGGGAGTGAAACAAAAACAAATTACTCATGTGGGCTTGCACCCATTTCCTCTGACGACTCCTCCTCGATGTTGCATATGAAAGTGTCCTTGAATAGATCTGCGAGTCCATCCAGCTCCTCATCTCGGCTTTCGAAAACTACAACATCCATGCCACCCCATCCATCTGGGATGATTTCTCGAGGATCAATGTAAAAACTTGCAGGGACAGAATATCTCTCGTGATAATCGTACTTGCCACTTGGCTTCCCCAGAATATCGATCACTTCATCATGCATCATTATGGAAGGCCCTGGAAACATCTCACTAATAGGGGGAGGCAGCGTGGTATCCCCTTGTTTATTGCCATCACTTCCACTATTGCCATTTTCTTTCTTTCCGTTCTGAGGTGCTGCAGTACCTTCTTGCTTCTTATTATCACCTCCGCCCTTTTTAACCTCTCCACGGTACCCTAATCCAGCATTGCGGGGCATTCGGCGAGCTTCAATTGGCCTTCGGATTCCCTGCCCATACTTTCCAAGTCCTCCTCCAGGAACAAAACCATTTCCAGTCATAACTTTTGCAACCATGATTGCCGCACTTGACATCTCCGGGACTGGCGCGGGCAATCCTCGAGACTTGTGTATTGTCGCTACAAGCTCAAATGACTGATAGCTAGTCTCAAAATCATCCTCTGGCTCCACATACGGAATGGCAGTCTCGCGAAAAATCCGATGGTCCTCCTCACCATGAACAGTGACCAGCTTTCCTTCAACCACAAACTTCACACTCTGATGCAGACTAGAAGGCACGGCTCCAGCAATGTGAATCCATGGGCGACCTAATAAAAGATTGAAGGCAGTAGGGATGTCCAACACTTGAAACAAGATGTTGAACATTGTCGGCCCAATTTGGACATCGAGATGAATTTCGCCCTTCACTTCCTTCTTTGTCCCGTCAAAAGCTCGAACCGAAGTCTTAGCCGCATTAATCTTGGAGAAATCTACTTTGAGGCGGCGCAGAGTTGCCAGTGGGCAGATATTCAAAGCAGATCCATTATCGATAAGAACACGAGCAACATGTGAATCCTTACACCTGACGGAGATGTATAGCGCCTTTGTGTGTCCCCTTCCTTCAGTAGGGAATTCTTCATCAGAAAAAGAGATGAGATCCTTGAGAAGTACAGCACCTATAAACCCCTCCAACTTGTCTTGATCGATTGTTTCAGGCACGTGTATCTCACTCAAGACCTTCATGAGAGCTTTCTGGTGCTTTTCTGATGTCTGCAACAGCTCCAATAAAGAGATTTGCGCGGGCAGCTTTCTTAATTGCTCCACCACGCTATATTCGCTCGCCTTGATTACCGCCAGGAATTCCTTAGCTTCTTCATCAGTGACAGCCCTTGATGGTTGAGAGTTAGCCTGCCCATAAGTACGCCCTGACCTTGTAACCAAATCCACGTCGAAATCGTAGTGCCAAGGGACCGACTTGTTGTCACGATATTCATAAGGTTGAGGCACCTCTATAACTATCCCAGGCATGTCATCGGTGTCAACCTCAAAATCTGATGCATCTTCGAGTGGCGGCATGTCCTCAAGCTCTGGATCCTCCAGACTCCCAATCTCCTCCTCCCAATCAATGACTATTTGGGAAATAGTCAACACACTCCCCAAATGATCATTATGCACGATTACACCGGCTTCGATGCTTTCTTGAATTCTTCTCTTTATGTCAATCAAAGAAAGGTGTCGGTCAGTAGGGTAGTAACCAGCCGTTACTAGCCCTTGATAGATCTCCTCCACAGACACCTTCAAACTCCTTCTTCTTCCAACGTCACCCTCAAAGATTGCATTAACACTATTCTCATGTTCAGGAAGTGGATTCTTCTCAACATTTGGTTGAGCAACAGTGAAAGTGACCGCCTTTGTGTCCAAGAGATTTTGGACACGATGCTTCAGAATGAAGCAGTCATCAGTAGAATGCCCCACTTCGCCCATGTGGTAATCACACTTTTTAGATGGATCGTAACCGGGAAACTTCTCAGGGTTAGGTCGCTTTGGCTCATGAGAAAGCAAATTTTTCTTCTGCAGAACAACCAAAACCTTCGACAGAGGGCCAGGAAGAGGAGAGAACTGCCTTCTGTTGAATTGTCGCGGCGCGGATGATCGGCCTCCACCCCTCTGATTTCCAGGTGCATAAGCGGCTGACGGCCTGTTAGGAGCCGGTTGCGAGTATGCAAAATTGACCTCTGAAGCTTGCTCCTTCTCCTTCTTTGCAGTGAATTTTCTAGTTGGCTCGTTGAACCAACCTTCTCTCAACCCAATTTCAATTTGCTCACCGACAGGAATGAGCTGATAAAAGGTCTCAGCAGTTGTGGTTACCATCCGAGTGCGGTATTCATGGGGGAGTGTTCTGATGAACATCTTCCTCAACTCTACGTCAGTAGGCTCGGGATCAACCTGGGCAGCTAGATTCCTCCACCTAATGGCATACTCCTTAAACGACTCATTTCTTTTTTTCTCAGCACGTTCAAGGTCGTCGCGAGAAGGAGTAATGTCCATTATGTACTTGTATTGCTTCAGAAAAGCCTCGCACACTTCATCCCATGTTTCGAAAAGGTTAACACCTTTCGTGATATACCACCTCAGAGCGGGGCCCGTTAGACTAGCTTGGAATGATTGGACCATCAGAGGAACATTATCGACATACGGGGTCATCCGCACCAAGTACATCTGCAGGTGAGCCCTTGGACATGTTGTGCCATCATACTTCTCAAATTCAGGCATCTTGAATTTCTTCGGCATCTTCACCTTAGAGTAGACAGAAAGATCTGTCGCAGATGAATCCTGGGGGCCCTGCAGTTGCTTCAACTTCTCCTCTAACTTCTCGAGGCGTTTCTCTTGCTCAGTCTTGTGTTCATCAGCATTAACCTTTCTCCCACGAGTGGTAATGGGAACTTCTTCCAAAGGAGATATCTCCTCATCAAAATCAACGATAACGTTGTTATCGACGTTCTGTTTCGGTGCTGCCGAGGTTGAGCTTAGCCGGGCTGCCTTAAGTTCAGCCGTCATCTCTTGCATCAAGGTGAAGAACTGCTTCATTTGCTCTTCCATACTAGTGACACGGTCACGAAGTTCAATTTGATCAGCCATCTTAGCTTTTGACCGCGTGCGGATCGGTGAACGAGGACGCTCCGTGATCACCTGGTTAACAAAGTAGAAAGGCGGATAAGCCTAAAGTACATGAAAGGAAACAGTCGGTCCATGACAATGATCTAAAAACTGTGTTTTATTCAATTCTTGAAATGTGCCTTACATGAAAGATAAAGTGAAAGACCCACACAAATGACTCAATCTAAACAAGTTCTATTTGACTTGGTCTATAAACAAATGGGAAGTCAATGCTCGACGCAATTGCCTATTCTCCTTGGCGACTTTCTTCACTTGCTCTTCAAGTTCCTCCGCTTTCCTCTTGTACCGGATGGCTTCAGCTTGTCGAGTTGGCTTAATCGTCACATCGGGGACTTTTGGGAGCAACTCATCTGGGAACTTGTACTTGCAAATGTACCGCATGGTAGCATGGTGAGTCTTTTGCTTCCCTTCAAGTTCATCCTCGGGCCACTTCAAAGTTTGAGGACGGCAATTGTGCCACGCTTGTTCAATATGGCGAAGCTCCCTCATGTAGTCATTGCTTTTGCCGGAGAATCTGACTTGGAATAACCCTGGCTTCAAAGGAGGTGGCAAATCCTGCAAGACTCGATATTGGCGAACCACTCGGAGCGGGTAGTAGGAGGTTGCTCCAGTGATCCCCATCAGTGGGACCGGCTCGTCATCACGATGGGAGAGACGTGCCTCACAAACTCGGAACCATCTAGCTTGCCATAAGAAAAATTTGGCCTTTGGATTTTTCAATAAATTCACCCACTTTGAATAAGAAAGATCCGGAGTCCGATTTTGCAAGTTTTTGAATTCTTCGATGGGATGAATGGACTCAGTGTAACCACTAATGCTCATATGGATAGAAAACCCTTTTGTGTGAGAGAAAAACCAAACTTGTAAGAGTTCAATGGGTGCACGAAAGGTCTTTTCTTCATTCTCTTTGAAACGGGTAAGTGACAAGAAGGTTTCAGCTAGAATGGTATTAACGAAATTTACCCCACCACATACTTGCTTTACTACCCATGCAATCGAAGGATCAATGGCATTCTTTCGGAAAGGGAAGATCACGAATCCGAAGAAAGCTAAAAGAAAGACTCTACTTTTCAAAAGGGTGTTGGCATTCTCAAAACAATGATCTAGGAAAGAAAGTGGACATGCATGACAATTATCTTTTAGGACTTTTGTCACCTCACTTCTATTTACCCTTAGAAAATCAGACAAAATCGACTGCGAATCAATCTCAAGAGGTGGGTTAATCAAATCAAGATCCAAAGGTTTTCCAATGGCAAAGCTATATTCTTCTAGAGTCGGCGCGAGCTCGTACTTACCAAAAACAAAGGTAGAGGTATGGGGGCACCAAAAATGAGCTATGGCTTGCATGGCCCCAATCTGAACGTCGATGTCGAGGAACGGAACAAGTCGGCCAAGTCTATTTTCGACGTAGGTTCGGCCCTCGCAATCTAGCTTTTCCCACCATCGTTTAAGTTCAGCCTTTGGAGCAGGAACGAATCGAACATCGGACCTTCCCATTGTATATAGACCAAAATTTGACTCACCTAAATGTCATGAACCGAACATATAAAAAAAATAAGTAAATTGAGAAAGAAGAAGGCAAGAAACTTACTTCACAGGTGACCAAAGCAATCACATAGACATGCGCATGATAAGTGCAGCTCGATTTCTACTCTAGAAGGCTTAACAAAGTGGAACCACGAGGGTGGGATGACTAGTCGCAGCCTCGCGTACTAAGTCAAGTCTTCATGGCTCCGGCTCAGTCAAAGAATGATACCCCGATGCGACGCTAACTCGCGGGCAGAGGCAAACACTCTTGACACCAAGAAAGAAAGTTTTCGGGATTAAGTTTGGGCAACCTCTACTACACAGCCTCGCGGTCGAAGTTGTATCCAAACTTAATACCATCCTAAGTGATCCTATGCGGCCCAGGTCCGGCGGCGGGTTGTGTGTGCAAATGTGTAGTGCTAAAACAATTAAAGCATGCACAACAATTTAAATCAAGCAACATCTCAAGTAAAAGCATTCAAACAACCCTGCAAAAACATTCAACCATGAGTTAGGGACTAACCTGGAATCCTCGCTGCCAAACAAAATTTTGAGAATAAATGAAAATCGGCTAAGTCCTCTAAAAGTTTTCAAGTCCCCAGTGGAGTCGCCAAGCTGTCGCGACCTCCCCGAAGGTGCACCACCTAAGGGTTCGGCTAATGGTTTGTTAAGTGTGACTTAACTTGAGTTCTCCCCAACTCGGACCAATTCACGACTTTGGTTTCACTTTCTTTAAACATGCAAGATATTCAATTTGGAGCCGCCACTAACCTATTTATGGTGGGTTGGTTAGAAACCCATGTAAGGCATCGGGAGTCACGCCTTACCCCTACGAACCAGAGATCTAGGACTCGGGGACTTAGTTACGCTAAATTGCTCTAACGCCCTTTCGGTACCTTTTCATTATTTTCAAAACTCCGCAGGCAGTTTGGATTCATTTTAATTCTATTCCTAACATGCAATGGTGACCACTCATAAAATCAACATAAATAAAAATTCAAGAAAAGGAAAGCAATAATAAAACAAATCAAATCATCTAAGCAAAATCAAATAAAATCAAAGCAAAATCAAATCACATCTAATTAAATCAAAATCAAATCACATCTAATCAAATATCAAACAGAATCAAATCAAATCAAATCTAATCTAATCTAATCAAATCAAAATAAAAACAAATCTAACAAAATCAAATAAAATCTAACGAAATCAAATAAAATCTAAGTAAAATCCAATAGAATAAGATATGCATGAAAATTAACAAATCTAATGCAATATGTGAAATGCAATTTTTTTTGGGAATTTTCATGATTTAGTTAGCCTAATTAACCATAGTTAAATATTACCTAATCTAAATTAGGACACCAAATATGTCAATCCCTAATTTAGACTAAATCTTATCCAACCAAAGATAGTGTCCTATAATGCAATCTAACTAAAAATATCCTACCAAATATATCTAATATGCAATCTAAACTAAGTATGCAAATTAATCTAAATGTGCAATTAATGTAAACATGCGATTATTCAAATAAACATGCAATTCTAACTCTAAAAATGCAATTTCTAATTTAAACATGAAATTAATCTAAAGATGCAATTTTAAACCTAAACATGCCATTAATCTAATTATGCAACTAACCTAATATGTAATTGATCTATTATGCGTGCAATGCAACAAAATTAATTAAAATATGCAAAATTAGCTAAACATGCATAAAAAAGAAAAATTAAACAGAAAATAAACAACTAAGCACCCAAAAGTTAAATTCTAAAAAAATGATTTTTTTTTATTTTTTTATTTTTTTAAATAAAAAATAAACGAAAAAATAAATAAAAACAAACAAACAAAACCGGGTCGGGAGCCGAACCGGGTCGGTTCGGTCCCGACCCGTTCGGGGGCGAGTCGGATCGGGCGCAGCCCGATCCGCTCGCTGGATCCAGCGAGGAAGCTGGGCTGGGCGCACAAAGGGCCCAGTCCAGCTTCCTTGATCTTTCTTCCACCTGCAGCAAATAGGCCCACACGCAAATAAGCAAGAAGGACAGCCCAACAGAAGTCAGCCCACACGAAAATAAAACCAAAAGCAAATCGCAGCCCATGTCCAGCTTCGGTCCAGTCTCAGCCTTGGCCCATCCTTGCGCGAAAATCGTCCAGCCCGTAGAGAGAAAAAAAAGTCAGCCCAGAAACGAAAAAACACCCATCCCATTCTTCACGCGACCCAGCCCGCGAGGAAAAAGAAAAATTAGACCCCAAGGCCAACTTTAGTCTGATTTCAGCCCAGCAGCTTCCCTTTTTGCGCGCAAAACTCAGCCCATCATCACCTAGTCCTCTTCTTCTTCTTCGCGCCTGCAAACCAAAACCTGCAGAAGACCACCATGGACTGCTCCTTCTCGACGGAGCACGACGGACGATGCTGAGGGGAAGAGAGAACAACCAGCCTTCCGGTGGCTCTCCCGTGTCGACGAATTACACAAACAAGCAAAGAAAATTCGACCCAGCAAACCCAAATCCAGGCGGACTCATTCCGGAAAATCATCAAACAGGTAAGGTACAGCAAAGGGGTTGACTTGCGGATTCAAAACATGGTGAGATCTAGCCCTAATATGCATCAAAAACCATCACAAACATTAAATCAACACCGCAGAAAAACCTAAATTGGCCGAGCCGACCACTATCCAAACCAAACCAAGAAGAAAAAAAAAATAAATAAAAATAAAAAAATAATAAATAAAGACCAAGCAGAACGTGAATTGCGGAGGAAAGAAAACAGGGGAAATCGATCCCTTCCCTACACGGCTCGAGGGCGGCGGAGAGCTGGCGCGCTCAGACGAAGCCGAGCCAAGCCAAACTCGTCCCCGAACCGCTCGGCCGTGATCCTCGGGAGACCACAAAGGGGACACTCGCGATCGAGACTCACCGGAAAACGAAAAAAACTGAACCCAAAAGAACGAAGCTGCGTCGACGGAGTTGCAAATCGACCGCGGGTGACGTCGGAGTCGTCGGCCACCGTCTCTTCCAATTTGTCTCCCTCTCTCCCTGCGTTCACCTTTTTTCCCTCTTTTTTCTTTTTTCCTTTTCTTTTTTTCCCCTCTTTCTTTTCCCTCTCTCTCGCTTTTTCTCTCTCTGTGTTGCCCCCCCCAAATTCCGAAAAGTCCTCTCCTGTACGATTTTTCACCCAAAAATCCCCCTCCGCCTGTGCGTGTGTCCAAATTCCGAAAAGTGCTCCCCCCTTGCCTTTTGCGTCCACCCCCCTTTTAAAGGACGACAAAGCAAATATTCGGTCTAAGACCGAATATTGCCTTTGAAATTCCATTTCCTATTCTTCTCTTTTCCATATATTTCCCCTGAATTTGAGTCCAAGAATTATGTTTCCTCCCTTTTATTTCCAAAATTAATACTGCCCAATCTCTGCACAAGATTTCCCTTGATATGCCCAAAATTCCCTAATTAATTATACGCTGAAAAAAAATTCCTAAAAATTTAGGTGTCAACACATCAACATAGAAAAAACAAAATATACAGTAATGGAAGGGAAAACTGCATACTACATTAATTCTAGAAAATAGTCTTAAGTATAAATTAAAAGCAACACACATGAATAACAAATAACCGAACAGTAGTTACTAAAACATGGACTAAGTAACTAAACAACCACTTTTTTCTATTATCTCCTAAAATGTAGGACATCACTTTAACTGAAAAGTAAACTGGTGCAGACCTTGATACATCAACATTCTTCTTCTGGATCAAGTGTTGCATACTCCTAACTTAGCTCTAAGAAATTCAAAACGACTAGTATGAAATGATTTGGTAAACATATATGCAACTTGATCTTCTGAGTTACAATGCACTAACCTAACTTCTTTAGTCTTCTGCACTTCTCTTAAGAAATAATATTTAACTTTGAAATGTTTAGTCTTTCCATGAAACACCAGATTCTGCGAGATAGCTAGAGTAGCTTGATTGTCTACAAGGATCTCTATGCTTTTCTCTTGCTCTAAATGCATATCATTCATCTTCTTCTTTAACCATAACGCCTGATTCATAGTTGTTGTTACTGCAATAAATTCAGCTTCTGCAGTTGATTGAGCTACTATTTATTGCTTCTTTGAATATCAAGAGAAGCAAGCTGAACTAAACGTAAAAGAATGCCTTGAGGTGCTCTTCATATCATCCTCTGAACCTGCTCAATTTTTGTCTTAAAAGCCCACTAACTTAAAGCGTTGAACTCTACTAAACTTTATCCCAAATGACAAATTATCTTAACACTCTTTTTGCAGCTACTATATGTAACTTACTTGCACAATTTAAAAAACGAGACAAGACACTTACTGGAAATAAGATGTCTAGTCTAGTTGTAGTGAGATACATAAGACAACCAATTGAACTTCTATAAACTCTTTCATCTGCAGCTTCTAAACCATATGTCTTATGGAGCTTTTCATTATTAACATTGGAGTAGTCACACTCTTGCACTCCTCCATGTTGAATCTCTTCAAGATCTCCTACAAGTACTTCTTTTGACAGATAAAAACTTCATTCTGAGTCTGCAGGACTTCCATCCCTAGAAAGCATGACATTTCGCCTAGATCAGTCATCTCAAACTTCTTCATCATTTCATGCTTGAATGCAACAATCTAATTTTCATTACTCCCTATCACAAGCATAACATCTACATAAAGATATACTACCACCAAGTCAGCTTTTAAGATTTTAAAATATAAGGTAGATTCATTAAGGCTTTTCTTGAAGCCTAAACTCAGCAAATGTTCATCTATCTTGCTGTACCATGCTCTGGGAGTTTCTCTTAACCCATAAATCGTCTTCTTCAGAAGATAAACCTTTTCATCCTGGCCTTGTATGATAAATCCTTCAGGTTACTCAACATAAATTTCCTCTTGTAACACTTCATTTAAGAATGCAGACTTCACATTTAGCTGATAAACTCTCCATCTTTGTTGAGCTGTTAATGCAATTATCATTCTGATGGTGTTCAGCCTTACCACTGGAGCAAATATTTTGGAAAAATCTACTCCCTAGACTTGAACATATCCCTTCACCATTAACCTGGCATTGTACTTATTTACTGAGCCATCAGAATTCAACTTGGTATTGTAGACCCATTTCACTCCCATTATCTTCTTGTCTTCAAACTTGTTAAGTAACGTTCATATATGGTTCTTATCAATCATGTACAACTTTTCCTTCATTGCATTTGACGACCTCATATCAGCTTTAGCTTCTTCATAGTCTATTGGTTCTAAGATAGCCATACTACATCTCTAATACAAGTTAGTCAAAGATCTATTTCCTCTAACTAGAACATCTTCTACTAGCTCATTAGCTTCTAGCGAGTCCTCCTTGTACTCACTTTGCGGCTCATTTATCCAGTTTCATTGCTCATCTTTCAAGAATTGAACATCCCTACTGATGATCACTTTCTTTGTTTGTGGCTTATAGATCCTATAGGCTTTTGACACTGAGTTATAACCTATAAAGATTCCAGGTTCAGTTTTCTCTCCCAACTTGTCTTTTTTCACTTGTGAGATATAAGAAAAGCACAAACAACCAAACACTTTTAGATTTTTCAAAACTGGTTTGACATCAAAGCAAGCTTCAAAAAGTGAACAAGCTCGAGTATAGGGGGAAGAAGATGTACTCAGGATGCATCTAAAGAGAAAATTTAGAGAAGGAAAAAACCATGAAAAACTCTTGACTTTTAGAGCTGAAAAACTCTTCATAATGTGGCCTCTTGATAAATTGATTGTGAGTCTATGGTATTTTGGGAAACTTGAACTAGCTTATTGCCTTTCTCAATATAGCATCAAGCAAGAGGACTCATCTTGTAGCCTTGCTCAATTTCCTCCCATTGGAGCTCAAAAACTAGCCCTAATTATTACATAGTTCCCGATGCAGAGTATGAGACTATTGTTATAATGGTGTGCATGGTTCTAATGCAATGTTTGGAAGACACAGCTGATTGAAACCCATCCTAACCAGTATTCGTATACCAACCATTCACAAATCTCTCTCAACCAGATAACTGGTGCCAACATTTCTCTGAAGAGAAGTTGCATGTCCGAATTAGAATCCCCTAAGTATAACCCTATTTACAGCATGTTATTTGTTCTGCATGGACATTGGGTTTTATGTGGAAGAGAAAAATATAGAATGGCCCAAAGGCAATGTTGAAGTAAAAAGTTACAAGCACTAGTCACCGCAACTACACGTTATTTGAATCGTGGAGAGTGATTCGGCTATTTTGACTCGTGGCCTTTACCCTGCAAGATACGGGAAGAGAAGCATGTTATATTGCCGCTTTTTGAAGTACATGTAGAAGATTTTTATTAGAAGATGCAACAACCTTGGCTGTCTGTGGTTTTTGCTCTCTGATATATGTTTTATACTGTAACTCCTCTTTTATTATTGTTCCGCTAGTTCATGAAGGTTATCTCTCTTGACTTTACTTTGCGTATATACTCTATGTAATTACCTACAGGTCTCAGTCATGGTGAGTCACCCTTTTAGTGACGAAGGCATGGGCAAGTGCTGCTTGAGAGTTTGCGTCGAGTATCTCCCACAAGAATTCGCTTACCTTACGCCAACAACCACTTCCGATTGGGAAAGCTGCAGGTGATAGAATGACTCGTATGGGCACGAGAGGTTGATGTTTTCGTAGTTTCTTGCAGCGTTGGGAGGAACTGGGCTTGGCAGAGAGAAAACTTGTCTATGTTACATGGGGAGCGCAAGTACAGTAATCTTCCCACTCTTTATTGTTCTCAACCTGCCTTTCGTTTTGTTGAATATGTATTACAATCATGGATAAATTAATCGGAAAGGTAGAAGAATATGAACATTTCACTGTTATCAGAATTTTTTAGGGTGATCACCCTACTATGAACTTTTGTCCATTTTATATACAAGGACCACAACTTCTTTTTCATCCCACTTTAGGACGAAATTTGGAAATATAGCTCAATATGATGAATTGCTTACTCAGGAAAGAATGATGCACATTGCTGTATAGGAGTGCCAACTCAATCTAAAATGGATGTTTGTGGTAGGCGGTGGTGGTCACGTTGACTTATGGCTGTTGAAGGGGCTGTGATGAAGGTGGCGGCAGCGCGATGATTGGTTGTGGGGTGTGGTGGTGGTTGGGGCTGCAGTGGTGGCGGACGTAGTGGTGAGTGACTTGGAGGAAAGATTTTTATCTTAATCAGCCAAGATAGTGATGTCAAGGATTGCTGAGGGAAAAGTGGCCAAATTTGAAGCCAGTTGGTACTCCATGCCTTCTACGCTCTTCCATTTCATGTTAGAGAAATGAATTGAAGTTGGAAGAATATAAAGAGTTCAAGATTTCTCTGAAAACCCTATTTGATGACATCGACGAATATCCACGATGAACGAAGACGGAATTCTCGCAATTGATCGGTGAGTTGTTTGATTGATTCTTACAATAAATTCCAGAAATAATGCTTTTCTAAAAATAATATTTTCTTATTTCCTTTACTATTCTTTCTTTATTCCCCCAATTTTTGCATAAAAAATTTATGATTTTCACTGTATGTACTAACATATTTTATTTTGTGCTGAGTTAATCTTTTTCAATATGATATGAAATTTGGATACACATAAAGAGCTTAAAGTGGGTTGAATTGGTGGGTATATGTTTCATAGACAAGATTAACTAAATACGTGTTTTAGTAATATGGGTTGAGTATGGATCAGGTCAATATGGGTCACTTAATTTATATTATCTATAAATGGGATAGAATGAATTACCCAATTCAATTTGAGGTATATTATTTTCGACCTGCTCAACCCATTTGATGGTCCCATGCACGAATAGTACCAATCATTTGTGACTGTGATTGTAAATGACCTTGTTTTCACATGTGACCCTCGAACAAAGAGAGTGTCAGTACTGCACAAGAGTAATACCAATTATCTGGACGAATGAAGCAGATAACAGGAGCTTCAATGATCATAAGGGACTTGAATGCAAGGTGGGAGGTGAGAGGTTGAAACATCGCTATCAAAGAGATCAAAGTGGTAGTTCTTCCATTGTGATTTTAACTACCAAATAAACAGTTTAGCATGTTTATAGTGAAAGATGAGAAATTGTTGCTAAACATGACGGTGTGCTAAAATTAATGGATGTTATGCTACCGCGAGTAAGGAGGTAACAAGTTAGGGGGCAAGTGGCCCATGCAATAAAGACATAAGTTGACGTTAATCCCAATAAGAAGGTAAGGGATTGACACCTCCTTTAATTTGTTTTGCTCTCATCCCGAATAAATTGCATTACCTCTGCCATAAATTCAGAGTTCATTCACTCCCTTAAGCTTAAATTTCATGCTACTACTCACTTTCTTTCTTTCTTTCTTTCTCCTCTTTCGCCGATGTGCTCCTCTTCTCAGTTACATTTTAAATTCTTTCGTATCTTAACCACGAATCATTATTCATGAGTAAAGCCCTTCATTTTAAAAAGATATATTCTAAACTTTCCTCCTCCTTGCTCTCTCCGGGGTCAGGGGTCATAAACGGCTAGACTTCACACATTCTAGTAATGAAATAAAATTTGGACGTGTCGATCTCAGGTCAACTTAATTCAAATTACCTAATTGGATTTGTTCACAAGAAATTCAAGGACGAAAATTTCTGATCTTCCTCATATTAAGTTCAATAATTGTGCACAAAGTCATCTTGCACCTATCAATTTTAACACGGGACATAAATCAAATTCATTTTAGCCCACAATCCAAAAACTGATTATCATTTACTACAATCGGCATATGAAAACATGGTTTTAAATTTGATCCACTTGCCCCATTACCATCACCCCCCTCGTTTGAATAATTTATTCTATGAATCCAGTTTATCACGGATTATTGGATCAAACACATCAGGTTAGATAGGTCTCTTGCACTATCCATCCTTCTAACAATTAAGATTTAATAAATAGACTCTAGATACGTGGTATTATTTTGGTAGAATTGTAGAAACTAACCGTAGGCATTAGTGCTGCAGTTATCCAATGAGTACAATTGTTGAGTGAACTTAGTCCATAAAGAAAATTGAATTTTAACCGTCTAAAATAGTGGGCTCCATACATATTGTCTTCAACTTTTATAACTCAAATTTAGTTTACTACGTATATTTTCTGTAATGGCCCATTTTTGGGTTTTTTTAGGGACTTGAATTTGGGGAAAATTGTACTAATTTTGGCTTTGAGGAATTTAATTTTCTATTTTCCTCCTCATTCACGCATGGGCCGGCCCAGCCTTGCTTCTGTGCACGTCCGGCCCATCTCCCCAGCCGCCACCCCCTTCGAGTGTGAGCCCATCTTTCCCTTCCGGCCCACCTTCTTTTTTCCCTTTTCTTTTCCTTTTTTCTTTTCTCTTCCACTGTTCCTCCTTCTTCCTCGTGCAAGCGTGCCCTGCTGAAACCCTAGCCGCCCCTGCTCGCTGCCTTCCTCGCCTTTCCTGGACGCGTTTGACCGAGGAACACCAAAAGCGTGACCGCGAAGGCTCGCCTGGGACCACCGGAGCTCACCCTTGCCGCCGTGTCGTCCAGCGTCGTGAAACCGAGATCCCCTGTTTTGCTTCCCTCGCCGGACCTGCGTGCAACTCCGACGAGCCGTGACCAGGCCTCGCCGCCATCGCCCAGGATGACCAAGCGTCTTCCCAGCTCCGTTTCGGGCCTCAACTGGAAGAAACCCAGCACAGCGGCGCCTGTTTCCGGCCACGAACCGCAGCCACAGGCCACGAACGGCTGTGCAGCCTCTGACCGAGCCGTTCCATCTCCCTTGCTGCCTTGCCCAGTCGCCTGGCCGCTTCGCCAGAGAAAAACCCAGCTCGCCGGACTTCTCGCCGGACATCGCCGGAACCGTCGGGATTTCGCCGAAAAAGCTACTATCGTCGCCATCGCTTAGAGCTGAGTCGTGCCGTGGAGCTTTTGGGGCCGACTGTCCGCACAAAAACTGGAATTTGTAGACTAATTAAGCTCGCCGCTAAATTGGACCCCAAAAGCTTGGAATTATTGTGATTTTACCTCATAATCCTTGATTATGACGATTATCCGCCTTAGTAGATATTATTTGACTTGTCTGGACTAATGTAGTTGTCAATTGGATGATTAGGTATGATTTGGTGATGTTTAGGCGAAGTTGGGGCGATTTGATAAATTTGGCTAAATAAGGGTAAATTAGGAGAATTAAGTTGGCGACTTCGAGAAATTTTAAATAATTTCCTAATTTTGGTCAATTAGGGCCTAATTAGGGTTTTTAAGGGCAAATTGATAATTTTTGAGATTCCAAAGGAAAAATGGTAAAAATTAGAGATAAGGTATGGCTGGCCAAGTAGCTATCAATTAAGGTGATAGAGTTTGTAGTTTGTCAAAGGGTAGATTCTTGACTCGAAATAGAGACCTAGGCGAATCCTTAATTGGTGGAGTCAGGCGATTGGTTTTTAGAATTTTAGGGATTTATTTTAAGAATTGATTATGCCCTGTTTTTATGTGATTGTTTAATATCATAGATTGTAAATTAATTGTGATTGTTTATGATTTGTGATATGTGATTGAAATTTATGATGGGTAATTGATTGAGTTGTGTTTGTTATTTGTATGATTACATGGATGGATTTAAATTGATTGTTGTAATGATTGTGATTCATTGTTGGATTGGGGCTTGGTGTACAGCGAGAATTAGCGAGTTGTCGAGATCAATAAGCTTGGAAGTCTATGGGGCGCGAGAACTAGATAACTTAGGTGGATAGAGTGAGTACTTTCCTAATTGTGAATTAGATTGTAATCTTACTGGGTTATCTCATTTGTTGTCAAACCCCATTTTTATAGGTTCATATCTTGGAGTTCCTTCTCGATGGCACGCCAGTTAATGTTGGATAGATGATTTTTATATTTGTTTTTTATCAGTATTGCTTTCCGTAGACATAAGAATAAAGTTTATTTCATGATGTTTTATTGAATAACTACTGGGTTCGGACTTGTTACAGATTTACGTAAACGTTGAAACGATTTATTTGATTTGAGGTATTTTTCAAATACATCAGGTTTTGTCAGGGATTAATTTATTACTTTCCCTGTATGTTAGTTTATTTAGTTATTATTGAATTGGTTGCTGACACCTCTAGGAACGTTGCTATTTTCTCGACCGGTGAGGGCCATTTCGCGCTCAGATGCGGGGGTGACATTTTTGTTTGATAATATCTTATCTATTGGACCCTAATAATTACCTCAACATTGGACTTTGGGGTGACGTATGACACTCTTAATGGGAGGTTACATTTTTTTTTTTTGGTAAGGTGGGAGGTTACAATTGTCCAACTCCTAATCCTATTTTTTGAGAAAATCCGTTGTGATATTTTGAAAATGACAAAATTATCGACACTTTTAATTTGCTTAATGATTGAATAACCAAATAAAAGATACACAAGCTATTGTGCATAAGATGTCCTAATAGGATCATCTAAGAATGAGGAGTACACTATTTCATCAATGGTGAACAAAGCATTGAGTGTAAAGGTGTCTACAAGTAGGAGATACATGAGTAGAAAGGTGAACAAGCCTAGAATAGAGAGTTCGGCAAAGCTTGACAGTACCATGTATAGATAAAAAAAAAAAAAATGAGGTAGAGCTATGATTACCAACATGCTTGGAAAGACCACACTATAGAAGTTAGAGTGCAATTAGATATAGCTAGAATTAGTCATGTATATCACACGGAAAGAAGCAAAGTACTGCATGGATAAAGATAACATAGTGCATGGATAGAAGCAACATACTACACGTTTAGAAGTAGAGTACAACATGGATAGAAGCAGTGCACTGAGTGGATATATGCAAGGCATTAGCTAGATATCATTAGTACACTGGAATTCTAGATAGAAGCACCAACTATGAATAGAAGTGAAGCACCAATACAACCTATAACAACTGTTTTAACGTGAACTTCAAATCATCATTTTGAGATATTTTACATCATCTCTTGATAACTTATTATCTAATATGGATTCCTATTTAGGAGTTTTCATTGATCATCAATCTAACAATTGTCTATGCAAAATAAATCAATTGCACAAGATATCTTAATAGATTGATAATCATCTCCAAGGCAAGATACTTTCTATAGCTGGAGCAAATCTACTATTAGATACAAAACTTGGATCGTATGGGCACAAATCTACTGGAATTCTGATGAATCAATTTTAATTGTTAATGATCTTCTCAACCATTGTCCAACAATTAGCTTGGATATTGATCCTCTTAAAATTATCTAACGATAATTTTTTTAATACCAATAAGTATAAGAGGAGATCAAGACATCAAAGAATGAAAGGGTCAAGAGTTCATAAACCCAAATTTAGAGAAAGCTTTACATTTTATATTTGCCTCCTAAGAGCATTGAAATTGTTATCTTTCAAGTAGTGTTGATAGTGTTATAATTTGTGTTTTGGTGTGAAATAGTGAGTCATATCAACTTGAGTATAAGCAGTATTAGTTTTGAGAAGAAGTGTTTGAGTATAAGCAGTATTCGTTTTGAGAAGAAGTGTTTGAGTATACGCGTTATATTCTACTTAATTTCAAGAAGATTTTTAATGAAATCTAGCTAGTAGGCTATTAGCTACTAGCTAGCAGTGCAACAATGAATATGAGCAAGAAGATGAAAAACTTTGCACATAGAATTTATAGTTGCTTGGCTTAGATTTCATTAAAAATCTTCTTGAAGAGTAAACATAGGCTGACATTGTGCAAAGTAAACATAGGCTACTAGCTACTAGCTAGTAAGCAATGAAATCTTTTGGAAGAGTAAACATAGGCTGACACTAAGCCAAGCAACTATAAATTCTATGTGCAAAGTTTTTCATCTTCTTGCTCATATTCATTGTTGCACTGCTAGATATTCTCAAAAACTTGCTCATATCTACTCTTTGTTTTACTCGATCGCTCTTATATTATTCTTGACACTTTTAATACCGCATTTATTTATCAAGTTCCTCAAAATCGGATGTTCCCATCTCAGGAATTTGTGCCATCTTATGCTCCTTGGCTGTGTTTGAGAAATACTTCTCATTGAACACTCTCACAAGGGCCTAGCCACCCGTTCCTGAAATAGGCGTACACAACATAAAATTGATATGCGATTTGACCTATAAACAGTCCAACATTAACTTGAAAAAGCTTGTCTTGACGAGCAAATGCAGTTGCTCAAGGGCACTAGGAAATGTGAACTCCAAGATTTCATAAAACATGTCATAGATGGCGCCGTATCGTGACGGCGGATCGGATGGAAAATCAGTCATCTATTATAATCTAAAAAAATATAAATTGCCACAACAGTAAGCTTTATGCTTAGCAAGCAATGCACATACTCCACATAATTCACCGAATGCATCATGTCATACTTACAAAACATGCGAGGCATGTGATACAAACATTTCATTTCAAATGATTCCAAGTGTACGCAACTATCAAATTAGAATAATATGCCAAACCCGTTGCTCACCTAATGTCTTGATATCGGCAACGCACCTTGATTATACGCAAGGCCCAACCTTTTTCCATGTATATTCATAGAGACATGTCCCAACTTGTCGCGAGAGGCTTTTGGATTTCAAACCTAGGCTTGTCCAATAGCCGACGCATCGCGTCCAACGCGACATCTCGTCCTACTGGCGTCCCAGCTTCCCCTTACTACCGGATTAACCTTTCATTCGAGATATCCCTACTACCTAGGGGCATTACGTCCAACACGAAAAACCCTCACTTCATCAACCACATACACATAATGCAATGTGCATTTCAAAGACAATGTAATCAATGTAATTCTAAATAGATTTCCAAGAGTGACCAGGCTGTGAAACCAGTTCATAAAATCATTTTTTGAATTTATTATTAAACTCCCTTCTATTCTGGTCGGCCATGAAATCCAATTCTTACCAATAAGAATTTCGCAAAACGTTCATTTCCAAGGACTAGGTTTAGCCGACCAGTTTTTTTGAAAATGCAAACGTTAATCGTGCAAAAAATCAATCAAAATTTCGAGTCGAAAAGCTACTTGACGAACCGGGAAAACTTACAACAACTAGAATACATTATTTGAAGAAAAACCGCTCGACAAACCAAAAGAACATATAGTGTCAAGGTACACTACTTGCCTCAAGAGCTGAATACAGAGAGAGAAAGAGGATTATGTCCACGGGTAGGCGAACTTCACGACCACGCTTTAGCAGCTTCGGACAGTGTTGATGTATCAAGGCTGCACTTTCTATTCTTTGTTAAGTTAGTTTGTTAATGCCCTATTTTATAAGAATAATTTTGTTGTTGCTTAGTCAGTCCTATATTTTAGGAGTGTTCAGTTTCAAATTTGTTGTTAGTTTTGTTGATGCTAGTTTTGACGATGACAAAACTTTACCAAAGTCTGAGGTGTTCAGACTTTCCCAAAGTCTAAGGTGAACAGACTTTCCTAAAGTCTGGGGAAGACAGACTTAAGTTATTATGGTTATAGATCTTATTGATCTTATTCTTTTCCCACGAAGATCTGGTGCAGAAAGTATGGATTGATATATATCTTCGACAGCTTATTGATTGATTGGATTTGATTATGGCATTTATGGAAGCAATCAATTATATGGAGCAAGTGTTCACTTAAGGAAACTGAAGATCCTGATTGAATGGGAGATCGGGATTAATAGAATCGCTGTTATTTCTTTTTATAGCTTGAGATCTCCTAATTGATTCTGTCCAACGGGTAGATTGGAAGAATTCCTTTGGAAAGTGCCAACGGTCATGAAGGCATGAAGGAGTATTTAAGGGAGATATTTCAAGTTGTGTGGTACAAACGTAAGAGAGCATTTTCCTAAAGTTTGAACCTGAAAAGAGCTTTACTTGTACTCAAAAGAGTGTGACACACGAACTTCGTGAGAGTGAAGCTGAGAAGCTTAGACATTGAGATTGTAACTCTTTTGATTCATAGTGGACTCCAGCCAATAGGCTGTCACCGTGGGAGAGTGGACGTAGGCTTGATCTAAGCCGAACCACTATACATCTTGTGTTCAATTCTCTTTACTCTCTAACTCTATTTGTTATCCCGAAGCTTTTTATTTCCGCATTGGTTTTTACGTGTTTACTTATTGCACTAGCGCTTTCAAGTGGTATCAGAGCCAGGTTGCTCTCTTTAGAAGTGTTTTACTTCTGAGCTAACGATCTATGGCTAGTGCGAGTGGTTCAGGTGTGGTGGAAGGACAACATTTTTTTAGACCTCCTTATTTTGATGGAAAAGACTACTGTGTCTAGAAGAACAAAATGAGAATTTTCTTGAAGTCAAAAGATCCCATGGAATGGGAAATAATCGAACAAGGAGTAATTCCTTCTACTAGCTCTGGAGAAACTAGAGTGATTCCTCAAGCTGAAATTGCCAAGAGACAACACACTGATTCCAGGGCTACTCATTCTCTTTACTGTGCTCTATCTCTTACTGAATATAACAGGATTTCTTCTTGTGAATCAGCCAAAGAAATCTAGGACAGACTCAATGTCACTTATGAAGGAACTGATCGTGTCAAGGAAACAAGATTAAATATCTTGCTTGGACAATATGAAGCCTTCAAAATGAGAAATGGTGAATCAATTGCAGATATGTTCAGCAGGTTCACAGAGATTGTCAATGGCCTTGCAAATCAAGGACAACCAATTACTGGACCTATGAAAGTTAACAAGCTCTTGCGAGGATTATCACAAGAATGGAATCATATCAGAACATCTATTAGAGAAACTCAAAGAATTCAGCCCTTGTCAGTGGATGAATTAGTCGGAACACTCCAATCTTATGAAGTGGAAAATCTCAATCAAGATGAAGAGTCCAAAGGTAAAAAATCAATTGTTTTAAAATCTAATATTATTTCTGATGATGCAGGTTCAGATGACTATCTTGATGAAGAGGAAATGGCTCTTTTCATTAAGAAGTTCAAAAAGTTCAACAGAAATGGGAGGAAATCAAATTGGAAAGGATCCAATTCTTGGAAGAACTCAAATGCTCAAAAGAGACAATCTGATGAAAGAAACATTTATGCTAAGATCACTTGTTATAATTGTCAAAAGAAAGGACATATTAAGACAGAATGTCCTCTTCTCAAAGAAAAGAATGGAAGGTACGAGAAGAACAAAAAAGCTCTAAAGGCTGAAACCTGGAGTAATACAAAATGTGAAGATAGTGATGAGGAGTTCGCCAATATTTGCTTAATGGCTCATTCTGATTCAGACTCTGACTCACAGGATTTTGATAATCAGGTAAATAATTATAGAGTTCCTATTAAAATAGCTAATTATATAAATGATCTTTGTTCCAAATTGGACTCGTCTTTCAAAGAGATTGCTGAGCTAAAGAAGGAAAATCTGATTCTCAAACAACAGGAGATTTCTTT
Organism: Melaleuca quinquenervia; assembly: GCA_030064385.1. NCBI lineage: Eukaryota > Viridiplantae > Streptophyta > Magnoliopsida > Myrtales > Myrtaceae > Melaleuca > Melaleuca quinquenervia. Next base: position 13,868,711 of record CM057722.1, on the reverse strand, counting down.
GAAAGAAAAATTTGATAATGAAGTTTTGATTTCAAAGGATAAATATAGCTCTCTCGAAAAAGAAAATATCTGTTTAAAATCTGAAATTTCTTCTATTACAAAAAAGTTCTCTCTTGGATCTGAAAAATTAGAGAAAATTCTTTCAGTGCAAAAACCTTATTTTAAAAAAGAAGGTTTGGGAATGTCTTTGGAGAAAGTACCTTTGATTGATTTTCCAAAATTTAAAGAAAGACTAGAAAAAATGCCTTCGAAAAGAACTTACGAAAATCATTTTAGAAGAATGTTTATTAAACCTGTTGAAAGAGATTCTGTTAAGTGCTTTAGTCATCTTGAAAGAGAGTGTTCAGGGAAAAAGAATTCTATAAACAAGAGATGGAAAATGTCCTTGTTTTATTCTAACACAAAAGGACCCAAGATAATCTGGGTACCTAAAAATAAATAAGTTCTTTTTCAGGAAATTCAATCAAAGTGGTACTTGAACAGTGGATGCTCAAGACATATGACAGGAGATTCAAGCTGTTTCATTAAATTGGAGAGTTTTGATGGAGGAAAAGTAGCATTTGGAGGAGACAGCAAAGGGAAAATCATTGGCCGAGGAACTATAAAGATTGGAAAGCTTTCCATTAACAATGTCTCTTTGGTTAAATGATTGAAGTATAATCTTCTCAGCATCAGTCAACTCTGTGATACTGGTTATAAAATCCAATTTCAAGAAGGAATCTGTCTTGCCTCCAGTAAAGACAATTCTCAGACGTTCAGTGGAAGGAGACATGGTAATATATATTTATTGGATATGCATGTTGAAACTCCTAAGTGTCTTATATCTGTATAGAAAGAAGTAGATTTATGGCATAAGAGACTTGGTCATGCACATTTGAAGCAAATTTCCAAGATCTCTTCAAAGCAGCTTGTTCGAGGATTGCCATTCCTGAAATTTCGTAAAGATGAAGATTGTACGTCTTATACTCTAGGAAAATAGATAAAGGATTCCTTCAAGTCTATAAATCATGTTGCTACTACAAGGGTTCTTCAGCTTCTTCATATGGATTTGTTTGGACCAAATCGGACAAAAAGTATTGGTGGTAAGAGTTATTGTCTGGTAATAGTTGATGATTTTTTAAGATATACTTGAGTATTTTTCTTAGCAAATAAGTCTGATGCTTTTGCATATTTTGCCAAGTTTGCTAAAAAAGTCCAAAATGAGAAAGGATATGTGATTTCAAGTATTCGATCTGATCATGATGGTGAATTTGAGAATGCAGATTTTGCTAAATTCTGTGATAATTTTGGGATACAGCATATGTTTTCTTCTCCATATTCACCACAGCAAAATGGTGTTGTAGAAAGGAAGAATAGATCTCTGCAAGAAATGGCCAGAACTCTGATGATTGACAGCAAAGTAAGCTCCAGATTTTGGGCAGAAGCTATTTCTACAGCTTGTTATATTATCAACAGGGTGTTTCTAAGACCTTTGATGGACAAAACGTCCTATGAGATTTATAAAGACAAAAAGCCTAATGTCTTTTACTTTCATGTCTTTGGCTGTAAATGTTTTATTCTCAAGAATTCTGCTGACAATATTGGGAAATTTGATAGTAGATCTGATGAAGGAATCTTTCTTGGATATTCTTCATCGAGTAAGGCTTATAGAGTTTATAACAAAAGGACTTATAGTATGGAAGAATCTGTACATGTTAAATTTCACGAAGCAGGCACAGATTCAAAGGTCACAAGACAAGCTGGTACTGAAGAGAACAGTGTTCCACTGAGAGTTGTTGAATCTATTGGAAATATTGATTCACAGAATCTTGATGGTGGAAATTCAAATTTAAGAGGTCAACGAAATTGGAAACACAAGTCAAGTCACCCTTTGGATAATATTATTGGCAACATTGAGGATGGACGTCAAACCAGATCAAAAGTAAGAAATTCTGTCATTCCTGAAGAACCGGAGGAATCTAGTGCAATTGCCTTAATTTCTGAAATTAAGCCAAAGAAAGTAGAAGAAGCTTTAGCGGATGATAGCTGGATAGAAGCAATGCAGGATGAGCTGAGATAGTTTGCTATTAATGATGTTTGGGAGCTAGTTCCAAGGCCCAAAGAAAAATCTGTGATTGGAACAAAATGGGTGTTTAGAAACAAATTAGATGAAGAAGGATTGATTACAAGAAACAAAGCTCGACTGGTGGCTAAAGGATGTACTCAAGAGGAAGGAATTGATTATGATGAAACTTATGCTCCTGTTGCCAGGTTAGAAGCTATCAGATTATTACTTGCCTTTGCGTGTTTTCATGATTTCAGGTTATATCAGATGGACGTCAAAAGTGCCTTTCTAAATGGAGTAATTCAAGAAGAAGTTTATGTTGAACAACCTCCTGGTTTTGAAGATCCTAAGAATCCTCATCATGTTTTTAAGCTAAAGAAGGCTCTCTATGGCCTAAAGCAAGCTCCTCGAGCCTGGTATGAACGATTGAGTTCTTTCCTTATTCATTGTGGATTTGAAAAGGGCAAAGTAGACACAACTCTCTTCATTAAAAAGACCAGTCACAATTTCTTATTGGTACAAATCTATGTTGATGATATTATTTTTGGATATTCTGATGAAACTCTGTGCAAGAATTTTGCAAAGGATATGCAGCAGGAGTTTGAGATGAGTATGATGGGTGAATTAACCTTCTTTCTTGGACTACAAGTGAAACAATCTTCTGAAGGTATTTTTGTTCATCAAGAAAAATATGCAAAGGATCTCGTCAAGAAGTTTGGAATAGAAAACTGCAAAAAAGTTGAAACTCCAATGGCAGTAACCTCAAAACTTGAGAAAGATTCAGAAGGAGAAAAAGTTGATCAAAAACTATACAGGAGCATGATTGGATCCTTACTATATCTCACTGCTTCTAGACCTGACATCCTGTTTAGCGTATGTTTGTGTGCAAGGTTTCAATCAGATCCAAGAGAATCGCATCTATCGGCTGTCAAACGAATTATCAAATATATTTCATCCACTACGAAGTTTGGACTTTGGTATCCCAAGAAAATCAATTTTATTCTATTAGGGTACTCTGATGCTGACATGGGAGGATGTCGAGTGAACAGGAAAAGTACTACAGGAAACTGTCAACTTCTTGGAAATATGTTAGTATCTTGGCTATCAAGGAAGCAGCACACCGTTGCAATGTCAACAGCAGAGTCTGAATATGTAGCTCTTGAGAGTTGTTGTTCACAGATTCTATGGATGCGTCAACAACTACAAGACTTTGGAATCAAGAAGTATTGTGTTGAAATTCAATGTGATAGCACAAGTGCCATGGATCTTACTAAAAATCCGATTTTACACTCTAGAGCAAAACATATTGCAATCCGACATCACTTTATTAGAGATCATGTTCAGAAGAAAGATGTCAAGATCACGTTTGTTGATTCTCAAAATCAATTAGCGGATATATTTACAAAATCACTAGATAAACGGTCATTTGAGTTCATTAGAAGCAAATTGAATATTCTCTCCTCTTGAGACTCAGACTCAGACTGAGACTCAGTTTCAGACTCAGATTCAAATTCAGACTCAGACTCTGACTAAAACTCAGACTTAGAGTCAGTTTCGGACTCAGGCGAAAATAAATCAAATTTGATTTATCTGTGGTAAGTATTTAATATCCTGCTTCCCGCCAATCGACACTTATGGTAATCTGTCAAAAGGTACGACTTCTGAACCATTGCATCTCCTCGATTATTTGTTTCCTTTTTTATTTACTGTTTGATTGATAGCTTTTAGGAAATTTTCAAAACTTCTATTTTTATTTGTCGAGAACCTCGGTTAAAAGAATAGAATTGTGTCTTCATAAACCCTAGGCCTCTTCGTCTTCTTCAAAAATTTCTTATCTTTTGACGGAAAATAGAAACTCTCTCCAAGAACGCACAATGTCTGCCTCACGGAAATCGTCTCGCCTAGCAAGCAAGCATTTTGGCACCAGTTCTGGACCTACTCACCGTGATCTTACTGAGGATGAAGAACTGCATGATGAGTCTACAACCGTCTCTATGGAAACAAGGCATGGAGTTCAACAGGGTCTCACAGAACCAGTAAGTAGTGCTGCCCCTATCAAAAAACGGAACCCCAAGTTTATTTATAAACTGTATCAGACATTGGTGAATGGTGGTAGCGCTATGACTACTATTGATGAATTTCTGAGAGATAGTGGCTTCGCAAATTAGCCTGTTTTTCTGAAAGAGATGGAACGCCTCTCTATTGCTCCCCCTCGAACAGCGGATGAAGCACGGAGAAATTTTCCAATTGACCCATGTTTTGGTGTCTCCTATTCTCACGAACCTAGGGACGAAGATGAAAAAAATGTTCTTACACTTGAAGCCAGTACAGGGGTTCGATGTCAGTCACTCGGAGACAAATGATCCTCTCTTTTGTTCAAAGGAACATCACAATGCTTATAAAGGGTTACTGAAACGTGGGGTCATGAATCCACGATATGTTGACTTTGAGTATTTAAACTCCATTAACGTCCATCTTGGGGTCCACCTCGGTCGGCTTGGTATCGACAAGTTCTGTTCCTCCACGGTTCCAAGTTATGCGGAGTTAATCGCATATTTTTATTCAAACCTGTCTTTTCCTGATCGGCATACCTTGAGATTTTCTGTGTTCAACAAGGAATACACTCTTAATGTGGATATAATTGCTGATATCCTTGGAGTTTCACGGACTGGCTTTATCCCTATCACAGTAACTGACAAAGAAATAACTGCTACCCTCTCCACAAATCAATCGAGTGAAGGTACTCTCACATATTCTTGATTATCACCTCTGAACGCTATTCTACACAAGATCATAATCAGTTGTCTGAAGCCTAAAGCGGCTTCTAAAAATGATATATCTAAATCTGAGGCACGTTTAATGTATGGCATCATTAGATCTCCAACTGTTTCTATGCCATATGTTATTATGTATCAGATGTACAGGGTGGTACAGAAGGGCAAGGGTCAGTTGCCATACGCCTCCTTGATAACCCAAATTTTCAATCATCTGAATATCCCGATTCCATCACCCCTGTGTGAAACTCTGATCATCTCTCTGACTATTGGGAAAAATATGATTGCCATGATGAGATTGAAAAATTTACCTTCTGAAGCTAGTCCCTTAAAGTCAATCTCCTCTGGGGTGAAAAGAAAGGGAAAGGAGTCTTCGCAGGAAACTCCTTAGATGTTGAAAAGGAAGAAACGGTCTTTGATTCTTCAGGATGAAGAAGAAGATGTTGAGAAAGAAGTGGCAGAAGAAGAGGTTCACAAGGAAACATAATCTGACAAGACAGAGTCTGAACAAGAGGAAGAAGAAGTAGTTCCTAGCTCCCCAAGGGAAACTGTTGCTACTCCAGAGGATGCATTTGTTGCCTCTCCTCCTCCACCACAGGTTGTTTCTCAAACTCCTCTGGCGACTGGCTTGGAGACAGGGGGAGTTGGTGCAGGACAACAAGAAGAGGGTGGACCGTCCAGAACAACAGAGTCTGTACCGATTGCTTCTGCTGATCGTTCTGCAGAAATTATTGTATTACTCACTGGTCTCCAATCACAATATTCTTCTCTGGAACGAAGTATTGAGCAATTCAAGCAATTAGTCAATCAACAGATGGATCAAATACCTACTAATGCTGTTATCAATCAGTTGCAACAAGACATAGTTCGGGTAGAGCAGACTGTGCGTTCTATGGATAATTTTCAAATTGTTCGTGTTCCCCGTTCTACTTAACTTTTTGATTGATGACAAAAAGAGGGAGAGTGGCCTGGAAGGATTATGATTGATTTAGAGTTTTGGGATTTGGCTTTGGTTGAATTAGTTTTGGGATTTGGTTTTGGTTTTTGAACTGTGTCTATATTTTTGGTTGTCTACTGTTGATGAATTGATTTGGATTTTGCGATTCTGCTTAATTTTCGAGTATTTTGAAGTTTCTTACTATTTTCATCTTGTTATGCTAACATGTGATATCGATAGTTTGTTTTGTTAATGGTTTTTGGTATAGCATATAATATGTTTGCAGGAAGGTTTTGTCATCATCAAAAAGCGGGAGATTGTTGATGCTAGTTTTGACGATGACAAAACTGTACCAAAGTCTGAGGTGTTCAGACTTTACCAAAGTCTGAGGTGTTCAGACTTTCCCAAAGTCTGAGGTGTTCAGACTTTCCCAAAGTCTAAGGTGGACAGACTTTCCTAAAGTTTGGGGAAGACAGACTTAAGTTATTATGATTATAGATCTTATTGATCTTATTCTTTTCCCACGAAGATCTGGTGCAGAAAGTATGGATTGATATATATCTTCGACAGCTTATTGATTGATTGGATTTGATTATGGCATTTATGGAAGCAATCAATTATATGGAGCAAGTGTTCACTTAAGGAAACTGAAGATCCTGATTGAATGGGAGATCGGGATTAACAAAATCGCTGTTATTTCTATTTATAGCTTGAGATCTCCTAATTGATTCTGTCCAACGGGTAGATTGGAAGAATTCCTTTGGAAAGTGCCAACGGTCATGAAGGCATGAAGGAGTATTTAAGGGAGATATTTCAAGTTGTGTGGTACGAACGTAAGAGAGCATTTTCCTAAAGTTTGAACCTGAAAAGAGCTTTACTTGTACTCAAAAGAGTGTGACACATGAACTTCGTGAGAGTGAAGCTGAGAAGCTTAGACATTGAGATTGTAATTCTTTTGATTCATAGTGGACTCCAGCCAATAGGCTGTCACCATGGGAGAGTGGACGTAGGCTTGATCTAAGCCGAACCACTATACATCTTGTGTTCAATTCTCTTTACTCTCTAACTCTATTTGTTATCCCGAAGCTTTTTATTTCCGCATTGGTTTTTACGTGTTTACTTATTGCACTAGCGCTTTCAGGTTTTGTGGATCAAGCAAGTTATTAGTAAACAACATGTGTTTATGGTGAAGTCTTTTAGGTTTTGCACTTAAGAACATGTTTTTTAGTCGTTTGAAGATATGAGACAAAAGTTCACTTCTCAACTTTACCTGTCAATTCTTCTTTTGTTCATCACAAAAACAACATTGGTATAAGAGCCTATTTGATCTTAAGGGGTTGTGAGTTGTTAGAGGAAACTATATTATTATTTTAAAGATGACAAAACACGGTTTTGTCTGAAGGAGTCAGACTCAGATGACAAAACTTGGTAGAGTCTGATAGTCAGACTCAAGCAGAGTCTGAAATAGTCAGACTCAGGTTTTTGGGTTAAGTCTGATGGCTATCGGACTTTAGCAATCTTATCTTATTTCCACGTAGATCCAAAGGAGATAATTTGAGTGAGATGATATTCTCATTTAGTTGATTTGTGTGGATCTTTGATAGCTTGATGATTAATTGATTATGGCTGATTATGGAAACAATCGATCGATCTGGAAGACAAGTAAATGGAGCAAGTATTCACTTTTGGAAATTGAAGATCTTGATTGTATGGCAATAAGGATTGACGAACTCTCGGTATGATTAATATATGACTCGAGATCTACTGATATATTCTATTCAACAAGTAGATTGGAGAATTCCTTTGGAAAGTGCCAACGTACATGAAAGCATAAAGGAGTATATAAGGGAGATATTTCTAGTCGTATTGTAGAACGTGTATAAGAGCTATTTTCCTAAAGTCTTAATCCGTTCAAGGTTGATCAATTGCAAAGCACATTCATTGTCCTCAAAAGAGTGATACATATGAGCTTTATGAGTGTGACACAGAGAAGCTTAGATCTTGAAATTATAATTCTTTTGATTCATGGTGAACTTCAGCTAATAGGTTGTCACCATAGGAAAGTAGACGTAAGCTTGACTAAAACCGAACCACTATAGTTGTTGTGTTTGATTTTCTTTTCTCTATACTCTGACTATATTCCTTTATTAGACAGGATTCAAATACTGAAAACTTAACTTTCATATTTATTTCCGCTAAATCTTTCAAGTATATCTACTGCACTAGTAACTTCAATTGGTATCAGAGCCAGGTTACTTGTTATTAAAGTGTTTTTACTTTTGAGTAAAAAAAATCTATGGTTAGTGCTTTTGCTCCAGGGTGGATGGAAGGTCAAAGTCACACTAGACCTCCATACTTCGATGGGAAAGATTATAATGTCTGGAAGAACAAAATGAATACCTTCTTAAGATTGAAGGATCCTTAGGAATGGGGAGTGGTGGATTAAGGAATCAATCCTAGAGCTGCTTATAACTTTAATGAAGCTAGGGTGTTACCACAAGTTGAACTCATCGGGAGACGAAATCTTGATGCTAAGGCTATTTATTCTTTGTATTGTGCTTTATCTCCTACTGAGTATAATCATATATCTTCATGTGAAACAACACAGGAGATCCGGGACAAACTTAATGTTACATATGAAGGAACTGATCAAGTAAAAGAGACAATAATCAACATTTTTCTAGGGCAATATGAGGCTTTGAAGATGATAAATTGTGAAACCATTTCTGACATGTTCAGCAAGTTTACAGAAATAGTAAATGGTCTAGCTTATTAAGGACACCCAATCTTTGGACCATGAAGGTCAACAAGCTGTGGCGTGGTCTTTCTCAAGAGTGGAACCATATTAAGACCTCAATAAGAGAAACTCAAAGAGTTCAACCATTCTCCATTGATGGGAACACTTCAATGGAAAGATTTGATGAAGATGAAGATCTAAAGTGTAAGAAGTCCATTACTTTAAAATCTAACATTGTTTCCGATGATGCAGAACCAGATGATTACTTAAATGATGAAGAAATGATACTTTTTATTGAAGAGTTCAAGAAGTTCAATCGAAATGAAAGAGAATCCAACTGGAAGAACTCCAATTCTTAGAGTTTTCAGAAGAAACAAGTTAAGGATAAAGACACATACAGTAAGCTGACTTGTTACAGTTGCAAAAAGAAAGGACACATTAAATCAGACTGTCCTCTGGTCAAAGAAAAGAATGGTAGATATGAAAAGTATAAGAATGCACTTAAAGCTGAAACATGGAGTGCTATAGAGTATGAAAACCATGATGATGCGAAGTCCCTGCAGTCACCCTCACCGATCTTCTCAGTATGCAAATATATGCTTGATAGCACAATCAAATTCAGATTCTGACATAGACTTAGACTCATATCCAGACACAAATTAAGATAATCATGTGAGAAATTTTAAAGTTCCTATTAAAGTTGCTAAGTATATAGATGATTTATGTTCTAGTTTATAGTCTTATCTCAAGAGAGTTTCTGAGTTAAAGAATGAGAATTTGAGACTCAAACAACAGGAAGTTTCTTGGAAATAAAATCTTGAATGTCTAAATAAAGATTTTGTTGTTTCTAAGAAAAGTCAGATTTTCTTGAGAAAGAAAATATTTGTTTGAAAGCAGACATTTCTACTATTGCAAAGAAGTTTTCAATTGATTCTAAAAAGTTGGAGAAAATCCTTTCTGCTTAAAGACATTATTACAACAAAGAAGGTCTAGGTATGACTCCAGAAACCGTTCCTTTAATTGATTTTTCAAAGGTCAAGGAGAGACTCAAACACATTCCCTCCAAAAAAATTTATGAAAATCATTTTCGAAAAATATTTGTAAAACCTGTTAGGAGAGAAGCTCTTAAGTGCTTTGTATGTAATTACTCAGAACATCTTGAGAGAGATTGTCCAAAAGCTTGGAAACCAATGAATAGACATTGGGAGAAGTCCTTATTTTGTGCTAACATAAAAGGAACTAAGAAAATCTAGGTTCCATAGAAAATATAAGTGCTCTGTCTTTTGCAGGTTTTGTTCTAGAACAAAACGAAGTGGTATCTAAATAGTGGATGTTCAAGACACATGATTAGTGATTAAAAATGCGAGCTTATCTAGAGGGTTGTGATTTTTGGTAAGCTGTGGAATACGATTAGGAAATTGCCCCATAACCTGAAAATTCAACCATCAATCAAATCAAGTGTCACAATGAGAGGATAACAAGGAAAGTAAAAGCAAAGTCTTGCTTATATGATGTTGTTTGGCCCGCCATTTTCAGTAGATTTATGATTTGTGAATTGGCCAAAGCTATCTGGGACTTCCTCAAAGTTGAGTATCAAGGAGATGAGAGGATTAGAAGCATGAAGAGGCTAAATCTGATCACAGAATTTGAGAAACTGTAGATGAAGGATCTGAGACAATCAAGGAGTATTCTGATAAGCTGGTAAGCATTGTGAATTAGGCAACGATCTTAAGCACTGATCTTTTTTATAATAGATTGGTGTAGAAGATCTTTGTCACATTATTATAAAAATTTGAGGCAACCATTGCCTCTTTGAAGAATACTAAGGATCTGTCTCAGATCAAGTTGGCAAAATTGGTTAGTGCTTTACAAGCACAGGAGCACAAGAGGTTAATAAGGCTGGAAAGAAGTATAGAAGGAGCTTTGTAGGCCAAAGAACATCAGAACATTAGTTGGAAAGGTGGAAATAACAATAGTGGTTCAAAAGTGCAAGAGGGAATAGTGCTAGCAACTGCAAGAATAATTGGGGAAGATATCCCTTATGTCATCACTATGGAAAAAGAAATCATCTACACTTCAGGTGTTGGAAGAGGCCGGATGTAAGGTGCAAAAAATATCATAAGCTTGGACATATTAAGAAGATCTCTAGAGAGAAGGGAGACCGATAGCAAGGTGAGGCAAATGATGTAGTTCAATAAGAGGTAAATCATCTATTTGTTGCCTCTTGTTTTTCCTCTAATACTTCATGTAACAGTTGGCTAGTTAATAGTGGTTGCACAAACTAGATGAGTAGTGATAAAAAAAAGTTCTTTATAGATCTTGACAAGTCCTTAAAATTAAGAGTGATGATTGGGAATGGTGAATACTTAGAAGTGAAAGGTAAATGGACTGTAGTAATAAAGAGTTGTACTGGAATTAAGCTAGTTTCTGATGTGTTTTATGTGCCTGAGATTGATCGGAATTTGTTGAGTGGGAGGCAGTTGGTAGAGAAGGGATTTAAGGTGATATTTGAAGAGGAGAAGTGTTTGATCTTTGACTCCAATTTGTCAGGAGTTGTTCAAGATAGGTCATACCAGGGAAGCTGTTACGAAAGGAGGTTGAGCTTTTGAGGTCCTCATCCATATGAGGGCCAGGCAAACTGACTTGTAGCTTGAGAAAGGGCGGATGGACACAAGAGTTTTTCTCTGAATCATCTCAAGAAGGAGCAGGTGGCATTTAAGTGTCAGGCTAAAGATCGTTATCCAAGTTCTGAGTATGAGTCTGAAAATCGCTAGACTTTGTTGAGTTTGAAGACTGCTAGATTCTACAAAGTCTGAAGACTATTAGACTCTAGTGACAAAGCTTGAAGATTGCCATACTCTGAAGGAGCAGTTGTATTCAAGTGTCAAGCTAGTGACTCATAAATATGTCACAAAAGATTGTGGCACTTTCATAAAAAAGGCTTGCTCTTCATATAGAGGAATGGAATGGCAACTGGGTTACTAAAGCTGGAGTAGCAGATCAAAAGGTGCAAGATTTCTTTGCAAGACAAGTAGACTAGACTTCCTTTCAAAAATTCCACTTGGAGAGCTACAAAGAAGTTCAAGTTGATACTTTTCAGCTACAAAGAGTTCCAGAGAATGTTTGTTTGATATGTGGTCCACAAGTGACACCTTCGCTAAATGACAGCATGTATTTCATTATTTTTATTAATGATTATATCAGAATGTGCTGGGTTCATTTCATGAAGCAAAAGTTGGAAGTTACTAAGAATATTTATGAAGTTTAAGAGATGAGTGGAAAACCAAAGTGGTTACAAGATTCAAGTCATTAGATATGATAATGGAATGGAATATACTTCAAAGAGGTTTAACTCTTTCCGTGAAGAGGATGGAATTGAGAAACAACTTACTATTCATTACTCTCCACAGCGAAATGGAGTCAGTGAGAAGAACGATAGAACTATTATAGAAATGACTAGATGTCTACTGCATGAAAAGAATCTACCAAAAGAGTTTTGGGCAGAATTAGCAAATATAACAGTTTTTCTCCTAAATAGACTATCTACAAGGGTATTGGAGAAGAAGACCCTTTAAAACTTGGTTTGATGTTAAGCCAATTGCAAGAAACTTAAAGGTGTTTGGTTGTTTATGTTTTTCTCATATTCCATAGGTCAATAGAAACAAGCTGGAAGAGAAAACTGAACTAGGGATCCTTGTTGGCTACAATTTAGTGTTAAAGGCTTACAGGATATATCGACCACAAATAGGAAATGTGATCACTACCAGGAATGTTCAGTTCCTTAAAGACGATAAATGTGATTGGAAAAATGAACCAGAAGGCAAGCATAAGGAGGTCTAACTATAACCTGATGAGCTAGTGGATGCTGATCTAGTTAGAGGTACACGATTGCTAAATGATATATATCAGATGTACAAAATGGCTATTTTGGAACCCTCAGGTTATGAGGAAGTTAAAAGTGATCAAAGGTGGTTATGCAATGGAGGAAAAACTGTCCATGATTGAAAAGAACCATACATGGGAGCTAGTTGACAAGTCTGAAGACATAAATATAACTGGAGTAAAATGGGTTTACAAGACTAAATTAAATTGTGATAGCTCAGTAAATAAGCACAAGGCTAGGTTGTTGGTGAAGTGATATGCTCAAGTTTGGGGAGTGGATTTCTCAAAAGCATTTGCTCTAGTGGCAAGACTTAACACAATTAGAATGACTCTTGCTTTGCAGCTCAATAAAGATGGAAGGTATATCAGTTAGATGTGGAATTTATATTTCAATGGAGTGTTGCAAGAAGAGATATATGTTGAGCAGCCAAAAGGCTTTGTTACATAAGGCCAAGAGTAGAAAGTTTATTTGCCGAGAAATGCTCTTTATGGCTTAAAACAATCTCCTAGAGAACGGTACAGTAAGATAGATCAGCACTTGTTAGGCCTAAGTTTCAAGAAAAGTCTGAGTAAATCCACTTTATATGTAAAGAAACTATCATCTAACATAGTGGTAGTGTCTCTTTGCGTAGATGATATGTTGGTGACAAGCAGTAAAAGATCTCAAATTACTACATTTAAGCAAAAGATCATGAAAATGTTTGAAATGACTAATCTTAGTGAAATGTCGTATTTTCTAGGGATGGAAGTTAGGCAGACTCAAAATAAAGTTTTTATTTGTTAGAAGACTTACATGAAGGAGATACTAAAGAGATTCAACATGGAGGAGTGCAAGAGTGTGACTACTCCGATGGTTAAGAATCAAAAGCTCCAAAAGAAGGATGGAGCAGAACCTGTAGATGAAAAAGTTTATAGAAGTTTAATTGGTTGTTTTATGTATATCACTGCAATTAGGCCAGACATTATGTTTCAAGTAAGTGTCTAGTCTAGATTTCTTAATTGTGCGAGTAAATTGCATATGGTAGCAACAAAAAGAGTGTTAAGATACTTGAAATGTATTCTTTCATATGAGATTAAGAGTTTAAGTTGCAATATTATTCTAATAGTGACTAGGCAGGATAAATCGATGATATGTTAAGCACTTCAGGTTATAGTTTTACCTTCGGGTCAGCATGTTTTTCTTGGTGTAAAAAAAAAAAGGAACTAATGGCTCAATCAATCGCAAAAGCTGAGTTAATTGCAGCCACATAAGCTGTGAATCAAGTATTATGGTTGAAGAAATTAATGGACGATATGCATTTGAAGCAAGAAGAAGACATAGAAGTATTTGTGGATAATCAATTTACTCTGTCTATTTCACTTGATTTAGTATTTTATGGAAAAACAAAGCATTTTAACATCAAGTATTACTTCTTAAGGATGTGTAGAAGGATGGAGAGGTGAAGCTGTTGTACTGCTTTTAGAGAACCAAATTGCAAATATATTTACTAAGTCGTTTCATGTTGGTCGATTTGAACTTCTCAGGGCAAAGCTAGGATTGTGTAGTACTTAATCCAGGAGGAGAATATTGATGTATCAAGATTACAATATATATTCTTTGTTAAGTCGGTTTGTTAATTTCATATTTTCTAGGAATAAGTTTGTTGTTGCTTAGTCAGTCCTATATTATAGGAGTGATAGGAGTGTTTAGTTTCAAGTTTGTTGTTGGTTTTATGGATCAAGCAAGTTGTTAGTGGACAACGTGTATTTATGGTGAGGTCTTTTAGGTTTTGTACTTAAGAACAAGTTTTTCGGTCATTTGAAGATATGAGATAGAAGCTCCCTTCTCAACTTTAGCTGTCAATTCTTCTTTTGTTCATCTCAAAAAACAATAGACAGCAGTGAGCGAACGAATGAATGGCGAGCGACCGGGAGGCGCATGTATATATATATATATATATATATATATATGCCAATGTGATGATTTGAACTTAGGCCTTGATTGAAGAGGATAAACATGATTACCACTTGAAAATTTTTTTGGGTTAAAGACATAATTATCCATTAATAGAAAGTTGGATGGAGTAGGGTGCTATGGTTATGCCCTTGTGTCGCACCGCCATTGCCTCCTTTTCCTCCCTCAGCATTTACTTCATTAAAGGAAATATCAAGGGGTGTTAAAAAATTGATAACATTTATGTTCTTTAGGACTAGAACTCAAAAACTTCATTTCTATATTTAGCACAAACTTTGTCATTTACTCATTTTTTTCATTAACCCTTCACTAATTAAAGATCAAACAAAATTACAAAACATGGCATAATTAACTTACGTAGCATATTACTATGCAAAAGGTAATTAACTTCTAGGGTTTTTAGATGGGCATTAACATCATGGCTAAATCACATGATAAAACATAATTTCAGTGAACAGTCTTTAAATTAGTTATCACATATATGGTATTAAATAAAAGCCGATAAAAAAAAGACTTGGATCATATAGGCTATATCTTGGCGTGAATAATTGGTATATGGCATTGAGTTGAGACCGACAATACTTTAATCACCAAGAACATGGAAAATGTTGCATATATATCTTCATTGGCTTGGATATCAAGAATATGCCAAATGCATTGTAGTGTGCCTATCGTACTAATATGGGAATGATTTCTATCACATGAGACATGCATATTAATTCAAGCAAGGGTCATTGGACCTACTGCTCATTCATAGAACTCCAGTTCGAAGTACAATTCACTAGCATTACTTACTAAACCTATATTGAATTCTTTATTTGGGTACTAATAACAAGCTCAGTGTTTTCTAATGCTATATCTCAGAATTCTTTTCGTTACATGATTTGTCTCCCCGGAGGAGAGATGCCAGAGTGGGTTCTCCCAGTTGAAGAGGACTCCATATTTTTCATGGCTTCAAAGGACTTGTATGACAAGTTTCTTGGATTTGCTCTCTGTGCTGTTCTTAGTAATGATGAGCAGGGCAATGACAGACAAAAAGGATTCCGTTTTAGGATTGAACCACGTGTTAATGGCCAAAGGCGAAATTACAATCGACCATGTGAAGATCCCCTACATACGGATTCAAATCGTATCTGGCTTGAGTATTTTATACCATTTAAGCTGTGGGGAGTAGTCGATTTTGGTATTGATGAGAGTTGGGTACAATTTAGCATAACAGTATCAGGCACAATCGTGAAAAAATGGGGATTTCGGATAATATGCAAGCAATTGGAGGATGATTTAAAGTTAGTCCTTCAAGACAATCAACCAATGGACCCATCTTTCCTGTACGAGGTTGATTATGACTCAATAGAATTAGGAGCCGAGAGTTCACTCATAAATGAAGACAATTCGAGTGAAGCACATTCTCTGGAAGACATGCAAGATTGTCAAATGAGTACGGAGGTACATAGTCAAATAGTACTAAAGAGAAATCATGAACTGTTCTCCCTCAAAGCATGCGAACCAAGGCTGCGTGGACTTTTAATTCGGTTGGCAGAGGTGAGTATGGCTGTGTTTGCTCGCTGCTTTTGTTGTTAGGATGATTGAGAAACTTGCTGAGGAAGCAATTCGTCGAATGAACAAGAAATCATGATCTTTTCTTGGCAAGCAAGCAATTTGGCTAGATCCTCTTTTCTCCACCGTAGACAAACTTCGAACTACGCCGAGTAACTTTCAGCATCATGGCTTCTCATCTTCCATCCGAGCCGCTGAGCTCTGACAAATGTAAGATTGCCACCTGCCGAAGGAAGCAAAGAGCAGAAGATCGTCTTCCTTAAACAAAGTCCCTACCAAACCGATGGTGATAGACAACGGTGATCGGGGTGACGGACTAACTGCGGACAGAAGCCATGGAAACTGATGATGTAGCTTCGGGTGAATGATTCCCTCCTGAGGTGCTGGGCGTCATTCAGGTTGCTATAGATCAGGTAACGCCAGGCACATCCGAATTCTATTAATTGATGTGATACTTGAGCTGGAATTTGAATTCGATCTGTATGGTGCTACAATTGCGTAAGACTTGAATGTGTGGTTTAATTTGTGCAAGACGTTGAATTAGTGTTTCTTCCCAAGTTTAGTCTGTGGATGCGTGGTAGTGGATTCGTAGGTGATCGGCTTTACATGCCGCAAAATCAGTGACAATCTCTGGATGGTATAGCTTTTCTTTAATTTTTTTCATGGGTGGCAATTCATTGAAAGAAGTAGGTGGTTCAAAGGAAAAACAAGCGATGGAGAGTGAGCTAATTGGAAGTGGAGAACATGGGTTGGTTCAGTCCCTTTTCAGGCAAAAACCTGAGCCACTCTCGGTGCTGTAGGTCGGGAGGGAGGGAGGGATTTGGGTGCTTTTGAGGTGTCCAGGAAATGTTGATGTGTAGTGAGTACTTATCAGACAGATGTGCAGCACGTTATCGGTCTGCCAGGGGAAAGAAACTTCAATAACTGGGACGGGGCTCTGTTTCTATGTTTATGTGGCGCTTGAAGAGGCAAAACCATGGAGGAACGAAGAAGATGCAGTGCTATGGCAAGCCACCAGGAAAGGTTGCTCGACAGTCAACTCCTTTAGCCACTCCTCGACTTTGGCAACTTGGACGAATTGAAAACCAAATTTACTTGAAGTGTGACAGTAATATGAACAGTAGTTGTGTCCATGCATGGATAGCGGGTTAGGTGGTTATTTTCTTTTGCCACATGGACTGCGGATGTGAAAAAGAAATAGTCACGAGAAACACGGAGTTGTCGCGACCTCCCCAAAGGTGCACCACCTAAAGGTTAAGCTAATGGATTGGTAAGATTAAACCTAGCTCGAGCTCTCCCAAGCCCATACCAATACGCGATTTAGGTTTCACTTTTTAGCATGCAAAAGATTTTCAATTTGGAGTCGCCACTAATCTAATTTTGGTGGGTCGATTAGGAACCCATATAAAACATCGGGAGCTATGCTTTACTTCTACAAACCAGAGATCTAAGGGATCGGGAACTTGATTATGCTAGATTAATCTAACACCCTTTTGGTACATTTTCATTATTTTCAAAAATTGGCAAGCAGTTTGGATTAATTTTAAATCTAACCCTAACATGCAAGGATGACCACTCGGACTCAAACATCAAAGAAATAACAAGAAAATAATGAAATAACCAAACAACTCAAAAGATCTAATTAAATATGCCATGCATGAAAATCAAATCAAATCAAATCAAAAGATCTAATAAAATCTAACTAAATCAAATCAAATATCTAATGAAATATGCCATGCCTAAAAATCTAACCATAAATGCAACTAATCTAATGCAATATATGAAATGCAATTTTTTGTATTTTTTTATGAATTAATTAGCCTAAGTATCCATAGTTAAATATCATATAATCTAAATTAGGAAACAATATATAGTAATTCCTAATTTAAACTAAAATCTATTCAACCAAGAATAACAGCCTAGAACGCAATCTAGCTAAAATTATCCTAACAAAAATATCTAATATGCAACCTAAATTAATTATGCAAATTAATCTAAACGTGAAAATTAAACTAAATATGCAATTATCTAAATATGAAACTTTAAATCTAAATATGCAATTTATAACGTAAACATGAAATTAATCTAAACATGCAATTCTTAATATAAACGTGCAATTAATCTAACTATGTAAGTAATTTATACATGCAAAAAAAAAGGTAAAATAAAATCAAACCAAATCAATTCTAATAGTACCAAGATTCACCAACAAAGGTTCGCGCATAAAAATCGATAAATTGATCTTAAGCCTTAAAGATCAGGATATCAATTTTATAGATTCCCGCTTAATTAATTATTCTATCTAAAGCCTTATAGATTGAATAAAAAATTGTGAGCGGTTGTAAATCGGAAAACAAATTCCAATTGATCATGCATATCACCCAAATCAAGCAAATTAAGCAACAACATGCTACTAATCAAATATTCAAATTAACTTGGGAAAAAGAATTTTTTTACCAAATCTTTGGGATCATCTCTTCAAATTTAAACCGATTGCATCAGATAAGTGCGGCGGCTAATGGTGACGCTCGGCGGTGAAGTGGCCAATCACGCAGCTTGAGCGAGAACCTGCGAGAAAACAACCAATTCCAACAAATCTTGGTTAGTTCGATGAACAAACAACAAAATCAGGGAAAAAACATAAGTAATTTATAAGTGCTTATCTTTTTTCGGAACAAAAACTTGCTCGCTTATATTGTCATTGGCAGTAGCGCTTGGAACCTTAGAGTGTGAACAACGGCCATGTGGGATAAGCGACGTCGAAGTGAAGAACCTGCAATCACAAGTTTAATTAGTAATGAGGCACGCGGCCGACGTGAAGTGATTTAGTTAAACGGAGAAAAAAGTTGCTGAATTTTTCTTGCTCGTGGCTCTCCTCCCGTTTTTCTCACTTGGCGCTGGGCTCCTCCTTTTTTCCTTTGATCCAAAGTCCTCCCAGCCAAAAGTTCTCTCAATGTGGCCGTGTATTCAATGTGTGGCCCCCTTGATGCCCCCACGTCCATCTCTATTTATAGGGGTAGAGTTTACCCTAAAACTGAAGAGATCACGCGTATATGATATCTTTTGAAAGATTGGTGCACATCCATTAGGCTTCAGATTTCCTTACGGATTAAATATCACTCTGATTCTATTTTTAATCCATTAATACTAACAAAATCTCCATCAAGAAACTCTTTCGATTGGACGTACGCCGGCACGTGGTAAAATTATGTTCAGACCATGCGATCTACACTTGATGCAAAAATTGAAACTATGCAAAATGCTCCTAAAACTATATGCAGTTATGTATTTTTTTTCAGGGATTAAAGTAAACCCCTATTTTCTATGCAATAAATGAGACTAAAAATTTAGGTGTCAACATCTGCCCTTATTTGAAGGTGAGCTCGCAGAGGTTACATTCAAAGACCACCGATACCTAAATGTTGACTATGTAAATTGATTTTTTTTTGAAAAACAATGTGAATCTTATTCTAAATGCAATGCCATGAGGATGTAAATGCATATGTATGATGCAGATCAAGAAAACATACCTGCAGTCGCTTACCTATTAGCACGGGATTGATCTTGATTTGTTCAATTCATATCAAAATCCCATCGTGGATTCTCCAAAAATGTGACTATTCTAGAATAAAATGCTCATTTGACTAACCGGACTAACATGATTGAATAAGTTAGCAAATAGCATTTATATCCAGAATTAAATAATGAATGAAGAGGGACATCCAGGTCCAAACTGAGATGTCACCGATGAAAACAACTTAATAGACACTCATATGTCAGATGGAGACGACTATCAAAATGGCTTGAGATACTCAGATCCATACTGAGAACACGAGAAACAAATGAGAAGCAAACCATGTCCAGAATGAAATGCTTGACAGATGTAAGTTCAAGACACCTAGATCCAGATTGAGATGTCGAGAATTAAAAATTAACCAATTGATGCTCATATGTCAGGCTGAGACAACAATTTGATTAAGACAGGTCGAAATACCTAGATCCAGACTAAGGTATAACGAAAAATCGAAAAACATTCATATCCAGAATGAAATGTTTAACGATAGGCTTGAGACATTCAAATCCATAATGAATTGTCTTGAGAAAAATGGGTGAAGAACATTCATATCCAGAATGAAATGTTCGATAAATTGGTTTAAGACATCTAGATCCAAACTAAAATGTCTCGAAAAACACTCATATCCAGAATGAGATGTTTAACGATGAGTTTGAGACATCCAAAACCAGACTAGAATGGATGAGATATTTGCATTTTGTCACAGACCCTCGATTCTTGAAGAATTTGATACTTACCTGAAGTTCCTCACTTGAAAATCATGTCAATGGAACAAAGCTTGAACATGCTATGACAACTTGATTTTCTTGCAAGAAGAAATCTCAAAAATATTCCAGAAATACTCGAAGTCTCATAAAACAACTTGATTGTTATAAACTCTCTTGTTCTCAAAAGAAAATTGTCTATCAAAAGAGATAAGCATTCTGTCAGTAAAAAGATAGACAAAGTTCAAAGTTCAAATTATGCAAAATGATTTTGCATCAAGTTTTCACAGAGGTGAATTATTCAGCAAGATGATTTACATTCAATAGTGTGAATTTCTCAAGAATGTGAAATGAGATACGATCAGAAAGGACTTTCACTCGCTCTCATTGGAAGGCTTTTATCCCGTCCATTAATACGGGAAAAACAGCATCACTCGATCTCACCATCATCATGTCAACAAGGGTCCGAGTATTCTCGCAAGTGGTACGAATTTACCAATCAAAAGATAGGACCATAATTTGGGTTGGTCAACGGCTAAGCAAAGGGGACTCTTTGAGTCAAGGCTTAAAAGGAAATTTCTTTAATGAGCAACTTCGGGTTTACAAGTCAAGAACCCTACAAAGACAAATAGAAATAATCTTGCTTGCACTCATTCGAGCTAAGTTTAAAACATTTGAATCCTACGTTAACTCAAGTGCCATAATCAGAAGAGACCTTGAAGGGTTGTAATGTAGGCTTAGCTCATGGGTTAAGAAACGAAAGGATTATTAGGCTCAAAAAATGTGTGTGGGATGATAAATTGGTGATCATCTCAAAATTGTCACTAGATTTCTTTTCACTGAGGAAATGTTCCAAGGCTCAAATTTCGAGCTTTTGGCTTTGCTCCATTGGAGATGTTACTTCATTTCAAATCCTCTGGAGGTTGTTTGCAAGACTGCCCCATTTGGCATTTTTTGGAAAACCCTAACATACTGAGGGTTGACTTTAACAGACTTGAGCCTTTGGCTTTGACTTCTATGGGCATCGGTCTTGCTTTTATCAAGCACACTGTTTTTTTTTTGCCCCTAAGCTTTTTCATTCATTTTTTTTTGGGCATTGGCCTTGCTTTTACCAGGCACACTGCTTTTTCATGCCCTACTTTCGCATTTTTTTACTTGACTTATGGACTAGACTCAACAAGTGTGTGCAATATGACAACTCGGTGACATCCCTTGATATGTCACCTGTATTCTGCCGCTTCCAATGGCTTTTATTTTGCCATGCCCCAGTGAAATGAAATTGCAGGCTCAAAGTGGCTAGAAAATGATAAAAGTGTTTAGGATAGAGAAATGAAAGCTCTTCATCATTTTTAAGGCACTCGATTCACCGTTTGATTTCTCATGTAATAGCAACACACGAAGATTAATGCAAGTGAAATCAAGAAAATTTCCATCTACTTTTCTCATTCTTTAACACCAATTAAGCAAATGTACCACCAATTTGCCCCAATGTGGGGTGGTTCTTGACAGGCGTAGTATGAAATGAAACTTCATAAGTGTTTAGGCTCAAAATGAGTAATCAATGGATCAAATGTAGTGTTTAGGATAGAGAAGTGAACTGCGCCTTGTCATTTCGGCTATCGTACCTTTCGCGGGAAAACTCTTTACCTTGCGAACATGAAATTTTGCACGCTCATATCACAAGTGTATAAATATGGGACTGTGTATGAACATGGCTTTTTTTCGTCATCCCGATGTGCCTCATTTAGCATTCTCAATCAATTCCGCATCATTATCAAATGATTTAATTTTTGCAATCTTCAGTGGGACTCATGAATGAAACAAATAGAACCATCATAAAAAATCTTTTTTCAGCAGATATGAGCATTTTGAGCTTATTGACAAGCACAAACAGTTTATCTCACTCAAAAAATAATTTCAAGCATAGCATGAACATGATATCAAATGCCAAGGAAAGTGATTAGAAACAAAAGTCCATTGACTACTCTTGGGTATATCACCATAGAAACTTAATCTTTGATGCTGCATTTTCTCTCTTGCCCATCACTTATCAATGCATTGTCTCCGCCACATTGGAAAATTGATTATCCTCATGAGAGTTTGACATGCCCCATAGTTTGCCATCTACACGGAAAAGGGTAAGGGAATGCCATTTTGAAATCATGTCAAAGATCAAGATATACCTTTTCGCCAAGATGATTTTTTCACTCAATTGAATCTGTGCAAATCCTCTTCCTTTGAAGGTATTGACTTTCAATCAAATAGAGAGTTCCATGTCATTGGAATTTGGTGTGTCATTTTCAGATGATTCATAAACTAAGAGTGTTATGCTTCAAGACATGAGTAAATGAACCAGAAAAACAAACAAGATTTATCTGACATGAATTCTAGGCATTTTTTGAAGTTTTCTTTTCTTTTCTTTTCTTTTAAAGAAACGGATGATCTTTTTCTTCAGAAAAATAGTGACCTATGACACACTTATAATTGAAAATTTTAATTTCATGGAAACTTCTTTTTCAATCAATTGTAACTCCAAAATCCTTATGACGACCCTAACGACCTAACTTATCATGGACCAATTGAAAGCATAAAAACTGTAAACGAAATTCAAAGAATAGGGATAGAATACTTACTTTACAGATAGATCAGGGGACAATCACATTCACATGCGCATGAAAAGTGCAGCTCGATTTCTACTCTAAAAGGCTTAACAAAGTGGAGCCACAATAATGATCGGACTAGCCGCAGGCACGCGTACTAAGTCGGGTCCTTATGACTCCGGCATAGTCGAAGAGTTGACCCGGGTCGCAGGTTTGCAGACTGGGGTGGATACTCTTGACACCGAGAAAGAAATTTCGGGGTTGAGATAGGCGACTCAGGCCGCAGGCATGCGGTTGGAGTGGCATCTATCTCAACACCATCCTAGGTGATCCTATGCGGCCCCGGTCCGGCGGCATGTTGTGTGTGCTAAAGTGTAGTGCTAAAGTAATTAGAACATGCACAACAATTTAAATCAAGCAATACTTCAAATAAAAGCATTCAAACAACCCTGCAAAAACATTCAACACACGAGTTAGGGACGAACCTGGAATCCCCGCTGCCAAACAAAATTTTTGAAAATAAATGAAAATTGGACTAAGTCCACTAAGAATTTTTCAAGTCCCCAGCGGAGTCGCCAAGCTGTCGCAACCTCCCCGAAGGTGCACCACCTAAGGGTTAGGCTAATGGATTGCTAAGATTAAACCTAACTCGAGCTCTCCCAAGCCCATACCAATTAGCGATTTATGTTTCACTTTTTAGCATGCAAAAGATTTTCAATTTGGAGTCGCCACTAATCTAATTTTGGTGGATCGATTAGGAACCCATATAAAGCATCGGGAGCTATGCTTTACTCCTACGAACCAGAGATCTAAGGGATCGGGAACTTGATTATGCTAGATTAATCTAACTCCCTTTCGGTATCTTTTCATTATTTTCAAAAATTGGCAAGCAGATTGGATTAATTTTAAATCTAACCCTAACATGCAGGGATGACCACACGGACTCAAACATTAAAGAAATAACAAGAAAAGAATGAAATAACCAAACAACTCAAAAGATCTAATTAAATATGCCATGCATGAAAATCAAATCAAATCAAATCAAAAGATCTAATAAAATCTAACTAAATCAAATCAAATATCTAATGAAATATGCCATGCCTAAAAATCTGGCCATAAATGCAACTAATCCAATGCAATATATGAAATGCAATTTTTTGTATTTTTTATGAATTAATTAGCCTAATTATCCATAGTTAAATATCATATAATCTAAATTAGGAAACAATATATAGTAATTCCTAATTTAAACTAAAATCTATTCAACCAAGAATAACATCCTAGAATGCAATCTAGCTAAAATTATTCTAACAAAAATATCTAATATGCAACCTAAATTAATTATGCAAATTAATCTAAACGTGAAAATTAAACTAAACATGCAATTATCTAAATATGAAACTTTAAATCTAAATATGCAATTTATAACGTAAACATGAAATTAATCTAAACATGCAATTCTTAATATAAACGTGCAATTAATCTAACTATGTAAGTAATTTATACATGCAAAAAAAAAGGTAAAATAAAATCAAACCAAATCAATTCTAATAGTACCAAGATTCACCAACAAAGGTTCGCGCATAAAAATCGATAAATTGATCTTAAGCTTTAAAGATCAATATATCAATTTTATAGATTCTCGCTCAATTAATTATTCTATCTAAAGCCTTATAGATTGAATAAAAAATTGTGTGCGGTTGCAAATCGGAAAACAAATTCCAATTGATCATGCATATCACCCAAATCAAGCAAATTAAGCAACAACATGCTACTAATCAAATATTCAAATCAACTTGGGAAAAAGAATTTTTTTACCAAATCTTTGGGATCATCTCTCCAAATTTAAACCGATTGCATCAGACAAGTGCGGCGGCTAATGGTGACGCTCGGCGGTGAAGTGGCCAATCACGCGGCTTGAGCGAGAAGCTGCGAGAAAATAACAAATTCCAACAAATCTTGGTTAGCTCGATGAACAAACAACAAAATCAGGGAAAAAAACATAAGTAATTTATAAGTGCTAATCTTTTTTCGGAACAAAAACTTGCTCGCTTGTATTGTCATTGGCAGTAGCGCTTGGAACCTCAGAGTGTGAACAACGGCCACGTGGGATAAGCGACGTCGAAGTGAAGAACCTGCAATCACAAGTTTAATTAGTAATGAGGCACGCGGCCGACGTGAAGTGATTTAGCTAAACAGAGAAAAAAGTTGCTGAATTTTTCTTGCTCGTGGCTCTCCTCCCGTTTTTCTCACTTGGCGCTGGGCTCCTCCTTTTTTCCTTTGAGCCAAAGTCCTCCCAACCAAAAGTTCTCTCAATGTGGCCGTGTATTCAATGTGTGGCCCCCTTGATGCCCCCACGTCCATCTCTATTTATAGGGGTAGAGTTTGCCCTAAAACGGAAGAGATCATGCGTATATGATATCTTTTGAAAGATTGGTGCACATCCATTAGGCTTCAGATTTCCTTGCGGATCAAATATCACTCTGATTCTGTTTTTAATCCATTAATACTAACAAAATCTCCATCAAGAAACTCTTTCGATTGCACGTACGCCGACACGTGGTAAAATTATGTTCAGACCATGCGATCTACACTTGATGCAAAAATTGAAACTATGCAAAATGCTCCTAAAACTATATGCAGTTATGTATTTTTTTTCAGGGATTAAAGTAAACCCCTATTTTCTATGCAATAAATGA
This sequence comes from Melaleuca quinquenervia, assembly GCA_030064385.1. NCBI lineage: Eukaryota > Viridiplantae > Streptophyta > Magnoliopsida > Myrtales > Myrtaceae > Melaleuca > Melaleuca quinquenervia. The sequence goes on along the minus strand of CM057722.1, from coordinate 13,843,249 downwards.
GACTAAAAATTTAGGTGTCAATAGTTGCTCCTATTTGAAGGTGAGCTCGCAGAGGTTACATTCAAAGACCACCGAGACCTATATTTTGACTATGCAAATTGATTTTTTTTTTGAAAAACAAAGTGAATCTTATTCTAAATGCAATGCCATGAGGATGTAAATGCATATGCATGATGCAGATCAAGAAAACATACCTGCAGTCGCTTACCTGTTAGCACGGGATTGATCTTGATTTGTTCAATTCATATCAAAATCCCATCGTGGATTCTCCAAAAATGTGACTATTCTAGAATAAAATGCTCATTTGACTAACCGGACTAACATGATTGAATAAGTTAGCAAATAGCACTTATATCCAAAATTAAATAATGAATGAAGAGGGACATCCAGGTCCAAACTGAGATGTCAACGATGAAAACAACTTAATAGACGCTCATATGTCAGACGGAAACGACTATCAAAATGGCTTGAGATACTCAGATCCATACTGAGAACACGAGAAACAAATGAGAAGCAAACCATGTCCAGAATGAAATGCTTGACAGATGTAAGTTCAAGACACCTAGATCCAGACCGAGATGTCGAGAATTAAAAATTAACCAATTGATGCTCATATGTCAGGCTGAGACAACAATTTGATTAAGACAGGTCGAAATACCTAGATCCAGACCAAGGTATAACGAAAAATCGAAAAACATTCATATCCAAAATGAAATGTTTAACGATAGGCTTGAGACATTCAAATCCATAATGAATTGTCTTGAGAAAAAAGGGTGAAGAACATTCATATCCAGAATGAAATGTTCGATAAATTGGTTTGAGACATCTAGATCCAGACTAAAATGTCTCGAAAAACACTCATATCCAGAATGAAATGTTTAACGATGAGTTTGAGACATCCAGATCCAGACTGGAATGGATGAGATATTGCATTTTGTCACAGACCCTCGATTCTTGAAGAATTGATACTTACCTGAAGTTCCTCACTTGAAGATCATGTCAATGGAACAAAGCTTGAACATGATATGACAACTTGATTTTCTTGCAAGAAGAAATCTCAAAAATATTTCAGAAATACTCAAAGTCTCAGAAAACAACTTGATTGTTATAAACTGTCTTGTTCTCAGAAGAAAATTGTCTATCAAAAGAGATAAGCATTCTGTCAGTAAAAAGATAGACAAAGCTCAAAGTTCAAATTATGCACAATGATTTTGCATCAAGTTTTCACAGAGGTGAATTATTCAACAAGATGATTTACATTCAATAGTGTGAATTTCTCAAGAATGTGAAATGAGATACGATCAGAAAGGACTTTCACTCGCTCTCATTGGAAGGCTTTTATCCCGTCCATTAATACGGGAAAAACAGCATCACTCGATCTCACCATCATCATGTCAACAAGGGTCCGAGTATTCTCGCAAGTGATACGAATTTACCAATCAAAAGATAGGACCATAATTTGGGTTGGTCAACGGCTAAGCCAAGGGGACTTTTTGAGTCAAGGCTTAAAAGGAAATTTCTTTAATGAGCAACTTCGGGTTTACAAGTCAAGAACCCTACAAAGACAAATAGAAATAATCTTGCTTGCACTCATTCGAGCTAAGTTTAAAACATTTGAATCCTACGTTAACTCAAGTGCCATAATCAGAAGAGACCTTGAAGGGTTGTAATGTAGGCTTAGCTCATGGGTTAAGAAACGAAAGGATTATTAGGCTCAAAAAATGTGTGTGGGATGATAAATTGGTGATCATCTCAAAATTGTCACTAGACTTCTTTTCGATGAGGAAATGTTCCAAGGCTCAAATTTCGAGCTTTTGGCTTTGCTCCATTGGAGATGTTACTTCATGTCAAATCCTCTGGAGGTTGTTTGCAAGACTGCCCCATTTGGCATGTTTTGGAAAACCCTAACATACTGAGGGTTGACTTTAACAGACTTGAGCCTTTGGCTTTGACTTCTATGGGCGTCGGTCTTGCTTTTATCAGGCACACTGCTTTTTTTTTTTTGCCCCTAAGCTTTTTCATTCATTTTTTTTTCGAGCATTGGCCTTGCTTTTATCAGGCACACTGCTTTTTCATGCCCTACTTTCGCTTTTTTTTACTTGACTTATGGACTAGACTCAACAAGTGTGTGCAGTATGACAACTCGGTGACATCCCTTGATATGTCACTTGTATTCTGCTGCTTCCAATGGCTTTTATTTTGCCATGCCCCAGTGTAAGAGATGATCACCAATGTTCAATGAAATGAAATTGCAGGCTCAAAGTGGCTAGAAAATGATAAAAGTGTTTAGGATAGAGAAATAAAAGCTCTTCATCATTTTTAAGGCACTCGATTCACCGTTTGATTTCTCATGTAATAGAAACACAAGAAGATTAATGCAAGTAAAATCAAGAAAATTTCCATCTACTTTTCTCATTCTTTAACACCAATTAAGCAAATGTACCACCAATTTGCCCCAATGTGGGGTGGTTCTTGACAGGCGTAGTATGAAATGAAACTTCATAAGTGTTTAGGCTCAAAATGGGTAATCAATGGATCAAATGTAGTGTTTAGGATAGAGAAGTGAACTGCCCCTTGTCATTTCGGCTATCGTACCTTTCACGAGAAAACTCTTTACCTTGCGAACATGAAATTTTGCACGCTCATCTCACAAGTGTATTAATATAGGACTGTGTATGAACATGGCTTTTTTTCACCATCCCGATGCATCTCATTTAGCATTCTCAATCAATTCCGCATCATTATCAAATGGTTTAATTTTTGCAATCTTCAATGGGACTCATGAATGAAACAAATAGAACCATCGTACAAAATCTTTTTTCAGCAGATATGAGCATTTTGAGCTTATTGACAAGCACAAACAGTTTATCTCACTCAAAAAATAATTTCAAGCATAGCATGAACATGATATCAAATGCCAAGGAAAGTGATTAGAAATAAAAGTCCATTGACTACTCTTGGGTATATCACCATAAAAGTCCTTTTCCGAGATGATTTTTTCACTCAATTGAATCTTTACAAATCCTCTTCCTTTGAAGGTATTGACTTTCAATCAAATAGAGAGTTCCATGTCATTGGAATTTGGTGTGTCATTTTCAGATGATTCATAAACGTAAGAGTGTTATGCTTTAAAACAAACAAGATTTATCTGACATGAATTCTAGGCATTTTTTTGAAGTTTTCTTTTTCTTTTCTTTTCTTTTAAAGAAACGGAAGATCTTTTTCTTCAGAAAAATGGTGACCTATGACACACTTATAATTGAAAATTTTAATTTCATGGAAACTTCTTTTTCAATCAATTGTAACTCCAAAATCCTTATGACGACCCTAACGACCTAACTTATCATGGACCGATTGAAAGCACAAAAACTGTAAACGAAATTCAAAGAATAGGGATAGAAGACTTACTTTACAGATAGATCAGGGGACAATCACATTCACATGCGCATGAAAAGTGCAGCTCGATTTCTACTCTAAAAGGCTTAACAAAGTAGAGCCACAAGGATGATCGGACTAGCCGCAGGCACGCATACTAAGTCGGGTCCTTATGACTCCGGCATAGTCGAAGAGTTGCCCGGGTCTCAGGCTTGCAGACTGGGGTGGATACTCTTGACACCGAGAAAGAAATTTCGGTGTTGAGATAGGTGACTCAGGTCGCAGGCATGCGGTTGGAGTGGCATCTATCTCAACACCATCCTAGGTGATCCTTTACGGCCCCGGTCCGGCGGCATGTTGTGTGTGCTAAAGTGTAGTGCTAAAGCAATTAGAACATGCACAACAATTTAAATCAAGCAACACTTCAAATAAAAGCATTCAAACAACCCTGCAAAAACATTCAACACACGAGTTAGGGACGAACCTGGAATCCCCGCTGCCAAACAAAATTTTTGAAAATAAATGAAAATTGGCCTAAGTCCACTAAGAATTTTTCAAGTCCCCAGCAGAGTCGCCAAGCTGTCGCGACCTCCTCGAAGGTGCACCACCTAAGGGTTAGGCTAATGGATTGCTAAGATAAAACCTAGCTCGAGCTCTCCGAAGCCCATACCAATACGCGATTTAGGTTTCACTTTTTAGCATGCAAAAGATTTTCAATTTGGAGTCGCCACTAATCTAATTTTGGTGGGTGGATTAGGAACCCATATAAAGCATCGGGAGCTATGCTTTACTCCTACGAACCAGAGATCTAAGGGATCGGGAACTTGGTTATGCTAGATTAATCTAACACCCTTTCGGTACCTTTTCATTATTTTCAAAAATTGGCAAGCAGATTGGATTAATTTTAAATCTAACCCTAACATGCAAGGATGACCACACGGACTCAAACATCAAAGAAATAACAAGAAAAGAATGAAATAACCAAACAACTCAAAAGATCTAATAAAATCTAACTAAATCAAATCAAATATCTAATGAAATATGCCATGCATAAAAATCTGGCCATAAATGCAACTAATCTAATGCAATATATGAAATGCAATTTTTTGTATTTTTTATGAATTAATTAGCCTAATTATCTATAGTTAAATATCATATAATCTAAATTAGGAAACAATATATATTATTTCCTAATTTAAACTAAAATCTATTCAACCAAGAATAACATCCTAGAATGCAATCTAGGTAAAATTATCCTAACAAATATCTAATATGCAACCTAAATTAATTATGCAAATTAATCTAAACGTGAAAATTAAACTAAACATGTAATTATCTAAATGTGAATCTTTAAATCTAAATATAGAATTTATAACGTAAACATGAAATTAATCTAAACATGCAATTCTTAATATAAATGTGCAATTAATCTAACTATGTAAGTAATTTATACATGCAAAAAAAAGGTAAAATAAAATCAAACCAAATCAATTCTAATAGTACCAAGATTCACCAACAAAGGTTCGCGCATAAAAATCGATAAATTGATCTTAAGCTTTAAAGATCAAGATATCAATTTTATAGATTCTTGCTCAATTAATTATTCTATCTAAAGCCTTATAGATTGAATAAAAAATTGTGCGCGGCTGCAAATCGGAAAACAAATTCCAATTGATCATGCATATCACCCAAATCAAGCAAATTAAGCAACAACATGCTACTAATCAAATATTCAAATCAACTTGGGAAAAAGAATTTTTTTACCAAATCTTTGGGATCATCTCTCCAAATTTAAACCGATTGCATCAAACAAGTGCGGCGGCTAATGGTGAAGCTCGGCGGTGAAGTGGCCAATCACACGGCTTGAGCGAGAAGCTGCGAGAAAACAACCAATTCCAACAAATCTTGGTTAGCTCGATGAACAAACAAAATTCACACAGTTTGAGGTTGTCTATGGTTTTAATCCCTTAACTCCATTAGATTTAACCCCTTTGCCTGTTGATGAGCGTGTGGATTTAGATAGTGTAAAGAAAGCTGAATTTGTGAAGACTTTGCACGAGGAAACGCGGTTGAATATTGAGCATAAGACAGAGCAATATACGAAGCAAGCCAACAAAGGGCACAAGAAAGTAGTGTTTGAGCCCGGCACAAGAAAGCAATATACAGAGCTTTTTCCTAAACAACGACGTTCTAAATTGCTACCGCGAGGGGATGGACCATTCATGGTGTTGGAAAGAGTCAACGATAATGCTTATAAACTTGACCTTCCAGGTGAATATAATATTAGTGCAACTTTTAATGTTTCTGATTTAACTCTTTTTGATGCAGATGATGATTTCAGGACAAATCTTTTGCATGGGGGAATGAATGATGTGGACATCGAGCCTTATCGAGGAGGAGGTGCTAGGGATCCGTTGCTCTATCCGCTAGGACCAATCACTCGAGCGAAGGTGAAGGAATTCAAGCAAGCTATCGGCATCATGGTTCAAGATATTTGGCATGGAGGCAATCTAGATTCGAAACTTGAAGATTCTGAAACTCCTTGGTGTAACATGATTATTTTTGAAATTTCAAATTGACAATTTTAGAATTGGCTCAAATTTGGATAGACACTCGGAAACGGGCCACTAATCAATACTCACTACTTTAGTAGTGAATGATGATGTTTTTTAGCGATTTGAAATCATTTAGATAGATTTTTAGGCTTTTTTTCTAGTTTTGAACGAATTTCTTTTAATTAGAGTTATTTTTTTTGTAATTCTATTCCTAGTAGGATTAGGATTACGAATTTTTATTATTTTTGTGATTTCAATCCTAGCAGGATTAGGAATATGACTTTTTTTTAGTTTATTTTGATTCCTAGTAGGATTAGGATTAGGATCATGGTTCAAGATATTTGGCATGGAGGCAATCTAGATTCGAAACTTGAAGATTCTGAAACTCCTTGGTGTAACATGATTATTTTTGAAATTTCAAATTGACAATTTTAGAATTGGCTCAAATTTGGATAGACACTCGGAAACGGGCCACTAATCAATACTCACTACTTTAGTAGTGAATAATGATGTTTTTTAGCGATTTGAAATCATTTAGATAGATTTTTAGGCTTTTTTTCTAGTTTTGAACGAATTTCTTTTAATTAGAGTTATTTTTTTTGTAATTCTATTCCTAGTAGGATTAGGATTACGAATTTTTATTATTTTTGTGATTTCAATCCTAGCAGGATTAGGAATATGACTTTTTTTTAGTTTATTTTGATTCCTAGTAGGATTAGGATTAGGATTAACTACCTATATAAAGTTACTTATAGGTTTTTTACGAGACAGACAATTTTACACATAATTTTATACAGAGAGATTTTCTTCTTTGAGTTCTTTTGAGAACTAGATCTTATCAAGGTTTCCCTTGCGGCGGTCGAATTTAACTTATCGAGCAAGATTGCGAATTCTCTTGTTCGTGGCGTTGGTTGACACAGGTTCGTCAACAGGTCGCGTTCATACCAAGATTGTCAATCACAGGTTCGATTGGAGGTTGAGGTCCGCAATTCGCAATCTATGGATCTTTGTAGAACGATCACTTCCGCTTCAAATATATAAATATATATCGTCTGGTATATAGATATATATCATCTTGGCATATTTGTCACATTTGTGTCTTCTTGTGATCGATTTTCTTAATGTGTAGCACTATGGAGTAGTTGGCATTGCAAACTTACTAAGGTGTAACATTAACTTTAACGTAGACAATTGGTTAGGACTGTGATCCCTTTTCTAACTTGGATCTAATGCAGTTCAACTTTTTTTTATGACGTATGATGATGAGTTTTTATTTTTTATTTTTTGGCTTAACCTTCCATGCATTGGTTTTTCGTAGAACATTTCTTTTTTCTTATCAATAGATGAAGAAATTAAAGCTCTAAGAAGAGTAGAAGAGAAAAGAGCTAGAAGCAGAGATGGCCAAAGATGAGCAGTTACCAAGAAAGCGTCAAAGAGAGCAAAGGCAGGAGTGATATCTGGTGGAAGACAAATAGAAGAAGAGAACACGAAAGAATCATGTGCTTCTTCAGGACTATACTGTGAAAGCACTCAAACGGTATTACTTGGAATGCTACTCACAAGTGCTTGTGCGTCTATGTTTGATACTTGTACAGATGTGTCTCGCTTTAAAGTAGTAGTCATATTTTTGTAATTGATGTTTTGATAAAAGATAAAGGAATTTGGTGCTTCAGTGGTTGTTATTGTGCCAATACCTTGTAAGAAAAATATTTATGTCATTCTTGGGGATAATGTTGATGAATGTATATAATTTTCATATCATTGTAATATTTTGATGTTATTTAGTGCTTAATAATTAATTCTAGAAATACAATTTCCTGTTAATTAGATTTAATATCGACATCGTCCCTAAATAATACAATTTCCTGTTAATGCTACTTGTATTGCACAAGTTAGGGGGATGATGCTCGCCAAAATTTTTCTATAGCCATGAACTTCGTTAAACCAATTCGATCCATAAAATTATCTTACAGATTTTTTTACCAAATCATTGTCGACGTCAACTTTTGAGAAAATAGTATATGGCATTGGTATAAGGCAAGTTCATAATATGCAAAATTGATTAGCTCCAGCAGTTGTTATATGGTTTGATTAATGGGGAGATATTATGATCTATGCATTATACTCTTTTTCCCTTTTGTCCAGGTTTTGTCTAACTGGATTTTTTTAACGATGCAATTAATGTATCCATAGAAGGGAGATATCATGACATTTGTGCTATGTACTTTTTCTCTTTCGTCTGATTTTTGTTCCATTGGGTTTTTCGGCTTAGGGTTTTTAATAAGGCAGTATCATGCACATTCGTGATACAATGAATATTCAAGGAAAAGTGTTATGAAATGCGTACATATGCTAATAGTCATTAATGCCAAACATTGCATAATTACTATCAGACATTACGTGATTATTGTCAGACGTTAATTATGTAACTTCTGACATTAATGAATATTAAGTAACATACATATCGTATATATTTCATAAGACTCCCCCTTGAATATCCATTGTATCATGAATATGCATAATACTTCTTCATACTCCCCCTTGAAGTCTTATTGTTTTTACACGGTAAGACTTTCCATTAGTCGAAATCCGTTTTTATATGGTAAGACTTCCCCATATTAATCGAAATTCAATTTTCACGGTAAGACTTCCCATTAGTCAAAATTAGTTTTTACACGGTAAGACTTCCCCATATAAGTCGAAATCCGTTTTTACACGATAAGACTTCTTGACATAAGTCGAAATCTGTTGTTATACGGTAAGACTCCTTCACATCAGTCGAAACCCATTTTTACACAGCAAGACTCCTCCTCTTTTGGTCAAGACCATTATTACATGGTAAGGCCGCAAAAAAAAAAAAAGAAAAATGCAAAAAAAAGCATTCTTTATCTAGCTGAATTCAACTGGCATAATATTTAAGTCATGGTGCACAATATAATCTTCAACAAGATCAATTATATAAGTCTTAAGTTTGGACTAAATATTAATCATCTTCGGTATAAATTCTCTACCACCCTTAGTAGCCTCATACTTCATGTTTATTAACTCATTCAGCAAATTTCATGCTTCAGCCATAGCTGAGATTCTATATCTTTCTCCCAATGCCTTAAGAAGCTATCTTGCATTTGTATTCTTAGGCAGACTACTAATAAGATGCTCGACAATTGACCTTTTCATAGCAATAAGGCTCAATTGGTTAGATTTTTCCCATCTAGCATAATAAGCCTTTTGATCAACAATACTTTAATCATCCGGATTGATAGGTTCATCATCACGTAAAGCTAAGTCCATATCCACAATCCCCATGGCAAATTATATGTCTTGCTTCCATCACTTAATGTTTGATCCAATTACATTTCAACATGGGCATTTTTTTTTGTTGACAGCAAAAGTAATTGTTTGTCACATATAATGCAATAAGATCAATTATGGGCAATAACAATATCAACAAAATAAGTAGCACTTTACCAAAAGTTTTATCAATTACCGAAAAAAAATTAGCACATTCAAACTCCCATTTGAGCATAATCTTTAATGTAATATTATTTTCCACAGCATGAAGTTTACAACAACAACAACAACAACAACAACAATGAGGAGAATTGCATATAATTATCAAGGATCCATCTCCTTTGGGTAGACAAATCCTTTAAATTATACATCTCTATTATCTTAACATATAGGAGAATTACACATAACTGTAAAGATTTATGCCCTTTGACCAGATAAATATCTTGAAGTATACATCCCCATCTATAAGATTATGAAAAATATCTTCATGCAATTTTCAAATTAGTATAAACAATAACCCTTTGGGTGGGTGATTGCATATACTAATTTTATCACTATGGAACTTCAACGCTTTTATAAATAGTGTTTCAATCGATTAATGCCTAAAATTTATCAAACAATATGAAGCACTTTACAACATGTGCTTCCCTAGATCATATTGCATTTTCTAAAATAACAAAATTTTAGATTATTTTATTTATTTATTTATTTAATATATTTTGCCAAAAGTTTTGGCCAAACAGGTTTAGGCTCAAGCCAAAAATTACGGCCATAGGAAACCAGACCCACGCTAAAGCAGTCTAGTCTGCCTGTTCTAGTTATGCCCAGAAAACGGCTGGCCCGAAGCAAAGTGACATTGCTCTGACACTCCTCCTCCCAAGCACTAAGAATTGGTGGGGACATCAAAGTTCTCGATTTTTAATTGTAACTTGCTTGTAAACACATATAAAATCACCTTGATACAACCAAAAAATTTTAAAATGCATATATAACAATTTCTAGTATACATCAATCTACCGAAAATAATTGAAAATTTCTAGAACTTGTTCATAGTATAAACCCTAGAATTTCAAACTTGCAATTACCACTCAATTCTCAACCAAATTATACAACCCATATATGGATGGAAAGATCTTGACATGTAGAACAAAAGCCCTAAGGTTCAAGAGTCAATTGATTGAAAAATTTCACACGAAAGAAAGAAGAATGATATTTTTGTCTAAAAAAAATTTGAATTTGTTTATAAGAAAATTTGGGTTCTACAATCATATACGACCAGCTCTAATACCACATGTTCAAATTAAATCATAAACACTATGATTAATCACATAAAGAATGTATCAATCAATCTAGAACAAATCCAATCCACTTAGATGAATGTAGAACACCAATTTTTGTATACATAGCAGAATTAGATACATATCTGTTTGGCCATTGCTTCACCCAAAATAGAATAGGTCAAACCGACTTCAAGTGTAATCAATGATCTACCGGAATACCATATCTTCCTCTCTATGACCTATTTTTATGAAGTAGCTTTCAATGGGATAAAACGACGAATCGTTTGTACCTATCCTTTTTATAGGCTAGAGATGGAACATAGCAAATCCTAATATGAATGTGTATACCGGCTCTTCCCACTATAGACTTCAGTTAAACGTATTTGTGTACACTTTGCTGCATAATCATGCTCGTTATTGATAAAAACCAAAATCCAATTCAATACGAATTCAGGGTTTATATACATATATATTTATTTTGAACTATTTATTAATCCGATCAAATTTAAAATAGAAAATTTGCTTAATTAATGTAAGCCCATATGCTTTGCGCATCCTGCCACCTCATATTTCATAGCACCTTTTTTTTTAATAATGACAAGAAATCAATCAAGTAATTAATTAGTGTCCAGTTCACGAAGCTGGCATGTGGTTTTACATGAAGATAAGCCTATGTGTTCATACCTATTAATTGTCTTGGTCCATACTTAAGCACCGTGTCTTTCCAAAGCTCTACTATGTTTAATAGATCTCACAGTATTTTTTTTTTGCCGGTGCACCTGTTTGTGCGTACATTTAAATATCTCTCGAGCAGTCAACTTCTTGGAGGTTGGGAATGAACTTTCGAGATAGCTACCAAAGTTGCTTCTATTTATGTGCCCACCGCCCTTCACTATTCACTACTTTTGCCGAATAATGCGGTGGTACGGTGTTTCCCACTTTAGATGGCTTGGTCCATCCTCAAGGACCACCATTTTCTACAATACTACAAAAAGTCGGGCATCTATGTCCTGAGTATAAATCAACAAGAAGATCAAGTGACGAACGAAACACCCAAAAACACCGTGTCAAATCTCAAGCTAACAGTCGTTGCCTAAACTCCATCATCTGATGGCTTCTTCATCAAAAGCCAAAAGGATTTATCATGTGTTCTTGAGTTTCAGAGGCACCGATGTCCGCGACAACTTTCTTCGATATCTCTACACAGCTCTTGACCTGAAAGGAATCTACACTTATATTGACAGCGAAGAGCTCAAGAAAGGAGAGCAAATAGAGCCGACACTTATGAAGGCGATTGAGGAATCGCATATCGCGGTCATCGTTTTCTCTAAGGATTATGCTTCCTCATCATGGTGTTTGAGAGAGTTGGCGAGAATCATGGAGTAAAAGAAGGAAAGAGACCTCATGGTCTTTCCGGTGTTTTACAAAGTGGAACCCAGAGAAGTGAGAACACCAAGAGGGAAGTATAGAGAAGCTATGGTTAAGCATGAGTCCAAGTTTGGGGAGAATTCGGAGAAAGTGAAGAGATGGAAGAAAGCTCTTTTCAATGCTGGTAACTTGTCTGGGTAGCATTTGAAGGACGGGTAAGTGCATCGCTGTCCATTTTTTGTGTAAAAAACTAATCTTTAAGAGTAGAGACTGTTGTAATGTAAATAGATCCATACACTCATAATTGTAAGTATATCACTTGACAACTATTTTATAAATTGGCAACATCCATTTGTTTGATTGATCAAATTTTCTACGAGTAAATTATCAACTTTTTCTTATTACTAACACTCATTTGAGCTAACCATCACTTAATAAAAAAAAAGACCAACTTTCTTTACTTTCCTAGCACCCTAACTTTTTGAATTACTTTCATACTGACTAGCTTTAGGTTATCAACTTCTATCTGAATTAATTTTTGACATTTATTTGTTTTTTAAGGTTACTAAAGTCTCCTATTTCTGACCAAAAAGATGAATTAAACATTCATAAGTAAGTCAAATTAGAGTCAATAACTCAAAATTAATTGACAACGTAACCGCATAAAAGTAAATTCGTAGCTTAAGTTAAAATAAGAAATTCCATTAAAGAATCGATAAATTGAAAACATAATTAAGAATGGCAAATGAAACTTGACAAAAGATGAGAAAAGGCGGTAATTAACAGAAAAATAAAGAACAACTAAAGATTGATAAGTACCTTAATGAGAGTTAGAAACCTGAAGCTGGTAGGTTATTATTTACTACGACAAAATTTGTTGGTCACTCTAATTTATATTGAAATCTTCATACAAACGTGAGTATAGTCGAAGCAGTAAGCTATGCAAATCAAATTTGACGAGATAGTACAACAATTGATAATTTGTGAAAGGGAAAGTTACTGATTTTATTTTTCATCAGCAGATTTTTTACACTTACTAAACTTGTTGAGATTCGCCAGCGCCCCCCCCCCCCCCCCCACCGCCCCAAAAAAAAAAAAAACAAAAGAATAAACCTATACTTGGTTATGGAAAAATAGAATTCTGCCTTTTGCTTTTGGTTAGCCCTGCTTCAATCTGGTATGTTCTATGGCTACTCTTTATTTTGGATCCTTGTTGCCCTCCTCGAAGCGTAATAAAAGTTATAAACGTTTTGTCTGTGGGCTATTTGAGTTCTTGACGTCTCATTTTGGTCAATTGAGCTATAAGATTTTCAATTTTGGTCAACTGAGTTATGAATTCGTTACTGGAGGCATTTTGAGTTAAAAAGATCACATGAGCCTAATTCTAGAAAATTTGACAATACGACTTTCGGCTGAAAATTTTAATGACTCATTTGAACACAAAAAGGAAAAAAATGTTAAGTAGTGTTATTGCAGGATAATTAGGGTATACAGGCGATCCAAGGCAATGAAATCGCTTTTTGGAGTATTTAATAGCTTTTGAATCGAAATCTTGACCACCATTCGAAGTCCTCATTAACTATCTTTGATTAAGCGTATAACTAAATCAGATGTGACAGCCACAAAGGAAAAAAAATTAAATTATCATGTACAAATCAAAGGAATATATCCCTCGGTCGATCAAAAGTTGAAACCTGAACTTGTTTTGATTGGTGTGAAGCTCTTGGATTTCGAATTGCAAACGATTGGAATGCGTTTTGTTTTGTTGTGATTATCCAAAAAAATGGAAAGCACTGCCTTATCGTTGTTGGTTGGTAATTGCTTGTTATTTGCTTACTCAAATTGCCAAAATGACGCTAAAACTTCCTTTTCCATTTTTGTCAGAGATGACTTAGAGCATATACAAATAATTGTGAAGGAGATCGCCACCCAGCTAGGCCGAACACCTTTGCATGTAGCTAAGCATCCAGTTGGGATAGATTCCCATGTGGCTAAGTTGAAATCGATGTTAAACCTTGAGTCTGATGATGGTGTTATCATGGTGGGGTTATGGGGAAAGGGAGGCATAGGAAAGATGACTTTAGCTAAAGCCATTTACAACGATATTTCAAGACAATTTGAGGGTTCATGTTTTTTGGCCAATGTTCGAGAAGCTTCAAAAGATTGCAAAGATTTAGTTACTTTGCAAGAAAAATTACTATGTGAGATATTATTAAGGAAACAACGATTAGAAGTGTCCAACGCCGATGCAGGTACTAATCTTGTACAAGAAAGGCTTTGTCACAAAAAAGTTCTCCTTATCCTTGATGATGTGGATGATTTGCGCCAAATAAATGCTTTAGCAGGAGAAGGCAAGTGGTTTGGTAATGGAAGTAGGATCATCTTTACTACAAGAGATGAACATTTGTTAATTGTTCATGGGATAGACCAAGATCATGTGTATGAAGTTAAAGCACTGGATGAGAGTGAAGCTCATGAGTTGCTTAGTAAGCATGCTTTTTCCACAAACCAAAACATAGAAATCAAGACAGATCTAGTGGATGGTGTTTTGAATTATGCTAAAGGCCTTCCTTTAGCACTTGAGGTGATGGGTTGCTTCTTATGTGGTAGAAGAGAACAAGAGTGGAAGAGCACATTGAAGTCACTTTCTAGGATTCCTAACAAATCCATTAATGATGTGCTCAAAATAAGTTTTGATGCATTAGAGGAAAACGAAAAGGAGATTTTTCTCCACATTGCCTGCTTTTTTAAGGGGCAAAAAACTGATTACATAGAAAGAATTCTTAATAGTTGCGATTTTGAGACAACAATAGGATTGAAGATTCTCATTGAGAGGTCCTTGATAACAATTGAGTTCAGAACCCTTCAAATGCATGACTTGATTCAATTGATGGGTATGGATATTGTGAAGCAAGAATGTCGCAATGATGCCTGGAGACGCAGCAGACTATGGTTGTATGATGATGTTCTTGATGTTTTGTCCTATGGCATGGTAAGATTTGTGCTCCTTCTCTTTGATTGTATTTACTAAATATGCATAACTTAAATAGACTGGCATATACAAGGAGATTGTGCAGTAAAAGCCATAGTGTTGGAGCCAATTGAGCCGAAAGAGATAAGTATAAGTCTTGATGCTTTTACAAAAATGAGAAGATTGAGACTACTCATCTTGCGGAACGTGCGCAATTCTCTCCAAGGTCCTGTATATCTTCCTTATTGGCTAAGATGGTTCGAGTGGCCTAGTGCTCCAAGGATTCCAGAATTTTCCTCTGGTCCAAAGAAATTAGTTGGATTTGATGTGAGCAAAAGTAGTATGACAATAGTGCCAAAACAATTTAAGGTGAGCATTTACCTACACGTACCTCTTTATTATCTAGTTCATTTGTGTATATACGTACTCCTACTCAAGAGGAAGTGGTAATTCTCTGATTTGGAGACCACTTATCTGTTTTCTTTCAACATGACCCTAACTACTTACCTTCCAAAAAAAAAAATTACGTGCAGCAAAATTGGCTTTTGAAAAATTAAGCGAAACAGCCTCAAAATATTTAATGGAAACATTTTGTTCATAAAATACGAAATACAAAGAATTTTCATAAATATATACAAAAAGAGAAAGATAACTTGAGATTTGAAATTTTTTTACAAAGGTCATTGAATCATGAGAGAAGAATTTGGAAAAAGAAAGAGATTTCAAGATTAATATTTTCTTTATGAAGATCACTGCGTCATAAGAAAATTCAAATGGTAATACAGAATATGTGAGAGATAATAAGTATAATAACTGCAAAATTAGTAATTTATGATGATTAATAGAAAGAAATTAAATCCTTAGAAGCAGGAGGTTGTCTTTACTTTATACAAAGATATAGATGAAGTTTAAATACTTTATAAATTAATGTCTCTAGCGATCCACCTTGTAATATTTCGAATCAAATCAAACCTACCTAGTGAAGAAACTCAAAATCCAAATGTCCTAACATACGTTGTGTAAATGGCCTGCATTCATATGCTCACCATGTGGCTTTTCACTTTATTTATGTGATTGCCACATAGCATGACAGAAGGCATAGTTTTATATACTAATGGAGGATAAATTTGTGCTAGGAGTACATGTTTGTGACTTTTTATAAGAAGAAAATTAGTTTACTATAAATATGTTATGGCTGCACTATTATGTATTGATTTAAGATTTTTAATGGTATTAACTCTAACTATTGTCTAGAAATAATTTATTTTTCTGAATTTTTTATATTGTGTATGCATATATTTACTATATATTCAATTTTTTTCAAATAATATCTAAAGTGTAAAAATGATTAGAGTTATCTCTTTGCTAAAGGGATCATTAAATCACTTGTGAGTGTGCCACATGACTCCACCTCTCGCAAGATTTACCGAATCTCTATATAGATTTGACATTACCAGTAAAGTTTCTAAGTGTTCAGTAATCTTTCACTTCAAGATATCTTTTACACGAAATCAGTTATAGCAACTCTGAATTTGAAGTTAATTAGTAGTGTAAGAAATTTACTCGGAAACCTGAATAGTAGGTTCCTCCAAGTCGCTTCCATGCTTCCTTCTAACGATGCTCCGTGCTTCCTTCAACATGAAGAGTGTTGTTTCATAAGGATTAAAATTCTTACAAGTTCTTTAATTTTGAGAATGCTTATTGGAGGTGGTTTTGTTGTTTTTGTAGGAGTTCCAACATTTGAAGTACATTAAATTCACTCACTGCAAGTCGCTTGTTAGTATGCCCGACCTCTCAGGTACTCCGAATCTCGAGGAATCGGATCTTCAAGGATGTAAAAACTTGACAGAAGCTCATGGGTCAATTGTGTATCATGACAAGTTACAGGTGTTAAATTTAACGAATTGCTCTAAACTTAGTGTTTTTCCAAATGTGCTCAAGTAAAAAAAACCTTCGAGCTCTCCATCTTGAAAAATGCACAAAATTTGAAAGGCTACCTGATATTCCACAAAAGCTTGAAGGCTTGAAAGAGCTTTGGTTAGTAGGGTGCTATGGTTATGCCCTTGTGTCGCACCGCTATTAAAGAACTTCCTGCGTCAATAGAAAATCTAGTCTCTTTGGAGAAAATGGACTTAAGTGATTGCGAGAGCCTCGTAAGTCTACCATCTAGCATTTACAACTTACAAAACATTGAAGAGTTGGTACTTTGGCGATGCACAAATTTATTCAGGTTCCCAAAGTGTGAGGATACAGCTGATTCATGCGTGAAGACTGGACTTTCACATTTACGCTGGTTAAATCTTGCGGGATGTAATCTGTCCGATATAGAGTTTCTTGAGAATCTTGCTTGTTTTCCCAGCTTGGAAGGATTAATTTTAGCGTACAACAATATTACCAGCCTTCCTACGTCCATCAGTAAGCGAAATTGTTTGTCCTTATTGCATGTCGAGAGTTGCCATCAGTTACAAGAGATTCCCGAGCTTCCACCCCGTTTGAATTGTCTTCTGGCGGATGGTTGCGGATCTCTGCAATAAACTGGAGATTTAACTTCATTTTATAATTTTGTCTATAAAGGGTTGACCATGGATCATACTTCCCCACTTGAGGTTAGACTCTCTCTCTCTCTCTCTCTCTCTCTCTCTCTCTCTCTCTCTCTCTCTCTCTCTCTCTCTCTCTCTTCCCCTCCTCCCCAACACACATATCGACGTGGAGTATATGCTGGATCCAGGGTGTGCTCGTACATTTCAATAGCGTAAAATGCAATATTGGAGTCTTAAGAATAGCAAACAAATATAAGATGAGGTAAAACTACTAATGTCAATGTGCATTGTCGAAAGAGAAACTATCAGAAGAATGTAAGAGTTTTTTCTGATTTTTTATATATCAATTTGATATCTTAGAGTTTCTTGAGTACTCAACTAATTAACACTAGATAGGGTAGTTCCCCATTTTGCCAAACCCACTAACATTGGGTAATTGCCGCGAACACGCAGGTCTATGCTGCTGGGAGAAACACAAAAAAAAAATTATATATATATATATATATATATATATATATGCCAATGTGATGATGTGAACTTAGGCCTTGATTGAAGAGGATAAACATGATTACCACTTGAAAAAAATTTTGGGTTAAAGACATAATTATCCATTAATAGAAAGTTGGATGGAGTAGGGTGCTATGGTTATGCCCTTGTGTCGCACCGCCATTGCCTCCTTTTCCTCCCTCAGCATTTACTTCATATTAAAGGAAATATCGAGGGGTGTTAAAAAAATTGATAACATTTATGTTCTTTAGGACTAGAACTCAAAAACTTCATTTCTATATTTAGCACAAACTTTGTCATTTACTCATTTTTTTCATTAATCCTTCACTAATTAAAGATCAAACAAAATTAGAAAACATGGCATAATTAATTTACGTAGCATATTACTATGCAAAAGGTAACTTCTAGGGTTTTTAGATGGGCATTGACATCATGGCTAAATCACATGGTAAAACATAATTTCAGAGAACAATCTTTAAATTAGTTATCACGTATATGGCATAAAATAAAAGCCGATACAAAAAAGAAATGTCAGATCATATAGGCTATATCTTGGCGTGAATAATTAGTATATGGCACTGAGTTGAGATTGACAATACTTTAATCACCAAGAACATGGAAAATGTTGCATATATATCTTCATTGGCTTGGATATCCAGAGTATGCCAAATGCATTGTAGTGTGGCTATCGTACTAATATGGGAATGATTTCTATCACATGAGACATGCATATTAATACAAGCAAGGGTCATTGGACCTACTGCTCATTTATAGAACTCCAGTTCGAAGTACAACTCACTAGCATTACTTACTAAACCTATATTGAATTCTTTATTTGGGTAGTGATAACAAGCTCAGTGTTTTCTAATGCTATATCTTTACAACAGAATTCTTTTCGTTACATGATTTGTCTCCCTGGAGAAGAGATGCCCGAGTCGGTTCTCCCAGTTGAAGAGGACTCCATATTTTTCATGGCTTCAAAGGACTTGTATGACAAGTTTCTTGGATTTGCTGTCTGTGCTGTTCTTAGAAATGATGAGCAGGGTGACGACGGTGCTCTCTGTCCTCTTCTTAGTGATGATGAGCAAGGTAATAATGTTAAAAAAAGATTCGATTTTTGGATTGAACCACGTGTTAATGGCAAAAGGCGAAATTACAATCCACCATGTGAAGATCCCCTACATAGGGATTCAAATCGTATCTGGCTTGAGTATTTTACACCATTTAAGCTGTGGGGAGTAGTCGATTTTGGTATTGATGGGAGTTGGGTACAATTTAGCCTAACAGTATCAGGCACATTGGTGAAAAAATGGGGATTTCGGATAATATGCAAGCAATTAGAAGATGATTTAAAGTTAATCCTTCAAGACAATCAACTAATGGACCCATCTTTCCTGTACGAGGTTGATTATGACTCAATAGAATTAGGAGCCGAGAGTTCACTCATAAATGAAGACAATTCGAGTGAAGCACATTCTCTGGAAGACATGAAAGATTGTCAAATGAGTACGGAGGAACATAGTCAAATAGTACTAAAGAGAAATCATGAACTTTTCTCCCTCAAAGCATGCGAACCAAGACCGTGTGGACTTCTAATTCGGTTGGCAGAGATGAGTATGGCTGTGTTTGCTCGCTGCTTTTGTTGTTAGGATGATTGAGAAACTTGCTGAGGAAGCAATTCGTAGAATTATCAAGAAATAATGATCTTTTCTTGCCAAGCAAACAATTTGGCTAGATCCTCTTTTCTCCACCGGAGGCAAACTTCGAACTACACCGAATAACTTTCAGCATCATGACTTCTCATCTTCCATCCGACGCTGCTGAGCTCTGACAAATGTAAGACTGCCACCTGCCAAGGAAGCAATGAGCAGAAGTTCGTCTTCCTAAAACAAGTCCCTAGCAAACTGATGGTGACAGACAACAGTGATCGGGGTGACGGATTAACTGCAGACAGAAGCCATGGAAACTGATGATGTAGCTTCAGGGGAATGATTCCCTCCTGTGGTGCTGGGCGTCATGCAGGTTGCTATTCATCAGGTAACGCCAGGCACATCCAAATTCTATTAATTGATGTGATACTTGAGCTGGAATTTGAATTCGATCTGTACGGTGCTACAATTGTGCAAGATTTGAATGTGTGGTTGAATTTGTGCGAGACGTTGAATTAGTGTTTCTTTCCAAGTTTACTCTGTGGATGGTTGATAGTGGATTCATTGGTGATTGACAATCTCTGGAAGGTATAGCTTTTCTTTATTTTTTTTCATGGGTGGCAATTTATTGAAAGAAGTAGGTGAAGTCTAGGTTCAAAGGAAAAACAAGCGACGGAGAGTGAGCTAATGGGAGGTAGAGAACAAGGGTTGGTTCAGTCCCCTTTTCGGGCAAAAACCTGAGCCAATCCCGGTGCTGTAGGTCGGGAGGGTTTTGGGTGTTTTTGAGGTGTCCAGGATGTTGGATCTCACAGATCCAGATCTCATGAAACATATTCAAGAAAATACGCAACCAAAACGTTCGTAATAGCCCTAGATCGAACCGTTCTTGTATCACTGATTAGGTATAATCACACGACATTGTGGATATCGGAATCGTACCTTTCTTCCACAGATCAAATGTCTCTGCCGGAGTGTAATCCACCTCAATGAAAGAGAGCTTCAGATCTTCAGAAAAGAGAGCGTCGTTCTTCGCAAAGAAACGTTCGTTTTTCTCTTTTCTTAGAAAAGAAAATAATCTTTCTGACAAATCTCAAAAATATCAATAACGCATCTTCCTTTTCTATATTCGGAAGCAAATCTCTTCATTTTCATTATAACTATTTCGAATATTAAAACGTATTTAACATTCTCATAACTGCTATTTCCGTTACACACATTAAATTTAATTTAATATTTTTGTAACGGCTAATTATGGAATTAAAACAAACGTGGGTCCCGTGTAAAATATTAAGTCCATCTTGGGCGGACACGTAAAAACCCATCATCTCCCACTCGCCCACGAAGGACTGAATGTTTCCTCTCGGCAATTCATATTGACATAGGATCCGTGCGACCAGCATACTCTGAGAGCTCACTGCTATACATCTGTTAGGAGTATATAACCGCTCAGAAATCGGGCATTGAGTAGATATAGTATGCAGTACCCTAGATCAAAACAGTCGTATATAAATATCTCATGATCTCATTTTTAATTTATATATTGTATTCACAATTATGATTAAACTTATCAATCATAACTGACCGGTCGGTGAACACAATGTCTTAATACGACACTAAGCTGATCTTCCTCTTTCCTCAAACCTCTTAATCTCAGTCCAACTCGCTTTTCTAGAGATGCTCCATTAGGTCGAATCATCCATGACCATTGGCAACACCCTAAGATAGCAACCATCGAATAGAAATCTCGAGAATGAATAAGAGTCATAAGGGGACTTAATGAGGAACAATTTCCTTCAGAGTCTCACACGGCTTAAGAAGTTGAGATCATTAACTTCTGCCATCTCAATTGGTCGTCTAATGCGTACGTAATATGAAACACGTACTACGGCATCTTTCTCCTTTTCCCTTGGAGCGTATGTCTTTTATTTTAAATACCGTACAGATGATATTTTAGATACTCATAATATCTAAAATCGAGTTCACGTTCTACTCTTATTAAACTTTTATCAGGACTCTCATCTGGCATCAAAACAGAATAGTGAAACATGTGGTCAATTTCACTTTCGGTCATAACTAGAAAATATGACCTCATCTAAGGCGACAATCTTGTTTAAGCTTTGGCTCTCACTTATCACATAGATAATCAGCTCAAACTGTCTCATCTCTATTTAACGTATTATAAATAGAAGCGATTACCCGTGTGAGTAGGTCGATCTCATATCTGTCCGACATACTTTCTATAATACACAAAGTATTTTCATAACACACGAAGCGTTAACAAAAACACACAAAGTGTTAATATTGCATAAATATCGTACTAATCTCATAAGATCAGTAATGAAGACAAGCTAAATTTTATTCAATGTGAACAATTGGGAAATACATATCTAGCACTTTAATATCTACGCAGCCCTAGAGATTGTACATGACCATTAAAAACTTCTCTAGTTGTCGGCTTTGTCAAAGGATCTGCAATCATTCTTTGCGTAGACAAGTGCTGTACGTTCACAACCTTTTGTGCTACCATGTCTTTTACAAAATGGTATTTGATATCTATGTGTTTGGTTTTACCATGATATTTAGGATCTTTAAGATAGTCAATCGCTGCTTTGCTATCACAATAAACCAACAATGGTTTTTCAGCACTCTTAGCGAAGCCCAAATGATCCATAAAACGCTTTAGCCAAACACTTTCTTGCACTGCCGCTGATAAAGCTACGTATTCAGCTTCCATTGTGGATAAAGTCACACAAGTTTGCTTCTTACTGCTCCATGATATGGCGCCATTACTCAGTAAGAAAACATATCCGGAGGTAGAGTTTCTTCCATCCAAGTCTCCTCCCCAATCAGCATCACTATAGCCTTCAAGGTGCAGATCTTTTCCTTGATAGCACAGTGAATAATCCGTAGTACCCTTCAGATATCTCATAATTCTTTTAACGGCTATCCAATGTGCTTGACCTGGATTGGATTGGTATCTACTCACCATACCAACTGCTTGACTAATATCAGGCCTTGTACACGTCATAGCGTACATTAAACTTCCGACAGCAGAACGATATGGAACATGACTCATTTGTTCCATTTCTTCAGAAGTCTCATGACATAATCTTTTGCTCAATTCTATGCCTTTAGCAATTGGAGTATCTATGGGTTTACAATCTTGCATGCGGAATCGTTCAAGAACTTTCTTTATATAAGTTTCTTGTGAAAGAGATAACAATCTCTTTGAACGATCTCTTGAAATCTTAACTCCAAGAATATACGCAGCTTCACCCATATCTTTCATTTCAAATTCGGTACTCAACCAAATTTTAACTGTTTTTAAAAACTCCATATTGCTTCCAGCAAGTAATATATCATCAACATATAATGATATTATTACAAATTGATCCTTGGATCTCTTGATATATACACAATGATCTTCATGTATCATTTCAAAATTATATGCAATCACAGCATTGTGAAAACGTATATACCATTGTCTGGATGACTGCTTAAGACCATATATCGATCTCATAAGTCGACATACTTTTTGTTCTTGGCCTTTTAATATGAAACCAACAGGTTGTTTCATATAAATTTCTTCTTCTAATTCTCCATTGAGAAAAGCAGTCTTTACATCCATCTGATGTAATTCTAGATCCATACTTGCTACTATAGCTAGTATAAGGCGAATCGAGGTAAATCTCACTATAGGAGAAAAAGTGTCTTCATAATCCACTCTTTCCTGTTGAGTAAATCCTTTTGCCACAAGTCGAGCTTTATACCTCTCAATTGAGCCATCTGCTTTTCTTTTTATTTTAAGAACCCATTTGTTCTCAACAGCATTACGTCCTTTCGGAAGATCAACCAATTTCCACACTTGATTTGATCTCATAGACTCCATTTCTTCTTCCATCGCTTTCATCCATTTTTCCTTATCAGGACTTTCTAGAGCCTCATTTACATTCCTTGGCTCTTCTTCTGGAGCAACCATAAAAGTTTCCCCTTCAATAGAAAAACGTTTACGAGGAACTTTTTGACGTTTAGATCGTCTTATTGGAGACTGGTCTCTCAATATTGTGTGATAATGAATGATCAGGAACTATTTCCTTTCTACTCAAATCACTCCACTTGGAATAATATTCATATCACTATCCAGTGTCTCAAATAGGGATTCATTTTCACCTATTTCGCCCTTTTTAGGAAATTCATTCTCTAAGAATGTGACGTCCCGTGATTCAATTTCAGTTACACTCCCACTTTCTTGCTCACCTATAAACACATATCCTTTTGAGTGATCCGAGTATCTTATAAAGATGTTCTTCTTACCTCTAGGACCTAGCTTGCCATATCTGTGAGATGGCTCGTGAATATAGGCAGCACAACCCCAAGGTTTCAGAAAACTCAAGTCGGGTTGTCTTCCTGTCCATAACTCATATGGAGTGGTTGTAACTGATTTAGTAGGCACTCGGTTAAGAATATAAGCCGCAGTTAATAACGCATCACCCCAAAAGGTAATCGACAATCGTGCCTGCGCCATCATTGATCTAACCATTTCAAGTAGGGTTCTATTTCTTCTCTCTGCAACACCATTTTGTTGAGGAGTATATGGAATAGACAACTGTCTTTCTATTCCTCTTTCATCACAAAATTTTCTGAACTCATCAGATAAATACTCTCTACCTCGATCGGATCTTAAGGCCTTAACCTTTTTGTCTAATTGATTCTCAACCAAATTCAAGAATTTTATGAAGCAACTAAAAGCTTCTGATTTATGAGCAATCAAGAAAACATATCCATATCGGGTATAATCATCGATAAACGTGATGAAATAAATAGCCCCATGCCTTGCTCTTACATTCATTGGACCACAAACGTCAGTATGGATTAACTGCAATGAAATCTCAGCTCTTGTTCCTTTTCCAAATGGTTTACGTGTCGTTTTCCCAATCAGGCAATGTTCACAGACAGGCAAATCAACTTTTTCAATTTTGCCTAATAAGCCCACTTTGGCCAGTCTGTTCATTCGTTGTTGGCCTATGTGACCAAGTCTTGCATGCCATACATTCACATCATCATCATAAGATTTCGGAGACGTGAATAGGGAATAACTAACATTCAAATTTTGATGTAAAACATCTAACACAATAAAACCATCCTTGAAAAATCCGAAACCATACTTGTCTTCATTCAAGAACAAATCAACACCTTCACCATGAAAATTCATCCTAAAACCAAACTTAATTAAAGCCAACACAGAAACTAAGTTCCGACGTATTTCAGGAACATATAAAACATCATGAAGGAACAAAATGCGACCACTACGCATATGGAGTTGACAAGTGCCAATTCCTTTCACTTCAGATTTTGAATTGTTCCCCACATAAACATGTTTAGTCCCTTGTGAAATTCATCGGAACTCCACGAAGGCATCTCTATCCTTCGCTATATGGTCTGTGGCTCCCGAATCTACAGTCCACAAAGGATAAGATTCTGTTAAGAATACAGAACTTGATACATAAGTGACATATTCACATGTATTAAGGGTGTCTACCTTTTTCGGCTCAGCGCAGTCGCGAGCAAAATGACCCTTTTTGCCACAGTTAAAACATTTCACGCGTGCTATGTTCTTTTTCACCAAGGGACGCTTTCCCTTCAACTGTTGGCTCTGCTGGTTCTGTTTTGGCTTAACCACGGACGAATTTGGCCTTTTCCATTGCCACCTTTTGAACCCACCCTGACGCTTACGCTTTAAACCAGAAGCTCCTTGTGAGCTTGCTCCAGCAAGATATATATATGCTTCAGGTTTTGCTACTAAGAGGCGATCCTCTTCCAGCTCTAAATGGCGTACAGCATCATTGAAAGTCCTTATACTTTCATTGTGGGTCAAATGCACTTTCATAGGCTCCCAGCTCTGAGGAAGAGAACGAATCACTGCTTGCACCTGCTGCTCATCAGTCAACGTATGGCCAGCTTCTCTAAGCTCACTGATCATGTTTGCCATGCGCCTTAGATGTTGCCTCATGGACTGACCATGTAACATCTTGCATGTATCAAACTTGATTGTTAACTGTCTAAGTTTGGTGACCGTTGTCTGCCCAAACCTTGCTCTCAATGCAGTCCATAATTCTCTAGCGCTTTCAAAACTCTTAAATTCTCGCATGAAGTCATTCTCCATGCTGCTCAGAAGAGTAATACGCGCTATGGAATTCTTTCTCTTCCATGCAGCAAATGCTTCTTTATTCCTCACATGCTGTTCAGTGGTACCTTCCTCAGGTTCTGTCATGGTGGTGTTTAGAGCTTCTAAAACTTCCTGCTCCTCCAGTACATACTGGATTTTCAAGCTCCAGATCTCATAATTTTCACCGTTCAATTTTTCACCTTTGTTTAACTCAGCGACAATATTCTTTGAAGCTGAAGCCATTTTCTCTGAACACGAAAAGTTCATATGACATATTTAGCACAATTATTTATGTCTTCATCTATGCAATACAACTCACAATAGCTAACCATATTATTAATAATTTCATCTTAGGCTCAGAAATCGAAAGGTTACTCAAAGTTTCCAATCATCATTCTAAATCCTAATTTGAAACTATCTCTAACATAATCATCTACGTGAGATTCAAATTCTATCTAGTTACTTATAACTAATAGAACATTCCACATACATCATGCTATCATAACTCAAATATAATATTGCATAAAGAAGATGACATCACATTCATTATTCTAAAATAAATAGCATGATATTCATAACATCAAAAAAAAAAATACTAGTTCTGGTCTTTATTACAACTTAAAAAATGAAAATAAAGCAACATTAAAAAAAATATCAGAAACGGGTCACTTTGACCAGGACAGGGAACGAATCCCTAAAGTCCATAAAAATCTCATCCAGAATCAAAGGATCAAGCATCTTTGGGTACGTTCCTTGCCGAGTGGATTTTGTATTAAGAGACTCATTCTCCTGACGCTGATACTCCACTAGGAATCCATAGACCGTCATTTTATAACGGTCTTCACTGGTCCCATTCCAAACTTGCTCCTTGATCCTATCAAGGACCGGCCTCCACTTAACTGGGAGTTTGGAACGCAGCACAGTCGCCATTTTGGTGTCGTCAAACATTGACCGATCACCTTTCCATATCACTTCTTGAATTAATTTGTTGACTTTCGTTATCCACTCCATCATTGTACCCTTCCTCTAGCGAGATTTCCTCAACTTATCTTGGTGCTCTAGCAAAATCTCTTTTTGCCTTGGAGTACGTACAATGTGAGGCGATTGAATTAAACGAGGCATCGTTCCTGCAACACATGCAGAAATGATTAGGGATCCATAAATCCACATTCCAACAAACCTCATAATCACCTTATAATAATCAATGGATTACACAAATCCAAAAAAAATTTCTCTGTTTTTTTTTTGTCAACAGTCAAACCGGGTCAACAGGTTGAACCGGGTCAAACCGGGTCGAACCGGTTCACGGGTCGGACCGGTCGAACCGGGCCTATGGCCCGCAGGCCATGGGCCGGCCCATCCCCGATTCTTCCCTTTTCTTTTTTTTTTATTTTCTTTGGCCCAGCCCAGCCCATCAACCAAGCCCACGTCCATAATAAGCCCACATGAAAATAAATTAAGGGCAGAACGTCCTCGCCGGCGGCGGCGGCTTTCCGGCGGCCTTCCCGACCTCCGTTCGCGACGTGCGACCACTCAAAATGCTCATCTCTTCGAGTACTACCCAAATATGTAAAAATATTTTATTTTTACCGACCCAAAAATTCCAGAAAATACAAAATGCATACTGCCAGTATATGATTAAGCCTAAATCCGAATTTAGCATAATCCAAAAACAATCAACATACAATTCACATGAACGTAATCAGGATTACAAGTACTAGAGGCTCTGATACCAATGTTGGATCTCACAGATCCAGATCTCATGAAACATATTCAAGAAAATACGCAACCAAAACGTTCGTAATAGCCCTAGATCGAACCGTTCTTGTATCACTGATTAGGTATAATCACACGACATTGTGGATAACGGAATCGTACCTTTCTTCCACAGATCAAATGTCTCTGCCGGAGTGTAATCCACCTCAATGAAAGAGAGCTTCAGATCTTCAGAAAAGAGAGCGTCGTTTTTCGCAAAGAAACGTTCGTTTTTCTCTTTTCTTAGAAAAGAAAGTAATCTTTCTGACAAATCTCAAAAATGTCAATAACGCATCTTCCTTTTCTATATTCGGAAGCAAATCTCTTCATTTTCATTATAACCGTTACGAATATTAAAACGTATTTAACATTCTCATAACTGCTATTTCCGTTACACACATTAAATTTAATTTAATATTTTTGTAACGGCTAATTATGGAATTAAAACAAACGTGGGTCCCGGGTAAAATATTAAGTCCATCTTGGGCGGACACGTAAAAACCCATCACAGGAAATGTTGATGTGTAGTGTGTACTTATCAGACAGAAGTGCAGCACGTTATGAGTCTGCCAGGGGAATTGGATTCTGAGAAACTTCAATGACTGGGACGGGGCTCTATCTCTATGTTTTATGAGGCGTTTAAAGAGGCAAAACCATGGAAGAATGAAGAAGATGCAGTGATATGGCAAGCCACCAGGAAAGGTTGCTCGACAGTCAACTCCTTTAGCCACTCCCTGGCTTTGGCAACTAGGGCGAATTGAATACCAAATTTACTTGGAGTGTGAGAGTAATATGAACATTACTTGCGTCCATGGATAGCTAGTTAGGTGGTCATTTTTGCCCCATGGACTGTGGATATGAAAAAAAAATAGTCACGAGAAACACAGAGTTTACATAATTCATTCAGTAGAATAGAGACAAAGAGTAGCTAACTGTCAATTCTCATTTCCGAGGCCTTTGCAACAGATTAGGATTCTCCTTTTATCCTTCTGTGCCATAGCTTTTATGAGGAAAATGACCGAGAAGCTAAAACTCCTGGATGATTCTTGATGTTTGAGTGAAACCTGATTAAGGAAAGATAAACTTGAGGTACCAATAATAAGAGACACTGGAATGAGCAGCATGTAGGTTCTCAAATTAGTTGCAGTTTTTGCTCTAGTTTTGTTAGAGCCATATCAGTTTAACTGTTAGGTGGGACTTGCATCTGCTACAGGATGAGTTTGTATTGATAATCATTACTTGGGAGCTTGTGACCAGTATATTATGCAGGACCTGCGAGATCTTGGTCTTATAGCCATGAGATATGCATTCATTCTTTCAGTAGCTGCATATTGATACTGAAATATTTCTACTGCTGGCAACATGATGCTGATTTCCCCTTGAATTACCTCTATGCACGTACGAAAAAGAGTATATATATATATATATATTCTCCAAACAAGTAACATAGCCCATTTGCTTTGCTTTTGTCTTTAATTGATGCCCTCATATTATCCACTCCTAGTTGAATAAATAAATGTGAAGGAGATAACATATCTCATGAAATGCATTTCCTAAATTTATGTTGAAATTTCATTAAGAGCAACTTTCTCTCTCACAAAGCTCCGAAGTTTGATATGCTTTCTTTATTTTTTTAATTGGGTTTTCCTAGGCAACGTGACATGCAGAGACGGGAACTCTTGATGTTCTCCTTGAACAGTGGGCGGTGGACTGAATTTTCATCTGCAGAAGTTGCAGAGAAGTTTTCAGCGTGCTCCCTTTAGGTAATCTGTGAATGCCGCACAATGTGTGCAGCGACATTATCGATCATTGGTACATATTTTGGTCAAATTGAAATAAAACTAAATTCAAATATGATTAGATGACGTTGAGCAATTTTTCGGTATAAAGGAAGTACAACATGGTTGTGCAATACTTACCAAAAATATATATATATGGTTGTGCAATTGATAAAATTGGAGGCTGTGCCTTTATACTGTCGTTGCATTCAATTAGCTCCACTTTTAAATTGTGACATAGGTCAATTGACAGCTCAAGCTTTACTGGAGTTCATGACTCCTCATGTTGATTAATGACAGATGTGGTCTCATGGTAATTCGTAATTATTCTATTTGTTATCGCACTTTGAATCCTGCAACGCATAACCATGAAATTGGATGGAGGCCTAAGGAACTGATTTTCCAAATTTTCTGTCCTTTTCCAAGTCTAAATGGAAGAAACTCGAGTTTCCAGAAGTATCAAGAAGTGGAGTTGATATTTTTTTTTGTCCCAGCTTTATTTCCTGTTTATCTTTAAGTTTAATGCGACTTGTTAGACATTTCCATTTTAACCAGAAGGAAATTATGCTTTCTGATATGACATGGGCAATGTACTTTGTTGATCTTGATGAGTATGACGGTCTTTCTTCTTGTTCTTTCCGTTTTCTTCTCTTTTATATCTTTCCTTTGTGTTTCGTTTTCCTCTCTCCACTTCTTTCGAAGTATTATATATTATTCTCTCTTTTTTCGCTTTTTTGTTAAATCCTCTTTTCTCTGCCATAGACAAACTTCGAACTCCACTGACGCCGCTATCGACATCAATACTGCTCATCGTCCATCCGACACCACCGAGCTCTGACTAATGGAAGATCGCTACTTGCCAATGGAGGCGACGAACAAAAGAAGTTGGTCTTCGGGAAACAGAGTCACTACGAACCGACGGTGACGGAGACCAGCCAGTAGAGGTGGCGGACTACTGCCGCCGATTGAAGCTATGGAAACCGGCGACATAGTTTCTGGTGAAAAATTCTCTCCAAAGGTTCTGGGCCTCTTGCAGCTTGCTAGAGATCAGGTAACGCCTGGCACATCCGAATTTTACTAGGTTGATGAAATACTTGAGCGGGATTTTGAATTCGCTTTTGTTGGTGCTGCAATTGCGCGGGAACTTGAAGAGTGCTGCAATTGCGCGGGAACTTGAAGAAGGTACTGTTGAATTTGTTCGTGAGCCGCTGAATCAGTGTTTCTTTGTAAGTCTTGTCTGTGGATGCTTGGTAGTGAATTAATAGGTTATCGACGTCACACGCCGCAAAATCAGCGACAATCCCTGGAAGGCATAGCTTCTCTTTCTTTCTTTTCATAGATGGCAATTTATTGAAGGAAGTAGGTGAAGTCCAGGTTCAAAGAGAAAACGATCGAGGGAGAGTGAACCAATGGTAAGTGGGGTGTACATGGGTTGGTTCAGTCCCCTTTTCAGGTAAAAGACAGAGCTAATACGGGTGCTGCATGTTGGGAGGGATGGATTTGGGCGCTTTTGAGATGCTTAGGAAATGTGGATGTGTAGATGTGCAGCGGGTGATAGGTTTGCCAGGAGAATTGAGTTATGAGAAAATTCAATCACAGGGATGGGGCTCTGTCTCTATGTTTTATGAGGCGCTTGAAGAGGTAAAACCATCGAGGAATGAAGAAGTTGCAGCGAGATGGCAAGCCAACAAGAAAGGTTGCTTGACAGTCGAGTCCTTTGACCACTTGTTTACTTTGGCTACTAGGGAGAATTGAAAACTAAATTTACTTGGAATGTGATAGTAATAAAACATAGGTTGTGCCAGTGGATAACTGTTTAGGTTGTTATTTTCTTTCGCTGAGTGGACTGTGGTTATTAAAAAAATAAATAAATAATCATGAGAAACATGGAGTTCAAATAAGTTATTCGGTAGAATAGAGACCAAAGCACAAGAAGCTGATTGTCGATTCTGATCCCGAAGGCCTTAGCAACAGTTTAGGGTTCTCTTTAATCCCTATGTGCCTTAGTGTTCATGAAGGAAAATGATCTAAAAGCTAAAACTCCTGGAAGATTATTAAATCTTTGAGTGAAACCTAATTAATGAAAGATGAGCTCCTGAGAATTACCAATGATAGGACACACTAAGAATTAGCAACATGTAGTCTCTCAAATTAATTGATGTTTCTTCTTTACTGTTGTTAAAGCCATACGAGTTTAAGAGTTATGTGGGATTTGCATTTGAGTTATAGTTGGAGTGTGTGGTAATAACCATTGCTTGGGAGGTTGCGACTAGTATATTAAACAAGATCCTGCAAGATCTTGATCATATAGCTATGAGACATTCATTCATTCCATCCATAGGTGTAAGGCATGCTGAATATTTCTACTGATAGCAACTTGATGCTGATTTCCTCTTGAATTGCCTGCATGCATGAGAAAATTTCTGACTCTTATTCTCATGTATTTTTCTCCTAACCAGGAACAAAACCCCTTTCCTTTTCATTTATAAGGCAAAGCTTGCTTTGGACAACCTTGAAGTTCTAGATGGGTAAGAAACTGATTTTCAGTAACTAGGTGCATTTAGGATTAATTGCTTTATGTTCTAATGAAGATGATTAGTATTTTAGTCTAAATTAGTAAATGGTTTCACGGTGTACTTTATTTATCTATGATGTGCTTTGATTGAACAGCTGCATGATTGTTGAGGATGGCAGCATTATTTCTTTATTAGACATACAAGAATATATCTAAACAAATCTGTTGATACTGGAATTTTCCATGCATTATTAGGCTGTAAAGGATTTTGTTCCCATTGTTCTCTCATAAGATATGACTAAGGCTAGTATTAGCAATATTCTTGCTTTAATATGCACAATCGTGTTGCGTTTTTCATTTACCATGCTCCATATGGAGCCATATTATAGTCATTACCTGCTTTTGGGAAGCTCCTAACATCGTTTTCTTAGGTTTAATAGTCATGCAGCTTACTAGAGAGATCAGGTAACGCCTGGCACATCCGAATTTTACTAGGTTGATGTAATATTTGAGCAAGATTTTCAATTCGATTCAGTTGGTGCTGCAATTGCGCGTAACTTTAGGAAGGTGTCGTTGAATTTTTTCGTCAGATGCTGAATCAGTGTTTCTTCGTAAGTTTTGTCTCTGGATGCTTGGTAGTGAAATCATAGGCTACCGATGTCACATTGCAAAATCAGCAACAATCCAAGGACGGCATAGCTTTTTCTTTCTCTGTTTTTATAAATGACAATTTATTGAAGGAAGTAGGTGAAGTCTAGGTTCAAAGAGAAAACGATCGAGGGATAGTGAAACAATGGGAAGTGGGGTGTACATGGGTTGGTTCAGTCCCCTTTTCAGGCAAAAAAACCGAGCCAATCCAGGTGCTGTAGGTTGGGAGGGAGGGATTTGGGCACTTTTGAGGTGCGTAGGAAATGTGGATATGAAGATGTGCAGCGAGTGATAGGTTTGCCAGGAGAATTGAGTTTTGAGAAAATTCGATCACTGGGATGGGGCTCTACCTCTATGTTTTATGAGGCACTTGAAGAGGCAAAGCCATAGAGGAATGAAGAAGTTGCAATGAGATGGCAAGCCACCAGGAAAGGTTGCTCAACAGTCGAGTCCTTTAACCACTTGTTTACTTTGGCTATTGGGAGAATTGAAAACTAAATTTACTTGGAGTGTCACAGTAATAAAACATAGGTTGTGCCATTGGATAACTGGTTAGGTCATTATTTTCTTTCGCCGTGTGGACTGTGGTTATGAGAAAAAAAAATCATGAAAAACTCGGAGTTCGGATAAGTTATTCAATAGAATAGAGACCAAAGCACAAGAAGCTGATTGTTGATTCTGATCCTGAAGGCCTTAGCAATGGTTTAGGGTTCTCTTTTATCCCTATGTGCCATAGTGTTTATGAAGGAAAATGATCTAGAAGCTAAAACTCCTAGAAGATTATTAAATGTTTGAGTGAAACCTTATTACTGAAAGATAAGCTCCTGAGAGGTACCAATGATAGGACACACTGAGAATCAGCAACATGTAGTCTCTCAAATTAATTGCTGTTTTTTCTTTAGTGTTGTTAGAGCCATATGAGTTTGAGAATTATGGGGGAGTTGCATTTGAATTACAGGTGGAGTATGCGGTAATAACCACTACTTGGAAGGTTGCGACCAGTATATTAAACAATATCCTACAAGATCTTGATCATATAGCTATTAGACATGCATTCATTCCATCCATAGCTGTAAGGCATGCTGAATTTTTCTACTGATACCAACTTGATGCTGATTTCCTCTTGAATTGCCTGCATGCATGGGTGCATGCATGAGAGAATTTCTGACTCTTATCCTCATGTCTTTTTCTCCTAACTAGAAGCAAAACCCTTTTGCTTTTCATTTATAAGGCAAAGCTTGCTTTGGACAACCTTGAAGTTCCAGTTGGGTAAGAAACTGATTTTCAGTAACTGGGTGCATTTCAGATCAATTGCTTTATTTTCTAATTGAGTTGATTAGTATTTTAGTCTAAATTAGTTAATGGTTTCACAGTGTACTTTATATATCTATGGTGTGCTTTGATTGAACAGCTGTGTAATTGTTGAGGATGGCAGCTTTATTGCGGCAGGAAGAAACCGGACTAATGAGCCATGAAATGTATGTTTATCATTGCTTCTCCACTTCGCTCTATAAATTTTGGTCAGCTGTATGTTGTTAGTGTTCTGAATTGATACACTCAAAGTATGCACTCTTAGATTGTTGTTGAACAATTTATGTTTCTCCCTTAGTTGCTTCTTTATTAGATCATACAATAATATATATTGAACAAATCTGTCGATAGTAGAATTTTCCATGCATTATTAGGCTGTAAAGGATTTTGTTCCCATTGTTCTTTTATAAGATATGACTAAGGCTAACACTAGCAATATTCTTGCTTTAATATGCACAATGTGTTGCGTTTATCATTTACCATGCTCTGAGTGGAGCCATGTTATAGTCTTTACCTGCTTTGGGAAGTTCCTAATATCATTTTCTTGGGCTTTACATTCACTAAACTTTGGAATTCTCACTCCATATAAAAATGCATTGTGGGCATTGTGTTACCTTCTAAGATGTAAGAACCAACTCCTGGGGCATATTTCTGCCAGGCAACAAGACAGGAGATGGAAGCTCTTGATGTACTAAGGAACCGAGGTAGAGGACTAGATTTTCAGTTGTAGAAGTTGTAGAGGAGTTTTCAACATTGTTCCATTTATGTGACGTGCGAACCATCTGTGATGATTGCAGCAGCATTCTCGATCATTGGTATGTTGCCATACTGAAATATAACTAAACTTTCCTAGAATTGGTTTATTCATAAATGATTGGCTGTCTCTTACCCATTTTTAGGTATAAATTATATTTAGGCTATGCACATGATAAATACGTAGGCTGTGGCTCAATACTGGCGTTGCGTTCAAGTGGCTGCAATGCTGAACTTTCTTTTTTCACGGTTTCTTTTTTTTTTTTTTTGGTAAAGAACTTTTGTCACTGTTGCCATATCTACTTAGTTTCACTTTTTTAACATATGATAATTGACAACTAAAGCTTACCATAGGTCTATTATTCCTTATGTTGATTACTGAAGGATGTGATTTTGTAGTGATTCTGTTTGTCACTATTCGAATGTTGCGACACATAAACATGAACATAAATGGAGGTTTACGGAACAAAATTTCCATCTTTTCTGTCCTTTTCCTAGTCTAAATGGAAGAAAATGTGAGTTCCGGGAAGCATCAAGAAGTCAAGAATAGATTAATTCTAATTTTCCCTGCTTTGTTTACTTTTTCTTGAATTCTTTGCGACTCGTTAGACATTTCCTTATTCTTTTTATGCCCCCTAAAAGATTACAGTTCTGAGAAGTGCTGCAAGTTAAGCTAACATCAGTTTCTTCTTTCCTTTTCCATAGCTTTGGGTGAACGGTTCTCTCCTGAATTGTACTAATTTTAATTACGATTCTCTGATGCTACAATTGCCTGGGAACTCGAAAAATGGGTCGTTAAATTTGTTTGACAGACTTCTTTTTTTGGGTCTAAAAGAAGTTTGAAGACGTTGAATAAGTGTGTTTTCGTTTTGTCTGTGGATGTGTGGTAGTGAATTCATTGAAAATTGACTCTTTTTTTTTGGGTCAAATTGAAAATTGACGTTACACGCTGCAAAATCAGCAATGATTTTGATTTTCCATCTCCAAAGCCTCACAGGTTTTGGTTTACGTAGGCTTCTCATTAGATCTATGTGCATTGATTCTTCTCTTTGAATCTTCTCATGCCTTTGCACAGTTAGTCAAGGCAATGAGGACTTGAAGAGTGGAGAATCCCGGTCTCTCCAATCGCATCTATGAATGAGCCGCTTGGATCAAATGTGCTTTTCAGATTGTTGAGGAAGTGGAAGCTGGAGATGTTTTACAAATTGAGAAGAGGCATGTTGAGGGATCTTTTGGCGATGAAACTGATCGCAAGACAATCAGTTAAAGTCTGGTGGTATTCATATAGTCGAGGTTGTCGAGAAAGAGGAAACCGAGGAAGAGTTAAAAAACGCAAGTACCTAGATCAAGAGGCTCAAGTCCATGAAGGAATCGTACAATGGAGGCAGAGCTGCCGGTACTTCCCTTGTTTTCAATAAATTGTAACCTCCAAACTTATTATTATTTTGAATTTATGCATGGAATCTGCTTAATAATTCATTGAGCCATTGCTCTGCAGCAAGAGTTAGCAATGACTCCAAGAGTGGTGCAAAGTACTCAATGCATGAATTGCCGTGGATCGCTTGATGTCATAACTGAGCCCAGGACATAATTTCCAGGTTTG
Organism: Melaleuca quinquenervia; assembly: GCA_030064385.1. Taxonomy (NCBI): domain Eukaryota; kingdom Viridiplantae; phylum Streptophyta; class Magnoliopsida; order Myrtales; family Myrtaceae; genus Melaleuca; species Melaleuca quinquenervia. The sequence goes on along the minus strand of CM057722.1, from coordinate 13,807,184 downwards.
TATTTTCCAGTCACCTGGAAAATTGGTATGATTGTTTCATGGCCTGAGCGGTGTCTATTGCATTTCATAGCTGCATAAGCTAGGCTTTGTAATGTAGCAGTATATACATCTTTATCAAGGATTTTCTCTCCTCTTGGATGTCTCAGTAGTGCTGAAGACTCGACCATCATGGAAAACAGTAATACCCTATTTGTCAAGCGCATAGACTCACGTTCTATTTCCTGTTCTATAAACTCAGTGGTTACTTCCGGATACTTCTACATCATATCTCTATAAATGAACTCGTGTCCTTGCTTGGTCAACATTTTCCCGAACTGTTAGAACCCTTTTTGTGCTTTCATGGTCCTCAAGTCTAAAAATCATTCCTGTTGCTTAAATGCACACCCAGACCGTGAAATTTACTAAATCCAACCTGCAAGTACTTGGGTTCTGTTGTTTGCGGGACCAAGGAGTTCTTCTCAAATCCTTTTACATGCCTGAAGATGCAAGTTGTGGAAAGCGACCTTAAGAATTACTCGAACCAAAGAATTTAGCAGCATCAGTTTAATGTGGCTGTTCTATACTTAGTTACTCTATATTATTTGCTCCGGCTATGTACTTTGACCGAGTGCCGAATCACGTTTTGATTCATGGGGCGTACTGGATATTTAAGTCGTAGATGTGATGACTACGCCGGCACTAGTTTTCGTTGTAGATGTAATGACTACCATCTGTTCTGGCATCGGTTACCGCTTTGTTTTGGTTGAAAATAACATTTCACTGTCAGGATCAAGGCACCAATACATATACGACTTTTTCTACTCAATTCATGATTGTTACCATAAGCCATATTTTCTAGTAAGAATGCTTTGGATAAAAATCCTCGACTTTATTCTATCGCAAAATTATTTCTTCACAAAAAGAAACTAGAAAAAGATTCGTGCGACGATCTTCATTGTGAAATATGTGTTGTAGTATATAGTCAAGTAGTTCAAATGCTATTGTAATGGAATGCAAATACTATTTATTTAATTTCTCATGAATGTTCTCAAGTCCTGAATTCCTAGTAGGCTAACATTGTGTTTGTTTAGGGGGAATCGTCACAAAAGTCCTAAACATGTTGCAATTGTGCTGCTTCAAAACTAAATTTTTCTTGTTAATTAAGTCATAAACATTTTGCATTTATACCAATTCAATCTATCTAATTAATTTGGATCGAAAATCGCTAACATGGATGTCGGCTAGTGTTGATGTAGATAATAATGTTAATGTTTTCGAATTATTTATTTATTTGAAAGAATAAAAAAAGAAACGAATAATAAATAATACAAAAAATAACAAAACACTATTAAAATTTAGTTATGTCAACGTTGAATAAGTTTGTTCATACAATTCGATTACCTCAAGCCATTCCAATAAACATCAAGTCAAGTACCAAGCCTAGTCATGTATCTAAGCATTTCCATGTGAAATTAAGCTCAAGCCATTCCAATAAACATCAAGTCAAGTACCAAGCCTAGTCATGTATCTAAGCATTTCCATGTGAAATTAAGCTGGGACACGCAAGCAGGCTAAAGAGCGTTGGGAACCATAAACACTTTTAGTTGTCTATCAAAAATAATTTCTTCGATTTTTCCAAAAAAAAAGGTGTCAATTAATTAAAAGCCTATTCTAATGCTAGAATTTAAAAATATTGATAAAAATATTACCCGGCCCGGGTCCTCGGCTGGGTTCTCTAAAGAAAATTATCATTCCTTTTAATTTTCTGATTTTTATAAAATACTTATTTATTTTATTAATAAAATATTATAGTATAATATTTAATTTCAAAAGGGTCGGACTCCAAACCGGGTTGGATTCAGATGGGCCCGGACGGGGAATGGATCCTCCTGGCCCGCACGGCAAACTGGGCTTCAGTCAAAAGAGGTCAAAATCCAAATCTAAATAACAAAGTAAGGGCCCAACGCTCGAACAGCCAGCCTCTTCCTTTAGCAGGTTCGTCGCTTGTGCTGATGACATTTGTTTGACAAAAAAAGAAATAAAGCTAATAACTTCTTTTTGGATTATATGTTTGACAATTACTTGCCTTCTTTTAAGGAGGTCTATTGAAGAGCTGTCCAACAATATGGTGGCGTCCGCATCTCCATAACGGTATCGACCACCGAAGATTAAACAAGAAATACTCAATGGGAAATTCAAGGGGTCTTCTCCAAATCGGAACATCCTTTTGAATCTATTGGGGGCGCACTGGCCAAAACGAAACCCGTATAAGTAAATAAACCAAATCGCCAATCTATTAGAGCACGATGGCAATTTGTATTATCACGATTAATTCAATGTCGGACTTTTCGATTTTGAGATAACTCCGCTTATTAAAATTTGACAGGGAATTATTGGCATTGTGGTCTGGTGCTCTGGCTCTCACAAGCTGCTCTAACTAGCTTAATAGATATTAAATCTCAAGTTGGGAAACCATGCAAAATAAAATCAACAATGGCTACATATAAGATCTCAAGTAAGTAGTTGTGACGACACTTGAATTTAACGATTTATGACCATCGCTTGCTCAATATAATTGGAGGGGATAATTAAATTCATAATATAATAATTTTTCACAGCGCTCAATTTGATGCGATAATTTCTTTTGCGAACATTTAATCGTCATAATTTTTAATGCGGAATACTTAAATTACACTGATAATTTTGTTTATAGAATTGCCACGCGGCATCACTTTCCATTAAGCCATGTTGGATGATCTAACATTAAATTAACGCCACAACAGATTCTCAAGTGAGGAAAATTGCCGATGTAATATCAGTGATTGGTTTTAAAAACTCATGGCGCTAATTTTCCAGCAAGTAGAATATTCTGCTCACGCAATCTTTAAATCTGGCAATTATGATTCAAATAGAATTTGGCCTATTAAAAAAAAGAATATAAATTAGCATGCGTGTGAGGATGAAACTTGTAGTTGTACACATCCATCAAGAAGTCAAGGTTTTTTGGAGTTTCACGTGTGTTGACTTTTGGGTCAGTACGTGTCCAATGGTTCGTGGGAAGTCGGTCTTCATCACACTTTTTCATTGGTGATGTTTGTGGACCTGAAAATTTCTAACCCCTCGTAGGGGCAAGGTCACGTAGCAATTCTCCCAGCCTTTTTCTCTTTTTTCACTAACAAGCCTTCGACTTACAAAGCAAAAGATTATTGTAACATGAATACGTAATGTGCCAAAGTTAAATTAATTATATCGACAGTGCACTCTCATTTTTTTTTTCGAAATTATCTAATGTAAATTGCCCCTCACGACTTCTTCAAAATAGTATGCACTACATTTAATGTACAACTTAAATTGTAGATATCATATTAAAATTCCGAATAAATTGTAGATGGCCATATTTGTTAATAGGAGCTTGCTTATAAATTTACATCAAAATAGGTTCTCCTTCGCACGAGAATATTAGGTGTTCTCAAAATAAGGAAAATGGTACAAACAATCCTAAATCTATTGCACGTTAGCTATTTATATCCTAAACATTTAAATTTTGTCATATTAGTTATAAACCTTCTTAAAACCTTGCTAATCATTCTTTCCAACAAAATTTTTCTCAGAAAATACTTACGGTCTGGAAAGTGCTTACGGAGTTTGGGTCAGCACGTGTCCAATGGTTCGTGGGAAGTCGGTCTTCATCACACTTTCTTTGGTGATGTTTGTGGACCTGAAAATTTCTCACCCGTCGTAGGGGCAAGGTCACGTGGCAATTCTCCCAGCCTTTTTCTCTTTTTTCGCTAATAAGCCTTCAACTTACAAAGTAAAAGATTATTGTAATATGATGCTAAAGTCAAATCAATTATATTGGCAGTGCACTCTCATTTTTTTTTTTTGGAAAGACTAATGTAAATGGCTCCTCACAACTTCTTCAAAATAGTATGCACTATATTTAATATACAATTTAAATTGTAGATAACGAGGAAGACAACAGAGTTGTTTTCTTATACAGCAAGTAAAAAATAATAATAATAGTAACTTCTCGGAGGCAGGTATGACATTACAAGGAAGACGCCAGAGTTGTTTTTATCAGCGAGCCTATGGCCAGGATCCGAGAATCCTCCACCCCTGAGTTGTTTGTCGGTTAGCGCAATAATTGGGTCCACAGAGAAGCTTATGTCACTCTGACGGTCCCACAAAAACAGTTGTACACAGTTTTTCGGTGAAGATATGTCCCATCTGTTCTTACCTTGATGCTTGGTCCATCCTTAAGCACCACCATTTTTCAAAGTTGTAAAAATGTCACGCGTCCCCGTCTTCTGGTATAAGAATACATCAACGATGAGATCGAGTGCTGGACGAACTAGAAAACCCTCTATCAAATCTTAAGCTAATAGTAGCTGCTGCTTCTCCACCTCCATCATCCAATGGCTTCTTCATCAAAACCCAAAAAGACATACGACGTCTTCTTGAGTTTCAGAGGCACGGATCTGCGAAACAACTTCCTCGGCCATCTCTACAAAGCATTGGTTCAGAACGGAATATACATTTTCCGGGATACTGAGAATTTGAGGAAGGGAGACCAAATATCGCCAGTGCTTATGAAGGCCATTGAAGAATCGCGCATCGCAATCATTGTTTTCTCGAAGGATTACGCTTCCTCGCAATGGTGCTTAGAAGAGGTGGCGAAGATCATGGAGTGCGAGGAGCAAAAGCACCTCAGCGCTCTACCAGTGTTTTATAAAGTGGACCCAAGAGAAGTGAGAGTGGGGAGAGAGAGTTATGGGAGAGCTCTGGCCAAGCATGAGTCCAAGTTCAGGAAGGATTCGGAGAAAGTGAAGAGATGGAAGAAAGCTCTTCTTGATGCCGGTAGCTTGTCCGGATGGCATTTGAATGACGAGTAAGTTGAGTAGAGTTCATATTTTGTGTAAGAGACTAGCCTTTAGAGGTAAGTATAAATACTGCTTGTAAAGATAAAAAATAAAATGAATCGACACACACATGAATGTAAGTATAAATTGTTAAAACTTGATTGACCCATGGAGAATTTGTTAAGTAGTGTTATTGCACTTACGCTTTTTTTTTTGGGGGGGGGGGGGGGGGGGAAGGAATAACATACTTGGCAATGCTTAATACAAGATAAATTAGTGTATACAACGCATATAAGGCAATATCATTGTGCTTAAGGTATTTAATAGTTTTTGAATCAAAATCTTAACAATCATTTAGAATCCTATCCAGGAGATTAATCCTAGATAGCTTTTTTTAGAGTCATCAGTTAGGATGACTAAAAGTTGAACCCTGAGCTTGTTTTGATTGGTGTGGGGTTCTTGGAGTTCTAATTAGCTTAGATGGGGATATATTTTGTTAGGGATGCGATTACTTGAAAATGGGATGCACTGCTTTGTCAATGTTGGCTAAGTAATTGCTCGTTATTTATTTTTTTCTAATTACTATGACAATGTTAAAACTTCTTTTTTCATTTTTATCAGAGATGAGTCAGATTTTATCCAACGAATTTTGAAGGAGATCGACACTCGCCTAGACCGAATACCTTTGCATATTGCCAAGCATCCTGTTGGGATAGATTCCCGAGTTGTTAAGCTACGGTCGATGTTAAATCTTGAGTCTAATGATGGGGTTCTCATGATAGGATTATGGGGACAAGGAGGCATTGGGAAGACATGTTTAGCAAAAGCTGTTTACAATGCTATATATAGACAATTTGAGGGTTCATGTTTTTTGGCTAACATTCGAGAAACTTCAAAAGGTAGCAGGGGTCTAGAAACTTTGCAAGAAATATTACTAAAAGATGCATTATTGCTGCAACAAAGATTAGAAGTCTCCAATGTTCATAAAGGTATAAATATAATACAACACAGACTTGGTTGCAAGAAAGTTCTCCTCATTCTTGATGACATTGATGATATGTGCCAATTAAATAACTTAGCAGGAGAAGGCAAGTGGTTTGGTAATGAAAGTAGGATCATTGTTACCACAAGGGATAAAGATCTACTAACTTGTCATGGGATAGATCATGTGTATGAAGTTGAAGCACTAGATAACAATCAAGCTCGTGAGTTGCTTGGTAAGCATGCTTTTCAGATGTGCCAAATCAAAACGGATCTGGTGGATAGTACTTTGAAGTATTGTGACGGCCTTCCTTTAGCACTTGAGGTTTTGGGTTCCTTATTATGTGATAAAACAGAAGATATATGGGAAAGCACACTAAACAAACTTTCTAGGAATCCCAACAAAACCATCAATAATGTGCTCAAATTGAGTTATGATGGATTAGATGAAAATGAAAAAGAGATCTTTCTCCACATTGCCTGCTTCTTTAAGGGGAGGAAAAAGAAGTATGTAAAGAAAGTTCTTGACAGTTGTGATCTTGAAACAACTGTAGGATTTGATATTCTTATGAAGAGGTCATTGATAAGAATTGAGACCAAAATACTCCAAATGCATGACTTAATTCAATCGATGGGTGTGGATATTGTGAATGAAGACTGTCGAGATGATCCCAGAAGACGCACCAGACTGTGGTTGTATGATGATGTCGTTGATGTTTTGTCTCATGACACGGTAAGAATTGCGAACACGATCGAAATTGTGCTACTTATCTTTTCACTTTGATCACTAAAATTGCATAACCTAAATAATTTTATATTTATAGGGAGATTGCATTGTCAAATCCATCGTGTTAGAGCTACTTGAGCCGACAAAGATGCGGATCCGTCCTGATGCCTTTACGAAAATTAGAAGATTGAGATTGCTCATCCTGCGTAATGTGCAAAATTATTTCCAAGGTCCTATATATCTTCCTAATGATCTTAGATGGTTTGAATGGCCTGGATGTGGTCCCTCCATTCCAGAATTTTCCTCTGGTCCAAAGAAATTAGTGGGACTTGATATGAGCAAAAACAATATCACAGGAGTGCTAAAACAATTTAAGGTGGGCATTTACCTATGTAGACCTTTTTATTATTTACTTCCTTTTGTATATGCTTATTATATGTACTAGTACACTCAAGTGGTATATCCTATGTTTTAGAAACCACTTCTCTTTTTTCCTTTCAAAATGACCCCAATAACTTGCTGGTTAAAATATTTTTATGTGCTGTAAAATTGGCATTTGAAAAAAAGCTAAACAACTTTACAAGAAATATGTAACGGAAACCTTTGCTGTTAAAAATAGATGCCACAAAGGAATTTTGTACATATATGCTGAATGAGAAAAATATTTCAAGATTTGAATTTTTTTTATGAAGATCATTGCATCAAAAGAGAATTCAAATTTTAACAATAATCACTTGAAACATTCAATAGAATAACCAATTTTACGTCTTTGTCCATGTGTATAATAACTGTAAAATAAGTTATTGAGGACAATTGATGAAAGGAATTAAAAAAATTACTAATATCACTTTCAAAATGTTTACCCAAGTTGGTTTTGTTATTTTTGCAGGACTTTCAAAATATGAAGTTCATTAATTTCAATGAATGCGAGTCATTGGTTAGTATGCCCGACCTCTCATATACTCCAAATCTCGAGAAATTAAATCTTCAGAATTGCAAAAACTTGGTTGAAGCACACAACTCGATTGCATATCATGACAAGTTACAGGAGTTGACTTTAAGTGGGTGCTCTCAACTTAGTGTTTTCCCAGATGAGCTCAAGTCAAAAAATCTCCAAACTCTTGTTCTCAAAAATTGCACGAAACTTGAAAGGTTCCCTGATATTCCACAAAAGTTAGGCCTGAAAAAGCTTGTTTTACAAAGGACTGCTATCAAAGAACTACCTATCTCAATAGAAAATCTTATCTCTTTGGAGAGCATGAATGTAGGTGATTGCAAGAACCTCGTAAGTCTTTCGTCTAGCATTTACAAGTTGCAAAACATTGAGAGGTTGACTCTTGAAGGTTGCACGAAATTAATCAGGTTTCCAAAGTATGATGATTCAGTTGATCCGGAGATGAAGATCGGACTTGCAAATTTACATTATTTAAACCTTAAGAAGTGTAATCTGTCCGAAGTAGAATTTCTTGAGAATCTTTCCTGTTTTCCCTTGCTGGATCATTTAATTCTTTGGGGGAACAAAATTACTGGCCTTCCCACATCCATCAATAAGCGTGATACTTTGATCTATCTGGCTATTTCGGATTGCCATCAATTAGAAGAGATTCCCGAGATTCCACCATTTTTGGGTTCTTTTTGGGCGAATAATTGCGAATCTCCGCAAAAAATTGGAGAATTTACTTCATCTGATGATTTTGTTCGGAGAGTGTTGACCATGGATCAAGTTGTCTCACCTTACCAGGTTAGACTCTCTCTCTCTCTCTCTCTCTCTCTCTCTCTCTCTCTCTCTCGCTCTCTCTCTCTCTCTCTCTCTCTCTCTCTCTCTCTCTCTCTCTCTCTAGTTCATGTGGAGTGTATGCGAGCTGCAATGTGTGTTGTATATCACTGCAAGCAAGGATCAATAGATCTCTACTCATTTGTAGATCTCTAGTTCGAAAATGGATGTTTTACTAAACTCCAATTTAATAATTCTATTTGGGTACTAATAACAAATTTGGGTACTTCTAACGGTTTATCTTACAATAGCATCCTCTTCAATTCTCTGTCTTCATCCTTGGAGAAGAGATGCCAGAGTTGATTATCCCTGTTGGAGAGGATTTTGTATCTTTCGAGGCTTCGAAGGACTTGTGTGAGAAGTTTCTTGGATTTGCTTTCTGTGTGATTGTCGAAAATCATGAAGAACAACAACATCGCTACATTAGCATTGAGGCACGAGTAAATGGCAAAAACCGAAGACCCCTCATGCTATGTTTTGGATCGTTGGATTCGGATCATATATGGCTTATGTATATCCTACACTGTGAGAAATGTGTAATAGACGATTTTGGTGAAATTGAGGGGAGTTATGTACAATTCCACGTTACAGTATCGAGTAAAACCATGAAAAAGTGGGGATGCCGTATACTGTGCAAGCAACTAGAGGATGATTTAGAGGGTGTGCTTCAAGACAATCGGTCATTTGATCCAGCTTTCCTCTATGAGGTTAGTCACGACTCCATAATTTCGAAAGCCAATATTTCACTAGTTCAGACTAAAACAGATCCGGAAAAGGGCTTGAAAGATTGTCAAATGAGCACCGAGAAACATGGTCAAATAGTATCTAATAGAAATCATAATCATATTCTTGCTCGAAGCATGCGAACAGATACTATGTTGAGTTCCAACTCGATCGGTGGAGATGAGAATGGTGGTATTGGCTTGCAGCTTTTGTTGTTAGAATGATGGAAACTTGCTATGAAAGCAATTTACAAGTAAGTGAAGTCAGCTGATCTTCATTAAACTGCCTTCTTTCTTCTAATTTGTCTTGCTTTCCTTTCTCAAAGAAATCTGTGACGCACTATCCGTACCTACTTTTTTTTTTAGTTAACTAGTTCCTTTTTATCTTTTACCTCCTCTGTATTTTTTCCCCCTCTCGACCTTTTCATTTTTTTGGCTAAATCCTATTTTCTCTGCCATAGGCAAACTTGGGACTCCTCCGACGCCACTTTCAGCATCATGCCCGCTCCTCTTCCATCTAACACCGGCGAGCTTTGACGAACGTAAGACCGCCACCTGCCAATGGAGGTGACGAACGGAAGAAGTTCGCCTTTTGTGAAACAGAGCCCTTATTGAACCGACGCTGATGAAGGCCGGCGAGCGAAGGTGATGGACTACCACCGCCATCTGAATCCATGAATAAGCTATTTAATTGTTGAGGATGGCAACATTATCGCGGCAGGAAGAAACCGGACTAATGAGCCACGAAATGTATGTTCATCATTGCTTCTCCACTCCCCTCTATAAATTTTGGTCAGCTGTATGTTGTTAGTGTTATGAACTGATACCTCAAAGTATCCGCTGATAGATTGTTGTTGATCATTTTATGTTTCTCCCTTAATTATTTCTTTGTTAGGTCATACAATAATATATCTAAACAAATCTGTCAATACTGGAATTTTCCATGCATTATTAGGCTGTAAAGGATTTTGTTCCCATTGTTCTTTCATAAGATATGACTAAGGCTAACATTAGCAATATTCTTGCTTTAGTATGCAAAATATATAGCTTTTTTCATTTTCCATGCTCCGTGTGGAGCCATATTATTGTCTTTACCTGCTTTGGGAAGTTCCTAGTATCGTTTTCTTAGGCTTTACGCTCACTAGACTTTGAAATTCTCACTCGGCATAAAAATGCATTGTGATCATTGTGTTACTTTCTCAGATGTAAGAAAAAACTCATGGGGCACATTTCTGCCAGGCAACAAGACATGGGATGGAAGCTCTTGATGAACTTTGGGAACAGAGGTAGAGGACTGAATTTTCAGCTGTAGAAGTTGCAGAGGAGTAATCAGCATGCTCTGTTCATGTGACGTGCGAACCCTCCATAATGGTTGCAGCAGCATTATTGATCATTGGTATGTTGGTCATACTGAAATAAAACTAAACTTTCCTAGAATTGGTTTATTCATAAATGATTTGCTGTCTCTTACCCATTTTTAGGTATAAAGTGTATTAAGGCTATGCACGTGATAAATTTGTAGGCCGTGGCTTAATACTGTCGTTGCATTCAAGTGGCTACAAGGCATGCATTTCTGAACTTGCTTTTGTCATTGTTTTTATATCTACTTAGCTCCACTTTTTTAACATATGATAATTGACAACTAAAGCTTACCACAAGTTTATGATTCCTTATGTTCATATCTGAAGGATGTGATTTCGTAGTCATTCTGTTTATTGTCACTATTTGAATGTTGCAACACACAAATAAATGGAGGTTTGTGGAACGAAATTTCCATCTTTTCTGTCCTTTTCCTAGTATAAATGGAAGAAGTGGAGTTTTGGGAAGCATCAAGAAGTCAAATATAGATTAATTCTAATTTTCCCTCATTTGTTTACTTTTTCTTGAATTCTTTGTGACTTGTTAGACATTTCACTATTCTTTTTATGCCCCCTAAAAGATTTTGCAGTTCTGAGAAGTACTGCAAGTTGAGCTAACATCAGTTTCTTCTTTCCTTTTCCCGTTCCCCTTCGTTTCTTCATCCCTTCTTCCTCACTTGTTTCTCACTGCAGTGAGAGCTTTTTGTGTCGTTGGTGTTGTCATGTTTAATTTAGGAAATCTACAAAGAAATGTGAAAGTTTATCTAGGAGTAAATTATGCTTTCTGATATGCCGTGGGCAATGCAATTTATAAAGAAACCTCGTTTTGTGTTTATTAGTTGCAATTCTGCTCTTGCACACATCAGAGCATTTGCATAGTAAGTTGTAAACAGGATATGTTTCATCAAGTAGGTAATTTAGATTACGGAAATTGTTTTTCTATTCAAGTATTTTTGAAAGAACAAGCTCTAGGACGGGGAGAAGAAGAAAGAGATGTACTCAGGATGCATCTAAAGAGAGAATTTAGATAAAGGGAAAAACCATGAAAAATTCTTGACTTTTAGAGCTTGAAATTTATAGTTATACTGCTCTTAATGCTGTGGCCTTTTAATAATTTGATTATGAGTCTATAGTATTCTGGGAAACATGAACTAGCTTATTGCCTTTCTCAATACGACATCAAGCAAGAGAACTCATCTTGCAGCCTTTTTCAATTTCCTCCCTTTGGATCTCAAGAACCAGCCCTAATTATTGCATAGTTCCACGATGCAGAGTATGAGACTGTTGTTATAATGGAAGACACAGCTAATTGAAACTCATCCTAACCATTACTCCTATACCACCATTTACAAATCTTCTCTTAACCAGATAACTGGTGCCAACATTTCTCTGAAGAGAAGTTGCACGTTCGAATTAGAATCCTCTTAGCATAACCCTATTTACAGCATGTTATTTATTCTCCATGGACATTGGGTTTTATGTGGAAGAGAAAATATAGAACGGCCCAAAGGCATTGTTGATTACAAGCCATAGTTACGCCAACTACGCATTGTTTTGACTCGTGGAGAGTGATTTGGCTCTTTTGACTCGTGGCCTTTACCCTGCAAGATATAGGAAGAGAAGCATGTTAGGTTGCAGCTTTTTGAAGTATGTGTACAAGATTTTCATTAGAAGATGCAACAACCTTGGCTGTGTCTGTGGTTTATGTTCTCTGATATATGTTTTATATTGTTAGTTCCTCTTTTATTATTGCTCCACTAGTTCATGAATGAATATCTCTCTTGACTTGACTTTGCATATGTACTCTATGTAATTACCTTCAGGTCTGAGTCACGGTGGCAGTCACCCTTTTAGTGACGAAGGCATGGGCAAGTGCTGCTTGAGAGTTGGCGTTGAGTATCTCCGACGAGAATTCACTTTACCTGACAGCAAACAAGGGAAACTATGATTTTTTAAACTAATATTCATTTTCTTAATAAATAGTGTTAGTTCTGTCCAAGTGATCCGGGTAGACGGTTCCATCCCATAATCGAGAACTGGACCGTTACGTTTTAGAACCACCCGGAACAAATCGGTCCAAGCGGTCCAAGTGGACGATTTAGAATGTTCACCCCACACATATAAGAATTAACAGAATTTTAAGTGAATTGAATGCGTGTTTATTCTAAGTTACTTCTCAAAAGGATCAAGACAGTCCACCTGGTCGACTCATGGCCGTTCACATTCTTCGTGGCTAGGTTCCTCTGATTAACAAAGCTGGAAACTTTTTCCTCCCACTTCGGAAAAATTTCATAGGCTTGACCCACAAGTCGTCGCTCTTCTTTTCTAACAAAGCTGGAAACTTTTTCCTCCCATTTTGGAAAAATTTCATAGGCTTGACCCACAAGTCGTCGCTCTTCTTTTCTTTCGGTGCTAAAGAAGAGAAGATAAATTGAACTTTATTGCATAGGCTTGCCCCCTCTCTCCTCCTTTTTATCTTCTTTCGTCTGAAACTCCCCCTAACCCCCCAGCCCACGTCTCCTCATCCCCTTTCTGTCTAGTCAAGGTCGTACTTTTCATTTTCACTTTTATTTATTTGTTTACAATTATTTTTTTAGTCTTTTCTCGCCAAGTCTTTTCAGCCAACCCCTTTTTCTTTTTACAATTTTTCAGCTTTCATTTAATTAATAATTAATTTTTTTTGAAATTCTTCTTATAAAATAAAAGAAATTTCTAATTTTTAATTATAAAAAAAGTTTCTCAAAAATTGAATGCACATCGGCTGCGGCTTCTTTCTCGGGCGCATGTCTGTCTTTCCATGAGTTCATCAATCACTAAATTCGACTAGTCCATTGGGTCATATCTTTGGATTTATGAGCTGGACAAATTAAACTATTAAATGAATTTGATGAAACGGCGATGGGCAGTGAAAATCAATATCATACACTTAAGTTGTATTTCACTTGGTGAGCTTGAAAGGGAATTGTGCGTCATCAGTGTCATACACTTAGTTCATTTTCCGATCTACTTCTCATGCAGTCGGAGGAATTTACGTAACCGCGGACATTGTTCGTGGGTATCTCGAAGCGTAATCGTTCCTCTAACTAGAAAAGCTGGAAACTATTTCCTCCCCCTTTAGAAAAATTTTCATGGGCTTTGACTGCAAGTCTCGTTGCTCTTCTTCCGGTGCTATAAGAGAAAACGAAGCTGCCTTGCTTCGTAGTGAAGAAAAGCCTCGTTCATTGCGCAGAGCCGGGACTGGCAGTACATGCATACATTTTCCTCCCAAACCCCAACAGTGTTGCTCTCTGTCACCGACACATTCTCTCTAAGAGAAAAATTAAAACACTCAACATATTCCAACTTGACGTGGATTTGCTGACAAGAAATTCTTGGGGGAGAATTTATAACGAAAATTTAGAGTATTCCCCGGATTAAGTTCAACATTTGGGGCACTCGCTAAACAAATTTCTCTTATGCCCATGAATAAGAATGTGGGAATAAGTAATCCTTTCTAGACCACAGGATCATCATTCTATTATGATGGAGGGATTAGGAATACGGGTAGACATCTGATCTGCTTTCCTCATTACCATCATCCCCCTCATATCAAACATTTATTTAATGAATCTGATTTACCAAGGATGATTGGATCAAACACATTGAACAGGGTGGGTCATATGCAAGATTTAGCAAATCAAGAGTAGGTAAGTGGTATCATTTCCATCGAATTCTCGAAAGGATAGCTCTTACGCATTAAAAAACGGTGGCGCAGTTATCTATTTGAAAGAATCATTGAGTAAACCTGTTTTATAAACCAAATTGAATTTCAATCATTAAAAATAGGGGACTTCGTACGAATCTCTTTTAACTTTTACGATTTTCATTTGGTTTATCATATATAAATATATATTATAATTTCTTACTTATTAGACTGACGTAAAATTAAGTTTGAAATTGGGACCTGCCCCTTTTTTCTTTTAGATTTTTAATCTGTGCTCATAATAATCAAATTACGATTGGAATTGATAATTAGACTTGGAAATAACTGTTGTACTAGCGACTCATATCGGGACAATTACGCATGTAAAAAATGAAAGAATTTAAAATGAACTAGATGCGTGTTTATTCTAACTTATGGCTCAAAAGGATCAGGACAATCGACATGGTTGACTCCTGGCCGTTCACATTCTTCATGGCTATCTCAAAATTAAGCGTCAAGAAAGATAATAGGACATCTACAGTGAGCTTCTTTTTCTTTTTACCAATAGAGATATTTTCTTATGTCGTATTTCAATCCACACAAAGGCTAAAATTTTACAAGACTCAAACACCACAAAATTGGAATAAGTAATGCTCCTATTTTAAAAATTGCAAACAAATCACGGACATTAATATATGAAAGAAAAATTTTACATCACAGAGTACAAAAACTATAACGTGACGAAGATATTAAATTGATCTTTCAGAATCTAATATGATGGCTATTTTTGTAAATCATAATAAGAATAATTTAGTTTTTCTGTAGGTTTTGAAATGTAATTTCTTTATTGTAATTAGCCAATAGATTGTCTAGATAATTTCGAAATAGTCCAATAAAATGCTTGTTATTGAAAAATTAACACTTTAATTTACCAAGGTCATCCTTCATACTTTTTCTTATCTTGATTTTTCACTAAAATGATTTGCAAAAGATTAGCACTATATAAATAGTTCTCGGTGCGTGGTGAAAAATAACCCAAATTAATCCATCAACTCCCGTGCACAACACGGGCTTTGTAGCTGATATCTAAATTAAATGGTAATGTCATCTAATCATGTGCCCCCAAAAGATAAAAACGGAGGAATAAACAAGAAAGTTGGGTACTTTCAGTGGCGCTAAAATCTAAAAACTCAACTAGTAGACAAGAAGATCATAGGTTTTTTCCTTCGTTTTTTATAGGCCCGGGGTTAAGTGCCCATTTAGTTAGTGAAGATATTATGATTTTTCATTTTTGTTTTCGAGAAAACATGTTAAGCATATATCACGTCCCAAATTTCATATCGGAATTATAAACTTTGTAGCTAATATCAATTTAGTCCTAAACTCATTCTAACAATATTTTTCTCGAAAAATGCTTATATGGATATCCGAAAAATATTTACATGTGAAAGATTAAATTAGTAAAGTTTTAAAAGATTTAAAACTGAATGAATTAATAAATGTATAATAAATTTTGAACTCAATATCTCTAAATAATTATAGAGATTTTACATGACCAAATAAAATATATATGGGTATCAATTTCGTCAAAGATTCTGCCCCACGTCCCTTCTAACCTTTTCTTTTTTCTCCTTTTCCTCTCCTTCCGCTAAACCTCTCTGTTCCTCTCTTTTACTCTCTTTTCAACTTTCCCCCGCTCTTTCTTTTTCGTTTTTTCCGTTCCCTTTTTCCTGCAAAGCCGCCCCTCTCTCCTCCTTTTTTATATTCTATTGTCAAACACACCCCCAGTCAGTCCCTCCGACAAGCTTTTTATCGAAAAATAGTTACGGAAATGTTCGGAAAAAAACTTATGTATTTAAGATAAATTTATCGAACGAATTGAACTAATAAAATTTTAAAAAATTTAAAACTGAATTGATAAAACTTAAAAATTTAAATTGAATTACAAAAATATAATAAATTTAAGTTTTTTAAAATAATTTTTCTTAATATTTAATATATTAATTTCTATATAATTACGAGATTTTACACGACCAAAGAAAATATATTTAAGTATCGATTTCGTCAAGCGGTCTGCCGCACGTCCCCTTTATGCTTTTCTTTTTTCTCTCTCCTCTTTCCGCTAAACCTCTCTTGTCCTCTCTTTTCAACTTTCCCCCTTTTTCTTTTGCGTCTTTTTACGTTTCCTTTTTCCTGCTAAGCCGCCCCTCACTCCTCCTTTCTATCTTCTTTTGTCTGAAACACGTCTCCTCATTCCCTTTCTGTCTAGTCAAGGTCAGGCTTTTCATTTTCACCTTTATTTTTTATTTACAATTATTTTTTTGGTCTTTTCGGCCAACCCCTTTTTCTTTTCTATTTTCTTTTTAAATTTATTTTATTTTGATTTTTTTATATTTAATTAATAATTAATAATTAATTTTTTGAATTTTTTTATAAAGTAAAACAAATTTCCAATTCCAAATTAATACAAATTTTATAAATAACTTACTGAAATGGCATGATTAAGTGTCAATAAATATACTTAGATATCTACAATAAGTTTTGTTTTCTTTTTACCAATAGAGACATTTTGTTATATTGTATTTCAATCCGCACAAAGTCAAAAATTTTACGAGACTTGAAGAACACAAAATTGTAAGATTATGCTACTTTTCTAAAGATTGCAAACAACTCGCAGACATTAATATATGAAAGAAAATTTTTACATCAAAGAGTAAAAAAACTATAACATGTGAGGAAGATGTTAAATTGATCTTATGATGGCAAATTTTCTAAATCATAATAAGAAGAATTTAGTTTTATTATAGGCTTTGAGCTATCATAATTAGTCAATATATTGTCTAGATAATTTTGAAATAGTCCAATAAAATGTTTGTTATTAAAAAATTAACGGTTAAATTAACTAGGGTTGTCCTTCATACTTTTTCTTGTCTTAATTTTTCACTAAAATGAATTGCAAAAGATTAGAGCAGTATAAATAGTTCTCGTTAAGTTCTAAAAATAACCGAAATTAATCCACCATTCCCGTGCACAACACGGGCTTTCTAGCTAATATCTAAATAAATTGGTAATGTCATATGATCATGTGCCCCCCAAAGATAAAAATGGAGGAATAAACACGAAAGTTGGGTACTTTCAGTGGCGCTAAAATTTGAAAATCAACTAGCAGAGAAGAAGATCACAGGTGTTTTTTTTTTTCCTTTCTTTTTGTTAGGCCCAGGTTTAAGTGCCCATTTAGTTAGTGAAGATATTATGATTTTTCATTTATGTTTTCAAGAAAACATGTTAAGTACGTATATCATATCCCAAATTCCATGTCGGAATTATAGACTTACAGGGAATGATCCCATAGAGAAGAAAGCCTTTCACGAAAAGCAACTATTTGATAAAAAAAAAATAACTTCCCGTCGCATCATTTTATCAAGAAAAAAGTTGTATTCACAAAACTTAGATACATCCGAACCATTTCCAAGAGGAATTCAGACGTATTCTCAATTATACTATAATTTATTTGGTAAATGTCATTCTAGGTCACTCATTATCACTCCTCACATGCCCCCTATACTTTTCTTTGTTCTTGTGACATGTAATGGTAATAAAAGGGAAGAACAAAGTCATGGCTAAAGTAAGTACCAACGTTATTTCTGTGACATCAAGTAATCAATAATGCGACTATACGCTTTGTGAAAGTCACACCAATAATATTCTAAAAACATGAAGATTTCATATTTTCTCCATAAGTTAATGCATTGCATAATATGGAGTCCTAAATATTTTTCTCAAGCAAATATTATCATAAAACCATTGAACTATTTTTGCGAACTACTGTCACCCTGGTCAAAAGCCTAGATTCTAATTGGTTGGACTTACCGGGTGTTTATAAGCCTCCAGTGGAGCTATGATTATGAAAATAAAGTAAAAAAAAAACAGTAAGTAAATTAAACCGCTTTTAATGAATAAAACTAGTTAAAGCCCAATGCTTAGTGCAATCCCTCTCTCCTCCTTTTTATCTTCTTTTGTCTGAAACTCTCCCCGCCCACGTCTCCTCATACCCTTTCTGTCTAGTCAAGGTCAGGCTATTCATTTTTACTTTTATTTATTTGTTTATTTACTTGCATTTATTTTTTTAGTCTGTTCCCGCCAAGTCTTTTCAGCCGACCCCTTTTTCTTTTTTAAATATGTTTTGTTTAATTTTGATTAATAATTGATTTTTTTTTCAAAATTTTTAATAAAAAGAAATTTCTAATTAATAATAATTTCCTCAAAAATTAAGCTACAAAAAATTTATTGGAACGGTAAAATTAAATGTTGACAATGATAATGAGACATTGAGCTTCTTTTTCATTTTACTAATGGAGAGATTTTCTCATTTTGTACTTTAATCGGCACAAAGCCTAAAATTTTCATAAGCCTTAAACACCAATTTGTTTTTTCGATAATATACAAAATCGGAATAGATAATACTTCTTCTTTAATATTGCAAATAACTTGCGGATATTAATATATGAAAGAAAAAATTTACAGCAAAGAGTACGACAACCATAACATGTGAGGAAGATATTAAATTGATCTTTCAGAATTTAATATGATGGCTAATACTCTAAATCACAATAAGAAGAATTTTCTATTTATGTGAGCTTGTGACAAAGGCTAACCGAATGACACAAAATACCTTAATCACAAAAGGAAAATTAAAGACTGAACAGATCAAGGCCATTTCCTCAAAGCTGGCGTGCGGTCTTCGGCGAAGATAACTCCATGTGTTCATAAAGTTCTACTATTATCAATAAGACCGAATATTATTTTTTGCTGGTACACCTGATTGTGCGTGGAACTATATATTTCTTGAGCAGACGTGTCGTGATTTATTATACAGCAAGTAAAAACTAATAGTAATAGTAACTTCTCAGAGGTGGGGGATGAGATTTCTAGGAAGGATCCGAGAATCCTCCACCCTAGAAGCTTATGTCACTCTTGACGGTCCAACAAACACAGCCGTACACGGTTTTTGGGTGAATGTATGTCCATGTGTTCACACCTCTTTGTGTCTTTGTCCATCCTTAAGCACCACCTTTTTTCAAAGTACTAAAGAATACACGCATCTCCGTCTTCTGGAATAGATTACATCAACAATGGACGACTGCTAAGTGTCATCCTTAAGGCAACTTCTTGGAGGTGGGGGATGACATTTCTAGGAAGGATCCGAGAATCCTCCACCCTAGAGTTGTTTGTCGGTTAGTGCAATAATTGAGTCCACATAGAAGCTTATGTCACTCTTGACGGTCCACAAACACAGCTGTACACGGTTTTTGGGTGAACATATGTCCATGTGTTCACACCTCTTCGTGTCTTTGTCCATCCTTAAGCACCACCTTTTTTCGAAGTACTAAAGAATACACGCGTCTCCGTCTTCTGGAATAAGATTACATCAACAATGGACGACTGCTAAGTGTCATTCTAAGTCACTTGACATCCCTCTGCACATGCTGTAGATGCAACATCTGCAATTTGTTTCACTATCTGGTAATGCTTTGTTTTGATCAATAATAATATTCGACTGTCAAGCTCAGGACGCTAATATATAGATGCACACATACTATATATGTATATATATTATTCTAGTAACTTGCCTATATCACCGAAACTACTGAATTCAAGACTACTAAGCCATATTTTCAATTAAGAGTGCTTAGAATAAAAATCATTAACTTTTTTCCGTGTAAAATCATTTGAGTTCACAAAAAAGAAATAATAAAAAAAGAGTGGCCTAATAACCTCAATATGAAATATATCTTTCGGTATATCATCAAGTGGTTCAAACGCTAGTATAACACGATTTAAATACTATTTTGTTTAATCTCTTGTGAATATTCGCGTACCCTAAATTTCTAGTAGTAATAGAGCATTTGTCTATACGCACATGATTTGCTGGATCAACCGTTTCTCACAAGTTGGTCAATTCTCATAAACGGTGGAATAAATCCAAGCCGAATCACATGTATGCACCAATATCAAAAGATGCTTCACATTAAAGACAAGAAGGCACAAACAAGCGGCTCTTGATTTAACAAAAAGAAAAATTCTTGGTTTCAAAACCCTAAATCGTTGCACGTCCTGCCACCACAGATTTCATAGTACCGTTTTAATAATGACAAGAAATCAATCAAGTAATTGAGTGGGGGTCCAGTTCACGAAGCTGGCGTGCGGTCTCGCGTGAAGATAAGTCTCCGTGTTCATACCTATTAATTATCTCGATCCTTATTTAAAGCACCGCGTCTTTCCAAAGCTCTACTATTTTTAATATACCTAACATTATTTTCTGCCGGTGCACCTTTTTGTGTGTGCATTTAAATATCTCTCGCGTGGTCATCTGGTAAAATATTATATAGAAAGTTAAAAGGCAACTTCTTGGAGGTTGGGGATGAACTTTCGAGAAATCTGCTTAAGTTGCTTTTATTTGTCGTATAATGCGGTGGTAGGTTGGCCCATCCTCAAGCACCACCATTTTTCATAGAACCGGGTTTTTTTTTTTTTTTTGCAACTTGGCCTGGATTTGTTGACAAGAAATTCTTGGGGGAGAATTTATAATGCAAATTTAGAGTATTCAACGGATTAAGTTCAACAGAACGAATATTATTTTTTTGCCGGTACACCTGTCTCTGCATGCAACATCTCTCAGATAGACATGTGGTCATATATTATACAGCAAGTAAAAATAAAAATAATAATAATATTAACTTCTCGGAGGTGGGGTGATGACATTTGGAGGAAGGATCCGAGAATCCTCCGCCCTAAAGAAGGTTATGTCACTCTGACGGTTCGATAAACACAGCCGGGGTGAAATTATGTCCATGTGTTCACGCCTTTTGATGTCTCGGTCCATCATTAAGCACCACCATTTTTCAAAGTAGTAAAAAAGTCACGCGTCCCTGTTTTCTGGTATAAGAATGCATCGACAATTGCTGGACGATTACAAAACCCTCTATCAAATCTTAAGCTAATAGTCGCTGCTGATTCTCGAACTCAATCATCCAATGGCTTCTTCATCGAATTCCAAAAGGACCAAAAGGAGCTACGATGTCTTCTTGAGTTTTAGAGGCACGGAACTACGTAAGAACTTTGTCAGCCATCTCCGCCAAGTGTTGGTTCAGCGAGGAATATACACTTTTCGGGATACTGAGGATTTGAGAAAGGGAGACCAAATATCGCTGGAGCTTATGAAGGCCATTGAAGAGTCGAGCATCGCAATCATCGTTTTCTCGGAGGATTACGCTTCCTCGGAGTGGTGCTTGGAAGAGGTGGCGAAGATTATGGAGTGTGTGGAGCAAAAGCACCTCATCGCTCTACCAGTGTTTTATAAAGTGGAGCCAAGAGAAGTGAGAGGGGGGAGAGAGAGTTATGGGAGAGCTCTGGCCAAGCATGAGTCCAAGTTCGGAAAGGATTCGGAGAAGGTGAACAGATGGAAGAAAGCTCTTCTTGATGCTGGTAGCTTGTCTGGATGGCCTTTGAATGACGGGTAAGTTGAGTAGAGTTCACCTTTTGTGTAAAAAGACTAGCTTTTACGGGGTAAGTACAAATACTGCTCGTAAAAATAAAAAATAAAAATGAATCGACGCACACATGAATGTAAGTATAAATTGTTAAAAGTCGATTGACCCATGGAGAATATGTGAAGTAGTGTTATTGCACTTACCAATTTTTTTGGAAGGAGTAACAGAGTTGGCAATACTTGATACAAGATAATTAGTGTATATAGGGCATGTAAGAAAATATCATTGAGCTTCAGGTATATAATAATTTTCGAATCGAAATCTTAACGGCTATTTAGAGTCCTAGATAGCTTTTTTTGATTAAGCGTGGAGATCAGCCGCATAGAACAGTCAAAAGGAAAAATTAGTAAACCGTTATGTATAGATCAAGAGACTAGGAATCGTTAGGATGGCTAAAGTTGATCCCTGAGCTTGTTTTGATTGGTATGGAGTTCTTGGAGTTTTAATTAGCCTGGGTGTGAATATATTTTGTTTGGGATGTGATTACCTGTGGGATGCACTGCCTCGTCATTGTTGATTAGTAATTGCTCGTTACTTGCTTTTTCAAATTACTAAAAGGATGCTAAAACTTCTTTTTCCATTTTTATCAGAGATGAATCAGAGCTTATCCAAAGAATTCTGAGGGAGATCTCCACTCGCCTAGACCGAACACCTTTGCATATTGCCAAGCATCCTGTTGGGATAGATTCACAAGTTGTTAAGCTAAAATTGATGTTAAATCTTGAGTCTGACGACGGGGTTCTCGTGGTAGGATTATGGGGACAGGGAGGCATAGGGAAGACCTGTTTAGCAAAAGCTGTTTACAATGCTATACATAGACAATTTGATGGTTCGTGTTTTCTGGCTGACGTTCGAGAAACTTCTAAAGGCAGCAGGGGTCTAGTAACTTTGCAAGAAATGTTACTAAAAGATGTATTATTGCTGGAACAAAGACCAGAAGTCTCCAATGTTCATGAAGGTATTAATATAATAAAAAACAGACTTTGTCGCAAGAAAGTTCTCCTCATCCTCGATGACGTTGATGATTTGAGCCAATTAAATGCTTTAGTAGGAGAAAGCCAGTGGTTTGGTAATGAAAGCAAGATCATTGTTACCACAAGAGATAAACATCTGCTAACTTGTCACAGAATATATTGTGTGTATGAAGTTGAACCATTAGCTGTTAGTCAAGCTCATGAGTTGCTAAGTAAGCATGCTTTTCAGACGCACCAGATCAGAACAGATCTAGTGGATAGAGCTTTGAATTATTGCAATGGCATTCCTTTGGCACTTGAGGTGTTGGGTTCCCTATTATGTGGTGCAACGGAAGATGTATGGGAAAGTACACTAGTGAAACTTTCTAGGACTCCTGACAAGGCCATTATTAATGTGCTCAAAGTGAGTTATGATGGACTAGATGAAAATGAAAAAGAGATCTTTCTTCACATTGCCTGCTTCTTTAAGAGGCAGACAAAAAAGTATATAAAGAAAGTTCTAGACAGTTGTGATCTTCAGACAACTGTAGGATTCGAAATTCTTATGAAGAGGTCATTGATAAGAATTAAGTGTGAAAAAGTAGAAATGCATGACTTAATTCAATTGATGGGCATGGATATTGTGAATCAAGAATGTCGGGATGACCCAAGAAGACGCACCAGACTTTGGCTGTATCAAGATATCATCGATGTACTGTCACCTGACACGGTAAGAATTGTGAGTACGATCACAGTCGTGCTCCTTATCTTTGACTTTGATTACTAAAAATGTGTAACCCAGATAATTTTATATATACAGGGAGATTGTGCTGTCAAAGCCATCGTGTTGGCGCCATTTATGCCGATAAAGATGTGGATTGGTCCTGATGCTTTAGAAAAAATGAGAAGATTGAGATTGCTCATCCTGGTTAATGTGCAAAATTATTTCCAAGGTCGTATATGTCTTCCTAATGACCTTAGATGGTTTGAATGGCGTGAATGTGGTCTCTCCATTCCAGGTTTTTCCTCTATTCCAAAGAAATTAATGGGACTTGATATGAGCGGAAGCAATATTATAGGAGGGCCGGAACAATTTAAGGTGAGCATTTACCTACGTAGAACTTTTTATTATTTACTTCATTTTGTATATGCTTATTATATGTGCTAGTACACTCAAGTGGTATTCCTATGTTGTAGAAAACCACTTCTAATTTTTCCTCTCAATATGACCTCAATAACTTGCTAGTTAAAATATTTTTATGTGTATCAAAATTGGCATTTGAAGAGAAGGTAAAAAACTTTACAAGAAATATGTAACGGACACGTTTGCTGTTAAAAATAGATGGTACAAAGGAATTTTGTACGTATATGTTGAAAGAGAAATATTTCAAGATTTGATTTTCTTTTTATTTATACGAAAGTCATTTTATCAAAAGAAAATTCAAAATTTAACATTTATCACGTGAAACATTCAATTAAATAACAAATTTCACTTGTCTTTGTCCATGTGTAAACTAACTGTAAAATAATTAATTGAGGATAATTGATAAAAGGAATTACAAAAAATTATTAAAAGCAATTTTAAAATGTTTACCCAAATTGGTTTTGCTGTTTTTGCAGGGCTTTCTAAATTTGGAGCACCTTATATTACGTGGATGTGCGTCATTGGTCAGTATGCCTAACCTCTCATATACTCCAAATCTCGTAGAATTGGATCTTTGTGGATGCGAAAACTTGGTAGAAGCACACAACTCGGTTGCATATCATGACAAGTTACAGATTTTGAATTTAAGAGAGTGCTCTCAACTTAAGTGTTTTTTCCCAAACTTGCTCAAGCAAAAAAAATCTCCTATTTCTCTGTCTCGACTTTTGTGTAAATTTTGAAAGGTTCCCTAATATTCCAGAAAAGTTAGGCCTGATATATCTTTCATTATTAGGGACTGCTATTAAAGAACTTCCTACCTCAATCTAAAATCTAGTCTCTTTGGAGAGCTTACTTTTGTATGAATGCAAGAACCTCGTAAGTCTTCCATCTAGCATTTACAAGTTGGAAAAGATGGGACATTTGTTTCTTGGTGGTTGCACGAATTTAATCGAGTTCCCAAGCTGATCCGCAGATGAAGAGTGGACTTTCAAACTTACGTGAGTTTGATGTTGTGAATTGCAATATGTCCGAAGTAGAATTTCTTGAGAATCTTTCATGTTTTCCCTTGCTGGAAATTTTATCGCTTTCGGGGAATAAAATTACTAGCCTTCCCATTTCCATCGGCAAGCGCGATAGTTTTGACAAATCTACACATTGGGGATTGCTATCAATTGTGAGAGATTCCTGAGCTTCCACCATTTTTGAAAATTTTTGAGGCGGAAAATTGCGAATCTCTGAAAAAAATTGGAGAATTTACTTCATCTCGTGATTTTGTTCGGAGAATGTTGACCGTGGATAATCTTTTATTATTTGACCCGTACCACGAGGTTAGATTCTCTCTCTCTCTCATTCATGTGGAGTGTATGCGGGCTGCAGTGTGTGCTTTCATATTGCAAAAGCAAGACATGCAAGGTTTGAGGCTCAAGAAAAGTAAAGAAATGGAAAGAGGTTCTGCACGTGTAGGCATGGAATCGAGGCGGGTACCTTACTTTTTAGGGGATAATGATTTCTATCGCATGAGACTTGTATATCAATTTAAGGAAGGATTAATGGACGTCTATTCATCTGTAGGGCTTTAGTTCAAAAACGGATTGCTTACTAAACTCCAATTGAGTAATTCCATTTGGGTAATAATAACAAATTTGGAAACTGCTAACGGTTAAACTTACTGCAGCACTTTGATACATTCAACGTCTTCGTCCAAGGAGAAGAGATGCCAGAGTGGATTATCGGTGTTGGAAAGGGCCCTATATCTTTCATGGTTTCAAAGGACTTGTATGACAAGTTTCTTGAAATTGCTCTCTGTGCCGTTTTGGAAAAGCCTGAGGAAGTAAAAAAATATGGTGTTCTACTTTCCACCTATGTTAACGACAAAAGCGGCGGCTGGATGTATCCTCTTCAAACGTTGGATTCGGACCATATTTAGTTTTTGTATGTCACACCGAATAGGCTGTGGAGGAGAGACGATTTTGATCAAATTGAGGAAAGCTATGCACAATTGGGACTTGAAGTATCGTGTCCCGCCATGAGAAATTGGGAATTCCGTATATTGTGCAAGCAACGTGAGGATGATTTAGAGGGCGTGCTTCAAGACAATCAGCTATTTCATCCAGCTTTCTTCCATGAGGTTAGTGATGATTCAATATATTCAGAAGAAAATGAGATTTCACTAGTTTAGATCGAAATAGATCCGCAAGAGGACTTCGAAGATTGTCAAACGAGCACCGTGGAACATGGTCATATAGTACTGAATCGAAATCATAATCATATTCTCACTCAAAGCATGCGAACCAAGATCATGTTGAGTTCTAATTTAACCAGTAGAGATGAGAATGGTGGTGTTGGCTTGCAGCTTTTGTTGTTGGAATGATGGAAACTTGCTATGGAAGCAATTTGCAGGTAAGTGAAGTCGGCTGATCTTCGTTAAAATGCCTTTTTTCTTCTGGTTTGTCTCGCTTTCCTTTCCTAAAGAAACCTGTGAAACGCTGTTTGTAATTAATTTTTTCCCTCTCCACCTTTCTTTTTAGGGCTAAATCCTATTTTCTCCGCCGTAGGCAAACTTGGGACTCCACCGACGCCGCTTTCAGCATCACGCCTGCTCGTCTTCCATCCCACACCAGCGAGCTTTGACGAACGTAAGGCCGCCACCTGCCAATGGAGGCGGCGAACGGAAGAAGTTCGCCTTTCCTGAAATAGAGCCCTTATCGAACCGACGCTGATGAAGGCCGGTGAGGGAGGCGACAGACTACCACTGCCATCTGGATCCATATAAATGATGACGTAGCGCGGGGTGACCATTCATCGAAAAGGTTTTAGGCTTCGTTCAGCTTGCCATGGATTAGGTAAAGCCTAGCACATCGTTGATTTGAGCTGGATTTTGAATTCGATTCGTTTGAGGCTACAATTGAACGGGAACTCGAAGAACGTGTTGCTTGAGTGTTTCTTCGTATGTTTTGCCTGTGGATGCTTAGCAGTAAATTCGTTGGAAATCGATTTTAGATCCTGCAAAAACAGGTTCGCCAGGATAATTGAATTTTTAGAAACTTCGATCGCTGGGATAGGACTTTGTCGCCAAGTTCTGTCAGGCAGTTGAAGGGGCAAAACTCAATTGGACTGAAGAAGATGCAGAGAGATGGTAGGCCACCGCGAGGTGTTGCTTGACAGTCGAGTGATCTAACCGATTTTTTACCTCGGCATCTGGGGAGAAATGGAACCAAATCTATTTAGGGCATGACAGTAACATGAGCATGGGCTTGTGACTATGGATGACTGATTAGGCTGTTAGTTTCTCTAGCCCTGGGCACTGTGGATATGAAAAAATAAAAAAATTACGAGACACGAAATTTGCATAAAGTATTCTGTCGAATGGAGACAAAAGCACAAGAAGCTGATCGCAGTGAAGAAACTGATCTGGAAGCTAAAACTCCTGGATGCTTTTTGAATACTTGTGTGAAACTTGATTATTGAAAGATAAACTTCTAAGGTAGCAATAATAGGACACATTGGAATGAGCAACGTGGAGGTTCTCAAATTAGTTGCTGTTTTTGCTCTGGAGCTGTTAGACCCATATCTTAAGTGTTAGGTAGGATTTGCATTTGAATTACAGGATGAGTATGTATTAATAATCATTACTTGGCAGTTTATGAGCAGTATATTTTGTAGGACCCTACGAGATCTTAATCTTATAGCTATGAGATGAATTCATTCCATCAGTAGCTACGTATTGATACTGAAATATATCTAATGCTAGCAACTTGGTGCTGATTTCCCCTTGAATTACCTGTTTGCATGTATGAGAGAAATTCTGACTCTTTTTTTTTCCCTCCTAACAAGTAATAGAACTCATTTACTTTTTTGATAATGCACTTGTTTAGGACAGACTTAAAGTTCGAGTAGGATAAGAAATTGATTTTCCGTAATTTGGTGCATTTTCGACTTGTTCCTTTATTTTGTAATGAAAATTATTAGTATTTTCATGCTTAATCAGTAAATTATTTCACATTATGCTTCATCTATGTTATACCTTTATTGAACAGCTGTATGATTGTTGAGGAAGGGCACCTTATTGCGGCAGGAAAAAGCAGGGGAAATAAGACGCAGAATGTGAGTCTGTCATTGCTTCTCCACCCCTTTATGAATATTTTGGGGCAACAGCAGTTTGCTGTTGTCCTGAATTGATGCCCTCACATTATTTGCTCCTAGTTAAATAAATAAATGTGAAGGAGAAAACATATTCCATGAAATGCATACCCTAGATATATGTTGAAACTTCACTAAGAGCAACGTTCTCTTTGACAAAGCTCCTAAGTTTGATATGCTTTCTTCATTTTTCTACTGCAGTTTTCCTAGGCAACATGACATGCAGAAACGGGAACTCTTGATGTTCTTCTTGAACAGTTGGTGGTGGAATGAATTTTTGTCTGCAGAAGTTGCAGAGAAGTTTTCAGTGTGCTCCCTTTAGGTGATCTGTGAACGCTGCATGATGCATGCAGGAGCATTATCAATCATTTCTACATCTGTTGGTCATATTGAAATAAAGCTAAAGTTTCGTGAAATTTGTTTATTCAAATATGATTAGATGATGCTGAGCCATTTTTTTGGTATAAAGGAAGTACGATATGGCTGTGCAAATGATAAATTTGGAGGCTGTGGCTTTATACTGGTCTTTGAATTCAATTAGCTTCGCGGCATGCATTTGGTCAGTTTCTGAACTTGCTTTGGTTGTCGATTGCATATCTACTTAGCCCCACTTTGAAATTGTGACATTGGTCATTGGACAGCTCAAGCTTACTGGAGTTCATGACTCCTCATGTTGATTAATGATGGATGGGGTCTCGTGGTAATTCCGTACTAATTCTCTTTGTTGTTGCACTTTGGATATTGCAAAACATAACGATGGAGTTGGATAGAGGCGTAAGGAACTGATTTTTTAAATTTTCTGTCCTTTTTCCAAGTATAAATGGAAAAAACTTAAAGTTTCTAAAGTATGAGGAAGTGGAGTTAATAATGTTCTTTCTTTCCCTGCTTTGTTTCCTATTTATCTTTAAGTTCAATGCGACTTGCTAGACATTTCCATATTTTTGTCACTTGACCTAAAGATTCATAGTTTTGGTTAGCACTACAAGCTCAGGTAACCTTTCTTATTTATATATATTTCTTGGGTCTGAAGGTGACCTTGGTCTGTTCTTTCCTTTTCCCTTTCCCCCCAGTTTCGTCATCTCTTCTTCCTTCCTTTTTTGCACTTCAGTGAGATTCTTTGATGCCTTTA
Source organism: Melaleuca quinquenervia (assembly GCA_030064385.1). Lineage (NCBI taxonomy): Eukaryota > Viridiplantae > Streptophyta > Magnoliopsida > Myrtales > Myrtaceae > Melaleuca > Melaleuca quinquenervia. The sequence continues at coordinate 13,778,186 of CM057722.1, read as the reverse complement.
ATGTTCTTAAAACAGTAAATATATCATCTTCAAAGAAATATGACTTTTTTTTAAACCATGAGGAAATTATGCTTTATGATATGCCATGGGCAATGTACTCGGTTGATCTTGATGAGTAGGGCATCTTTCTTCTTGTTCTTCTCGTTATCTTCTCTTCTATATCTTTTCTTGTGTCTAGTTTTCCTCTCCACTTCTTTCTTCGGGTATTATACTCGAGTATTACATATTATTCTTCTTCTTTTTCTCGTTTTTTGTTAAATCGTCTTTTCTCTGCCATAGGCAATTTTGAACTCCACTGATGCCGCTTTCGACATCAAGATTGCTCATCTTCCATCAACACTACCTGCCAATGGAGGTGACAAATAGAAGTTGGTCTTCGCGAAACAGAGTCACTAGCGAACCAGCGGCCACGGAGACTAGCCAGCGGAGGTGATGGACTACTGCCGCTGACTGAAGTCATGGAAATTGGTGACATAGTTTCGGGTGAACAATTCTCTGCTAAGGTTCTGGGCTTCATGCAGCTTGCTAGAGATCAGGTAACGCTGGCCACATCTGAATTTTACTAGGTTCATGTGATATTTGAGCAAGATTTTGAATTTGATTCCCTTGGTGCTGCAATTGCGCAGGAACTTGAAGAAGGTGCTGTTGAATTTGTTCCTAAGATGCTGAATCAGTGTGTCTTCGTAAGTTTTGTCTGTGGCTGCTTGGAAGTGAAGTCATAGGTTATTGACGTCACACGCCGCAAAATCAGCGACAATCCTTGGAAGGTATAGCTTTTCTTTCTCTGTTTTCATAGATGGCAATTTATTGAAGGAAGTAGGTGAAGTCTAGGTTCAAAGAGAAAACGATCGAGGGAGAGTGAAACAATGGGAAGTGGGGTGTACATGTTTTGGTTCAGTCCTCTTTTCAGGCAAAAAACTGAGCCAATAAGGGTGCTGTAGGTTGGGAGGGATGGATCTGGGCGCTTTTGAGGTGCCTAGGAAATGTGTATGTGTAGATGTGCAGCGGGTGATAGCTTTTCCAGGAGAATTGAGTTCTGAGAAAATTTGATCACTGGGATGGGGCTCTATGTTCTATAAGGCGCTTGAAGAGGCAAAACCATGGATGAATGAAGAAATTGCAGTGAGATGGCAAGCCACCAGGATAGGTTGCTTGATAGTTGAGTCCTTTAACCACTTGTTTACTTTGGCTACTACGGAGAATTGATAACTAAATTCACTTGGAGTGTGACATTAACGAAATATAGGTTGTTCCGTTGGATAACTGGTTAGGTTTCTTTCACTGAGTGGACTGTGGTTATGGAAAAATAGAAAAAACAAACCATGAGAAACATGGATTTTGGAAAACTTATTAAGTAGAATAAAGACCGAAGCACAAGAAGCTAATTGTCTATTGTGATTCCGAGGGCCTTAACAACCGTTTAGAGTTCCCTCTTATCCTCAGTGCCATAGGGTTTATGAAGGAAAATGATCTAGAATCTAAGACTCTTGGAAGATTATTAATTGTTTGAGTGAAACCTAATCAATGAAAGATAAGCTTCTGCGAGGTACCAATGATAGGACACACGATGAATTAGCAACATGTAGTCTCTCAAATCAATTGCTGTTTTTCCTTTAGTGTTGTTAGAGCCATATCAGTTTAAGAGTTATGTGGGATTTGAATTTGAATTACAGGTGGAGTACGTGGTAATAACCATTGCTTGGAAGGTTGTGACCATAAATACTAAACAATATCCTGCTAGATCTTGATCATATACTATGAGACATGCATTCATTCCATCCATAGCTGTGAGGCCAGCTGAATATTTTTACTGGTAGCAACTTGATGCTGATTTCCTCTTGAATTGCCCGTATGCGTGGGTACCTGCATGAGAGAATTTCTGACTCTTTAACCTCATGTCTGTTTCTCCTAACCAGGAACAAAAACCATTGCTTTTCATGTATAAGGCAAAGCTTGCTTTGGACAACCTTGAAGTTCTAGTTGGGTAAGAAACTGATTTTCAGTAACTAGGTGCATTTCAGATAAATTGCTTTATTTTATAATTAAGATAATTAATATTTTATTCTAAATTATCGAATGGTTTCATGGTGTACTTTATTTATCTATGATGTGCTTTTACTGAACAGCTGTGTGATTGTTGAGGAAGGCAGCATTTTTGCGGCAGGAAATGTATGTTTATGATTGCTTCTCCTCTCCCTTCTATAAATTTGGGTCAGCTGTATGTTGTTAAGTGTTCTGAACCAATACCGTCAAAGTATCCAGTCATCGATTGTTGTTGATCATTTTATGTTTCTCCCTTCATTATTTCTTTATTAGATCATATAATAATATATCTGAACAAATTTGCCGATGTTGGAATTTTCCATGCATTATTATGCTGTAAGGATTTTGTTCCCATTGTTCTTTCATAAGATATGACTAAGGCTAACACTAGCAATATTCTTGCTTTAATATGCATGATGTGTTGCGTTTTTCATTTACCATGCTCCATGTGCAACCATACTACAGTCTTTTTACCTGCTTTGGGAAGTTGCTAATTCGTTTTCTTATGCTGTTTGCTAGACTTTGGTATTCTCACTCAGTATAAAAATGCATTGTGAGCATTGTGTTAAGAACCAACTCCCGTGGAACATTTCTGCCAGGCAACAAGACATGAGATGGAAGCTCTCGATGTACTTTGAGAACAGAGGTAGAGGACTGGATTTTCAGCTGTAGAAGTTGCAGAAGAGTTTTCAGCGTGCTCCGTTTATGTGACATGTGAACCATCCGTCATGTGTGGAATAGCATTATCAATCATTGGTATGTTGGTCATACTCAAATATAACAAAACTTACCAAGAATTGGTTTATTCATAAATAATTCTGTCTCTTACCCATTTTTAGGTATAAAGAAAGTACACTAAGGCTGTGCACATGATAAATTTGCAGGCTGTGCCTCAATACTGGCGTTGCATTCAAGTGGCTGCAAGGCATGCATTTCGATGGGCGGTTGTGGGGTGTGGTGTTGTTTGGGGTTGCAGTGGCGCCAGACGGTGGTGGACGTAGTGGCGAGTGATTTGGAGGGAAGAATCGTTTCTTAATCAGCTAAGATAGTGATGCCAAGGTTTGCCGAGGGACAAAGGGGCCAAATTTGAAGCCAGTTGGTGCTCCATGCTCTCTACGCTCTTCCATTTCATGTCAGAGTAATGAATTGAAGTTGGAAGAATATTAAGAGTTCAAGATTTCTCGGAACACCCAATTTGATGACATCGACGAATATCCACAATGAACAATGACGAGATTGAACAAAGACGAGATTCTCGCAATGGAATGGCGAGCTGTTTGATTGATTCCTCCATTAAATTCGAAAAATAATGCTTTTCCTAAATCGTATGATGTCACAAATCCACCGGTGCAAATCTGATGCATTTTCATTTTTCTTTAACTTTTTTTCAATTCAAATTTTCTTACATGTAACTTCACATCCGCGCTTTCCTTCTAACAATTTTGTATTCTCTTATAATGGGATCATTATACTTAATTTGGATTTTCTAATTTATTAGAATTTCACTGGAGAAATTGTCTAATAAGTTATAAATCTATATTGTGCGGCATCTAATACAGTCCTAACAAGTCTAGTTTGGCTAATTTAGTCACAAATATGTTTTTATAATTTATCAATTTTAACTAGAAATCGCCATTATAACAGTTTAGTCATTATTGGTTATCCTATTTGGTTTGATCCGTTGACATGGGTAATTGTCACAGTTTTTTTAAATGATCTTTTTTATTTCCTTTACTTTCTTTCTATGTTCCCTCGATTTTTGCATTTTTTGTTTTGTTTTTTGCTATATTTAGTAACATTTTTTTTATTGTGCTAAGTTAATTTTTTGAATAAGATATGAAATTTGGGTACATATAAAGAGTTTAAAGTTGGTTGAATGATGTGTTTATTAGTAATATGGGTCACTAAATTTATATTGTTTATAAATGGGATGGAACGAATTAACCAAGTAAATTTGAGTTAGATCATTTCTGAGTTGCTCAACCCATTTGATGGTCCTATGCACTAATAATATCAATATATCATCTGTGAATGGGATGGAACGAATTAACCAAGTAAATTTGCGTTAGATCATTTCTGAGTTGCTCAACCCATTTGATGGTCCTATGCACTAATAATATCAATATATCATCTGTGATCATGATTGCAAAGAACCTTGTTTTCGCACGAAGCAGAAAACAGGAGCTTCGACGATCACGAGGGACTTGAATGCAAGGGCATAATTGAGATTTTGGAATATCGCTATTCAAGAGATCAAAGTGGTAGTTCTTCCATTGTGAATATATATACCAAATAAACGGTTTAAAATGTTTATAGTGGAAGATGAGAAATTGTTGCTAAACATGACGGTATGCTAAAACTAATGGATGTTGTGCTACCGAGAGTAAGGAGGAAACATAAGTTGACGTTAATCCCAATAAGAAAATAAGGGATTGACACCTCCTTTAATTTGTCCTGCTCCGAGGTTAATAAATTGAAATTCTTTGATTCTTCCTTAATCATGGTCATGGAAAAAAAATTATTGACCTTTGTCAGGAGTTTCGGTCCTATTTCCAGTGGAGAATTGGTGACGGTCGATCAACGTCACTATGGTTCAATTCGTGGCATCTCAAGGATCCTTTAAATCTACTCTTCTCGGATCGTGATATATACAGGTTTGGATTCTCTACACAAGCTTCGATATCCAAGTTAGTGGCGGACTTGAGTTGGCCCTCAGCATTAAAGCACCTTGACATCCTGGGGGAGCCTCTATCGACACTTAGCGAGAGTATCCTGACCGATTTTTGTGGCTTGGACACTTGTTCGGCATTTTCTCTACTGCATCCGCTTGGAATGTTATCAGGCCAAGAGGCTATCTTGTATCATGGCATCCATTTATCTGGGACAATGTAATCATCCCTCGGCATCAATTCCACCTTTAGTTGATGACTCACAATCGGCTGCCGAGCCAGGTATTTTTGCTTTCTTCTTGAAGAATACTGGCGACCAATTGTGTGTTTTGTAATCTCAGACCAAACTCTATAGACCATATTTTCTTTGGGTGCCAAGTGCCTGGCCAACTAGCACTTTTTTGGGCTGCAAAATGTAACTTGCCTTGGAAAAATAGATCGTGGCTGGAAAATCTTATTAGGACGACAAAGAACATCTCCAGGAAGGACTTCCACAAAAGCATAGCCCGCTTGGCCTTTGGAGCACTATGTCATTGCATTTGGATGAAGAAAAACAATGCCTTGTTTCGTAATTATCAGATTTTCTTGTCGGCAATGAAGAATGACTTGAAAAGTTTGTCAAGGACAAAGCATTGACATTTAATCATGTCTCAGACACTTAGAAATAGGCACATGCAACGTGCTTGGAGAATTTACTCTTCTATCTTTGAAGCATAGGTAAGGTCTTGTATGTGTTTTTGTTAGATGTTAGATTTGTGGATGCATGCTTTCCATGAACCACGACACCCTTCCACTCATAATGACAACATTTGTCTTTATGAGTGAAAGTTATATGGTATCGGGCAACTCATATTGTAAACCTCAGTTTGGCAACAGTTAATACAAATTCTTTCTAGTATATATATATAAGTCACTCCCCCAATCTTAAACTTCAAACAGCCACTTTCTTTCTTCTTCTTTTTTCTTTTTTCCTCTTTGGCCGCTTTGCTCTTCTTCTAAGTTACATCTTAAATTGTTTCTTATCTGAACCACGAATCATTATTCATAAGTAAAGCCCTTCATCTTAAAAAAAAAGAGAAATTCGAACTTTCCTCCTACTTGCTCTCTCTGGGATCTAGTGTCATCAACGGCTAGACTTCACACATTTTAGTAATGACATAAAATTTAGACGTGTCCACCTAAATTAAGGATGTGATTTCGTAGTCATTCTGTTTATTGTCACTATTTGAATGTTGCAACACACAAATAAATGGAGGCGTGTAGAACGAAATTTCCATCTTTTCTGTCCTTTTCCTAGTCTAAATGGAAGAAAGTGGAGTTTCGGCAAGCATCAAGAAGTCAAATATAGATTAATTCTAATTTTCCCTGATTTTTTTTTAACTTTGAATTCTTTGTGACTTGTTAGACATTTATATGCGAGCCATAGAATGGTGATTCCGCCTACTTCTTGGGATTGACATTCTACCACTTGGGCCATGGAATCACCCTTCAAATCCTCCGTAGGTTAAGAGCAATTTGGGCTAATGAAATGAAATCAAACGGCGAGATTGGCATTTGGGAACCAAATATTTACACATGCCCGACGGCTGTCGTAACATCAAAACGCAGGTTCCTTGGTTAAACACAATCCAAAAAGCGTCAAAAAGACTGAAGTTCAAGCCCAGGTGCCCCGGAGGAGGGCATCCACTGGTGCGGTTTCCCCGAACGTCTTGAGCAAATCGGAACAGGAGGGATCAGAATCTTCTTCTGGTTTGAGCTCCAACCCCAGCTCCTCCTCGATGTCGTCCGACGCCGATATCAGCAGCAGCTCGCACCCTTCGTAGTTCAGGAAGTCGGGCGGGTCGGCCGGGCTGTACCTCAACTGCCCGAACTGTCCCTGCAGGTGGGCGGGGAACACCGCCTTGCGCTTGCTCTGGAGCCCCCTGAACTGGGAAGGGCCATCCCCGTGCTGGTCCGGGTTCTTGATCTGAATGAGGAAGGATCCTTCTCTGTCGACGTTGAGAGACTCCTGGGGCTCCTGCTTCTCTCCTTCCGGAGGGAATTCGAGCTTGTATATGAGATGCGTGTGCGCTTTCTTCCCCTTGGATTTGTGTCTAAGTATTCGGTAAACGCCCTCCCCCAACGCTCTGGCCGCAGGCGTGTGGCGGCGTCCCCTCGTGGAAGTATCGTACTCCTCTGCAATAAGCAAGTCCGAATATTCAACTGAAACACAAACGAGAGAGAGAGAGAGAGAGAGAGAGAGAGAGAGAGAGAGAAGAAGAAGAAGAAGAAGCAGAGCACCTGCTTTAAGAACTGACTTGACATCATCAATCTTGGTGGTGACCATCTCCACAAATCCCCAGTAAGGTCGGCTCCGTTTGCTTGGGTCCGGAAGACTCTTCTTCCCCATCACTATCAACCTCAAAAGTAACTGCTTCTCGATGTTCACTTCCTAACGTTTGGCAATTACATAGAAAACAAAAGAAGAAAAAGACACAAGGGAAAAGAGCACGTGATGTTGCGAGTCGATCATAGGCAAATTTTTGGGTCATGGATCCTGTGGAGTCTTGGGACCATCATTACCTGGCTACCCTGGCCACCTTCCACATTGGCCTTGTCGGGGGAATCGGGGTCGGAGCCTTCCTTGCCGGAATGGGGATCTTGCTTCTCCTCGACGGGCCTCTCGCAGGACTCAGGACGGAGGACTATGTAAAGGCGCTGCACATCGTCGACGCCGTGAACCGCTTCTCTCTCCACCTTGGGCCTATAGAAGAAGAAGATCTCCCCTCTTTCCTGCAAATGTCCAATTCATTAACAACGAGCTCCCTCGCTCACTGCCCTCACCGACCAACTGACGACCCAATTTGATTAACAGTGAAAACGAAAACAAAGCAAGTGCAGAACCTGAATTTCGACTTGGGGATCATTCCTGGTCTTGACTTCCTGTCCTTCACCCATTTCCTGCTCCACCGCAGGAAAGTGGAGTCTCGTCTTTTGCTTTTTTTTTGGTCGAATGAGTCTCGTCTTTTTCAGTAAAAGAACTTAGGGGAACCCGAGGGAGTCGTGGACACGTTCTCTTTACGGATAAACCCACGTTTCAGCACCTTAGTCCTGCCGCGTCGTTGCGTGCGTTGCTGTCGGCGACCGAAAAGCAAACGCCCCGATGGCTGCATGGAAGAGGGACATCCGGACATGCCACGAGTCGCAACGTCTCCTTACTCCATGAAAGCCGACACCCTTTATTTCGCTTTGCTTGCTCTTCTTTAGTAGCAAGATTTCAAATAAGAAATTGAAATGAATTCGTTCTCTCCAATAAAAAGTCTCAAATAAGATTCTAACATCACCAACTAATCAATGAAATTCTCGTGTAAGTACATATATTTTTTCGTTTTCTTGTTTTATTTTCTTATCTTGTTCTTTCTTCATCTTCCACGTGCATCCTTCCCTTTCCCTCGCATTCATGTTTGACACCATCACAAGCTTCTCTCTCTTCCTCTCTGCCATCTCGTTGCATGATCAGGGACAACTTTTTGTGGGAGCAAGACGTCAAAGCAAAACTGAACTCGTTGGAGATTTCAAGTTTCACTCCTCGAAATGGCTCATAGAGGATTCCACGAAGCCAAAGCAGGCGAGCTTAAAAAATATGATTCCGTTGTTCCTTCCTAGATTTATCACGAATGCCAATCTGATTTGGGCGTCTCCCTTGGAGCCACGCCACGTGCGATAAAGATGTTTATTAAAATGCCTGGATGGGTCTATTTTGCTTTAACAATGGATAATATCGAGAAGGTATTGAGCAAAATAGGAATTGCAGTTGCTGGGTTGGCAGATGACTTTAAAATGTAAAGCTTGAGTCGATTATATTCAGTTTATCGTCTCTTTTGTTCTTCGCATTTCGTTGCCTCAAAGGGAAACAAAAATCAACGTTTGAGTAATGTTTGCCTATCTGACATACTGCTGAAGTGACATTCTCAGGAAGAACTTCCTGAAGCAATATGCTAATACAAGTTGATAGTAATCCATAATTGTTTTATTAGCTTAAATTTGCCGAAATTTCCTAACCCCATTGGCAAGGTTGCAGCCAAAGAATTCGGGATCCAGATGACATCGACGAGGTTTCATTAATAGCAATGGTTTCAAACAAAGCGAAGATGTGTAAACCGAGATAAGAGGCTGACTACAAAGTGAAACATTTTCACCATGGCTTTTGAGCTTGTTGCTCAAACTTCTTTTTCTCTAGGTATACCTTCATAAGCTTCAAAAAAAACCTCCAGGCCCAATGGCAATGCACTCTTCCATGACTTCTTTATGGCCTAGATAGATTGTCGCCGCCCCTACAAGTGAGCGAGCTCTTCTTTCTCTTCCTTTTAACCGGGCTTCAGCGTGCCCCACCCTAGGGGTGATGTTTTGTTGCGGAGCCACGACTCTAATGAGTGTGTATGTGGCTAGCAACGCCTTGCGTAGCTGCTTCCAAACTAGCAGTTTCCTTTGCCCATTGCTATTTTGCTCAACAACTTCTCCTCATCGAGCGATTTGATGTATTGATGCGCTGGACAATGGCACTATCGCATCAGAAAGAAAGAAGTTTGAAATTTTTCATAGTTGAAGCAAAATGGACCCATTGAGACATTTCATCAAACATCTTTGGGGCGCGTGGTGTGCCCTGAAAGAAGACGCCCAAATCAAACCGGAATTCGCTGTAATTATCGGGATAAAGGAATCATATTATTCAAGCTCTCCTGCTTTGACTTCGGGAACTCTTCTACAAACCATTTCAAGGAGGAAACTTGAATTCTCCAAGGAGCGAAACCTTATTCTAAGCATCATGAAAATTTATTTATTTATTTTCAAGATCACCACATGCTTTAACAAATTACCAACATTGATTAGCAATTGTTAACTGAAGATTAAAGTTAATAGCATTTATTAAAAAAATAATTTTGACAGCTCTTATTGGAGCCTACTTATCGATGTTTATTTGCTTGAATTTCAATACGTTGGAAAGCTCTGGAATGAAATATGCAGTAAGTCCATAGAACAGTTGGCATTTGAAATTAATCAAATAAAGCTGGTAAGTGACCAAATAAAACTAGTAACTTCACGTAAGAGTTTATAATTTAAACTCCGCAAAAGTGTGTCTGTAAATCATTGGCATGTAGTTAGTAATTTTGCAAAAGAGAAGATAATTTTGTATTAGAGTGGTAACGTTCACATAATGGTACACTCACCCCCATTAACGTGTCGACAACTTTAGATCGGAGTTGTTAACCTTTATGTTCAGTAGCTGCCGTAAAATTAGTTAATTAATGTCAGTTAGATGTCTAAACAATCGGTAATTTCTAAGCAATCTAGATTATACAGCCTCACCTTCATCGACTGAGGCAGTTTTTTAGTCTATTTCAATTCTTCTTTTTGGATGGATCGAGATTTTGGGCTTTAGCTCACGACATAGTAGACTTGCTCGAAATTTTATATTTCTAGCAAGTACGAAAAAGCATCAATGTCTTTTGTTCCTAAAGGCAAAAGCATTTTATTTCTTCAATTGCACCCGAAATTTGTCAAACAACCAAATATCAATTGCAGCGAAGAGAAGTGGTCTTACCTAGCGGTCAGTGTTGGCATTTGGTACCACGGGGAGGCGTGCTTACGGATCTTGCATTCAGCGGGATCACAAGTTATATTTTGTATGCAAATCCAAAATTGAAAGCTGTAAGTCATCAAGTGACTTGTATATTGATTGTTTCTTGTACGTGAGTATTTTGAATGATGAAAAGAGTAACAATAATTTTTAAGAAAAGCTTGATACAAAAACATTGAAGAGAATATCCTTCTTTAGCCCTAACCAAACCAACTCCTAATGGACGGAACAATTTGGGTCTAGGCCCTTCTAACTTTTCCAGGCCAGGCTTAAAGACGATCCCAGCAACTCAATCTGTTCAGGCCAGGCCGAAAATTCCTATATTAACTTCCTCGTCAACATCATGCAGGACAAAATTTGTACCAGGGACATAGCCAACCAACTCTAATTTCTCATACGAGTTCTTTAGGAACAAGTAAATCTCCTGAGAACCTAGATGATTTTTAGTATCTCCAACAGCAAACCGATAAACCTTGTCGGCCACTTCAATCCAAGTCCAACCAAGAACATTTTAACGTAGCGGCCAATGAAGTCGAGCGAAAACGAAGCCTTTTAACTTTTTGAGCTTTCCGTTTAAGAATCAACTTGAAAACGGGTCCGATTTTCTAATTCAGCTTCACCGCAAAGAGAGAGAGAGAGAGAGAGAGAGAGAGAGAGAGAGAGAGCTTAGGAAGTTGATTCAGGCGCCAAATGCGTGAGCGCGAAAGCTTGGACTCAAGCGAACAAAAGGCAGAGCAGTCCTACAGAAGCTGAGTAAGTAATTGAATTATGAACTGTTCTTCTGATTCTGTGTCAGACATCAGCCCAAGTTGTAAACTAAAGACGAAGAGATCGTGATCAAGGGGGAAATGTTTTATGTACAGCGACTCGTAAAAGCTGTTTGCTACGGCGATATGTGGGACTCGGCCACCTTTTCTGTTCTGGGATCCGACCCTCTTTCTTTCGCACTCGTCCGTGATGCCTGACCAGAGCGCCGACCCGCCGCCGTCGGAGCTCATGACCCGACCAGTGGGTGGCACCGAGTACGGCTGGTGCAGGGCCGTGCCCGACCGCACCGGCATCACCATCCTCGCCCTCCTCCTCTCCAAACCACCCCCTGACCTATCCCTTATCCAAACTGCCCTTCACGATCTCCAAAAGCCCCATCCTATCCTCCGCTCCAGGATCTACCTCGGCCCGTCGCTAACGCCTTCTCCTTCGTCATCCCCTCGTCCCCGCACCTCGAGATCGCGCCCTTCGATCTCTCATCCACGTCCCGCATCCTGAACAATGAAGACGGCGACAGCGCAGACACCGCCAGGACGACGCCATTTCATGCCATCCTGGAGCACGAGATGAACCGGAACGCATGGCTCGACCCCATGCGACGCCGACGCCGACATGTTCCACGAGAGCCTCTACCACCTGAGCAAGGACCGGTGGGTGCTGGCGATCCGGCTCCACACGGCCGCGTGCAACCGAGCGGCGGCGGCAGCGTCGGGGCCTGAGGGATGAAACGGCGGCGAGCAGGAGGAGGAGGCTAATCCGGGGATTGAGGAGCTCATCCTGAGCGGGAAGGCGAACAAGCCGTTCTGGGCGCGTGGGATGGACTTGCTGGGGTCTCGCTGAATGCATTCAGGCTCGCGAACTTGCAATTCGCGAGGCGGAGTCGCCGAGGTGTTCTCAGATGGTGAGGCTGAAGATGAACAGAGAAGACACTCAGAGGCTCATCGCGGTGAGTTTCGATTGGCTTCTTTCATCTTTTTCTTCGTCCGTTTCAGCAGTCTCGTAATTCTTCTCAATCGAACGGAAACAAACATTCCGGTGTATTCCGTAAACTATATTTACCATGCAAATCCAAAATAACTTAAAATTCATTTATAGTTAGAAAATTTATATTCGATTTTTCAATATCAAAACGATGGAAATTTGATTGATTTATGAAAAATATCTTTCGTGAAACCAACGTGTCTAATTCGACATTGCGATTCTACGACCATCATTTAGCATAATGATCTAATAGAGGCTGAAACCATCGGCAGAGCTGTGTAAATAACTTGCAAGTCTATTTTGATATGCCCGACGCTATTACTGTTGATTTCGCTTATTTGGGTTTGTCATGGATCGTGAATGTATTGGTACCCAATATATATCCTAATGAACCTAATTGGAATCAACAATCATGGGGTGGCGCGGATTGGAAGGAGGCCAAAAGTTGAATACATATAGCAGGGATATTGCCTGGTAAAAGAATGATGGGGATTACAGGAGGAGTTTGTGGTAATAACCATTGCTTGGAAGGTTGTGACCAGAATATTAAACAATATCCTGCTAGATCTTGATCATTACTATGAGACATGCATTCATTCCATCCGTAGCTGTGAGGCATGCTGAATATTTCTACTGGTAGCAATCCTGATTTCCTCTTGAATTGCCCGTGTGCGTGGGTGCATGCATGATAGAATTTCTGACTCTTAACCTCATGTCTGTTTCTCCTAACCAGGAACAAAACCCATTTGCTTTTCATGTATAAGGCAAAGCTTGCTTTGGACAACCTTGAAGTTCCAGTTGGGTAGGAAACTGATTTTCAGTAACTAGGTGCATTTCAAATAAATTGCTTTATTTTCTAATTAAGATAATTAATATTTTATTTTAAATTAGCGAATGGTTTCATGGTATACTTTATTTATCTATTATGTGCTTTTACTGAACAGCTGTGTGATTGTTGAGGATGGCAGCATTTTTGCAGCAGGAAGAAACTGCCATGAAATGTAAGTTTATCATTGCTTCTCCTCTCCTTCTATAAATTTGGTCAGCTGTATGTTGTTAAGTGTTCTGAATCAATACCATCAAAGTATCCGGTCATAGATTGTTGTTGATCATTTTATGTTTCTCCCTTCATTATTTCTTTATTAGATCATACAATAATATATCTGAACAAATCTGCGGATACTGGAATTTTCCATGCATTATCATGCTGTAAGGATTTTGTTCCCATTGTTCTTTCATAAGATATGACTAAGGCTAACACTAGCAATATTCTTGCTTTAATATGCACCATGTGTTGCGTTTTTCATTTACCATGCTCCATGTGCAACCATACTAGAGTCTTTTTACCTGCTTTGGGAAGTTGCTAATACGTTTTCTTATGCTGTTCGCTAGACTTTGGTATTCTCACTCAGTATAAAAATGCATTGTAAGCATAGTGTTAAGAACCAACTCCCGGGGAACATTTCTGCCAGGCAACAAGACATGAGATGGAAGCTCTTGATGTACTTTGAGAACAGAGGTAGAGGACTGGATTTTCAGCTGCAAAAGTTGCAGAGGAGTTTTCAGCATGCTCCGTTTATGTGACATGTGAACCATCCGTCATGGGTGGAACAGTATTATCAATCATTGGTATGTTGGTCATACTCAAATAAAACAAAACTTACCTAGAATTGGTTTATTCATGAATGATTCGCTGTCTCTTACCCATTTTTAGGTATAAAGAAAGTATACTAAGGCTGCGCACATGATAAATTTGCAGGCTGTGCCTCAATACTGGCGTTGCATTCAAGTGGCCGCAAGGCATGCGTTTCGATGGTCGGTTGTGGGGTGTGGTGTTGGTTGGGGTTGCAGTGGTGCCGGACGGTGGTGGACACAGTGGCGAGTGATTTGGAGGAAAGAATCGTTTCTTAATTGGCAAAGATAGTGATGTCAAGGATTGCGGAGGGACAAAGGGGCCAAATTTGAAGCCAATTGGTACTCCATGCTCTCTACGCTCTTCCATTTCATGTCAGAGTAACGAATTGAAGTTGGAAGAATATCAAGAGTTCAAGATTTCTCCAAACACCCTATTCGATGACATTGACGAATATCCACATGGCAAGCTGTTTGATTGATTCTTTCATTAAATTCGAGAAATAATGCTTTTCATAAATCGTATGATGTCACAAATCCACCGATGCAAATCCGATGCATTTTCATATTTCTTTAACTTTTTTTCACTTGAAATTTACTTGCATGTAACTTCATATCCTCTCTGTCCTTCTAACAATTTTGTATTCTCTTATAATGGGATCATTATACTTAATTTGATTTTCTAATTTATTAGAATTTCATCTAAGAAATTGTCCAATAAGTTATAAACCTATGTTATAAGGCATCTAATACAATCCTAATATTTTTAGTTTGGCTAATTTAGTCACAAATCTTTTTATATAATTTATCAAGTTTAACTAGAAATCGCCGTTTTGATAGTTTAGTCATTATTGACCGTCCTATTTGGTTTGATCCTTTCACATGAATAATTTTCATAACTTTTTTAAATACTTTTTTATTTCCTTTACTTTCTTTCTTTGTTCCCCCGATTTTTGCATAATTTTTTTTTGTTTTTGGCTATATTTAGTAACATTTTTTATTGTGAGAAGTTAATTTTTTTAATATGATATATAATTTGGATACACGTAAAGAGTTTAAAGAGGGTTGAATTGTTGGGTATATGTTTTCAATAATAGGATTAACTAAAGATGTGTTTTTGTAATATGGGTTGGGCATGGATTAGGTAAATATGGTTCACTTAATTTATATAATGAATGTATAGAACGAAATAACCTAGTCAATTTAAGTTAGATCATTTTCGAGCTGCTCAATCCATTTGATGGTCCTATGCATGAATAATACCAATCATATGTTACTGTGATTGTAGAGGATCTTGTTTTCGCACGCGATCCTTGACCAAAGAGAGTGTCAGTACTACACAAAAGTAATACCAATTTTCCGGACAAATGAAGTAGAAAACAAGAGCTTCAACGGTCATAGAGGGACTTGAGTTCAAGGTGGGAGGTGAGAGATTGAAACATCGCTATTGAAAAGATCAAAGTGGTAGTTCTTTCATTGTGAATTCAACTATTAAATAAACGGTTTATCATTTTTCTAGTGAAAGATGAGAAATTGTTGCTAAACATGACGGTAAGCTAAAATTAATGGATGTTGTGCCACAGCGAGTAAGGAGGAAACAAAGTTAGGGCAAGTGGCCCATGCCATAAAGACATAAAGTGACGTTAATCCCAATAAGAAAATAAGGGATTGACACCTCCTTTAAGTTGTCTTGCTCCGGGTGTACTAAATCGAAATTCTCTGATTCATCCCCAATAAATTGCATTATCTCTACCGCAAATTTAGAGTTCAGTCACTCCCTTAAGCATAAACTTCAAATTGCCACTTTCTTTCTTTTTTTCTTTTTTTTCCCTCTTTCGCCGCTTTGCTCCTCTTCTAAGTTACATTTTAAATTCTTTATTATCTTAACCACGAATCATAATTCATGAGTAAAGCCCTTCATCTTTTAAAAAATAGATATTCTAAACTTTTCTCCTCCTTGCTCTTTCTAGCGTCGGGAGTCATCAACGGCTAGACTTCACACATTCTAGTGAAGACCATAAAATTTAGACGTGTTGATCTCAACTCAACTTAATTCAAGTTACCTAATTGGATTTGTTCGCAAGAAATTTTAAGGACAAGAACTTATGATCTTCCACAGATAAGTTCAATTTTTGTGGTAATCACTGAACCAAGTCATCTTGCGCCTATAAATTTAAACACTGGACGTGAATAGAATTCATTTTAGCCCACAAGCCAATAACTGATTATCATTTATTACAATCGCCTGATAGAAACATGGTTTAAATTTGATCCACTTGCCCCATTACCATCAATACCCCTCGTTTGAAAAATTAATTCTATGAATCTAGTTTATCACGTAATATTGGATCAAACACATTAGATAAGATAGGCCTCATGCACTAGCCATCCTTCTAACGAGTAAGATTTTTATGGATAGAATTTAAATATGTGGTCTTATTTTGGTCGAATTCTAGAAACTGATCGTAGTCATTATGCTACAGGTATCTATTAAGTACAACTGTTGAGTAAACTTAGACCATAAAGAAAATTGAATTTTAACCGTCTAAAATTGTGGGCTCCATACAAACTGTCTTCAACTTTTATGACTCAATAGTTTACTACATATATTTTCGTTCGCCGATATCCTTTTTAGTAGACCCTAATAATCACTACAAGAAAACACTGCATTTGCCATGGGTTTTGCCATTAATATAATTCGAAAAGCCGTAGCTAAAATAATTAGCGACGAACACTCCACCGTCGCATATAAAGTGTCGCTAACTTAGCAACGACCTGTTCATTACTCGTTGCTAATTTGCGACGGGACAATGTACGTCGTAAATTAGCTACGACAATAAGGTCGTCCCTAATTAGCTACCACCAAATATTCATGACAAATGTTGTCCACAATTTGCCATGAAATTTTTGCCGTCGCTAATTTGTCGTGGAACAAATTATTGCTCATCACTAAATGCCGAATACCACCATTGTACTATGTGTGAGTTTACCCATAGCGTTTAGCGATGGTGGCTAGTAGTGTCGCTACTTAGCCACGAGCATATTTTGCAGTCACAAAATAGCCACGACAACCTAACATTCGTAGCAAATTAGCGACGATGTAAATTTGTCGTCGCTACCTGGTCGAAGTTTAATTGTTTATGCCTGGATAGCATTAGCGACGAACGTTGTTTTCACCGTCGCTAATTAGCTACTATTATTCGAATTGTCATCGCCAATTGTGGTAGAATCCTGTGAGTTCAACACTCGCCTAAGCATTCGGACCTAATTGAATATGTACAATAACAAATTTTACCAAAAAAAAAAAACCTCATATCATATAATAGAGGGCCATAATTACATCGTCCGGATATCACATACACTATTCATGATCCTTATATATCCTACCAGCTTTTACGTACAACTACTACCTATAAACCTAAAATTAAAAAAAAAAAAAAAGCCCAATCGCCTAGAGCTCCAAAACCCTAGCCAGCCTCAATGTTGCATCCATGATGCATCAAAAAATTGCTGAAGCCCGCCTGTTTGTTGTCGCTCGATCTGAAATAGAGAAATAAATCGGGACAACGTTGATGAGTTACGTCTATTATTACCTTCTTTTTTTCATACCTGCGCTAGCGCCCACTATATCCTACCTTCACATGACACCAACCATCTTCATCATCACCAGAAAAATTTAAGCTTGAGCTATCATGCTTACTGCTTTGTATCTCACCAGAATTTTTTTTATCAAGAAATTCAAGCATCATATAGCTTCCTACAAAAACTAACAATTTCATAAGCACAAATGCAAGTGTTGCTGTCATAGAGGTAAACTTGAACTTCACCAACATTTGAACTTACAGAGAATTGATTTGCTAGAATTGGTATGTCTTCCGATACTTTTGGAAATAGTTGAAACCGTTGAAACTCTCCTTTGTAAATTTACCCAATGATTCGTAGACTAAATGTCTTGCAATAAGGTGTCATGACATCAAATTGTGCAAACGCTTCCCATAAAAGACGGCAAGTGAAGAACATATTTGTACTTTTGCATGTGATAAAGATGTCATCTAGTGGTTTGCAAAATAAGACTACCTACCCAATACCACCCAAAGGAACGCCCTGGTGACCAGTTATGTTGCGCCTTTCAGTGAAATCGAATATTGTATCCTACAATAAGATAAGGGCATAAGACGATATAAGAATTATAAGAGTGCCACATAAATAGAAAGAGAATATTTATGTAATAAATTTGGCCCTAATAATAATAATACACTCTAAATCAAAATACTGAACAATGTCAAGAATAGTAATTAAGTTTATTCTTTACTTAATGAAAAGACAAGACACCTTCCTGTCTCACTTTTAAATGATCATATTTCACTTCCCATATGGAGCTTCTCCTCAAAGACTAATATTTCTAAAAAACTTATAAGACCACCTGTATTCATCATAATTGGTGAAAGCAGTTCTATAAAGACATAGTTAGATGAAAGAGAGCAAGCAATTGCAGATCATAGCTCTATGCACCCTAAGATTTCTATTTCCACAATCTCTTGTAGACGACATTTACAGTTCAACAAAATAAAATATATCTAGAAGACAGAAGAAAAAGGGTTATGGTTACAGTTTGTTAGGTCAAATGAAGTTATATCCAGATTTTACATTTCTGCACAAAATGACAAAACCAAAAGATAATAAATTCCAAAATGATAAAGAATTTCAATTTTTAGGTAACTCTCTTTCTTAAAAATAAGGTGGACAAACAATCGACAGGGCAAAGAGACCAACGGCAGAGATTATTAATGAAAAACATTGGATTCAAGACTAGAAATGAATCTGTCCAGAATAGGATCCAGAGGAACTTTGGAATCTAACAACCACCTCATCCAACCTTTTGCTGCCACAACAGAATGTAGATTCTTCCTCTATTTTTCTTTTGTCAATGTCTACCTCCCTATAATCTTGCGTCAGTGATCTTATCCATGCAAATCTATAATCAAATCGCTCCTTGCTTGTTGATTCAATGACCAACAATTACTCATATTTTGCAAACATAGAATAAAAAATCCACTAGAAGAAACGAAAAGAATGCAAGAAATCATCGACCAGGAGTTAAGACAATCTTAACATTGGCAAATACCTCTTGGAAGCCTGAAAATCTTTTAGACTTATTTTTTAATATTGACTAGATCAACAACCCATCAAATTCATTAGGACGGCTCACAAGAAACCTTCTTGGCAAATGTAATTTGCCCATGAAAAGACACAAACAAATCGTGAAGAATCACAAGCAACCTAGTTGAACCACACATTCAAAGCTACCAGGACGAAGAAGATCCAACCTTTTTCGAACCAAATTGCGGGCGATGCCCTCAATCAGGAGATTAGCCTTCTTGGGTTATTGATGCCACCGCGAAAATGATAAGCAAAGTGCACGCTCGGCGTCAGGCCGAGGGAGAGAGGAGACATACGATGACGCAAACCCTACTAATCATACCCTAATTGAAACCCTAATCGAAAAAACCCTAATCGAATAGCAATCGATCGAACCCTAACCATTAGGGCAACCAAACATCAACGCACGAATAGCAGCAGAAATCGAAGAACGAAAGATTTCATCGGAGATCTCACCTAAGACGGAAATGTCGGGTGGCAGTGATCGGTTCTTGAGCGATTGAGGTGAGAGGGTCAAGCGAGAAGAACTGGGAAGAGCGAGTGAGAGTCGAGTGACTAGGTCAAGTTTAGTTTTTATTTTTCACTTTTTTACATATTTGTAAGAAATCAAAAAAATAAAAGTCAAGTTTTTTCGCCTCTAAATTCGTGGCTAAGCCGTTTAGTGACGAATTTTGCCAATTTTTTGTCGCTAAATCCATAGATAAACCACCATTTTTTTTGTAGTGTTTAGATTGCGCTCGAGCTTAGAGCGGCTTTCCAATCTTCAATCTGAAACCACGGAGGGAAGGTCCAGCTTTGGGACAGCTTTAGAACGGCTCTGGCGACCTTCGACAGTGGCGTTGGTGAGGCTCCAATGAGCCCTCCTACAGGCAACACTTGGCCATGGGTGACTAGCTGAGCCTGTGGGTGGTGGGGGTAGGTAATGGAATAATTCCCTTCAAGCTCAAAACCAACAAATAGACCTGGAATCCCAAACTGGGTTGATTGGGGGTCAAGTCGGATCGCAACTCAATTCACTCTCTATGGCAAAATTGATGGCGACCACCAATTGGGCTTTATAGGAGACTCCCATGAGTATTTTTCGACCGGTGGTAGCAGTTGAGGTGGCTGGAAGAGGGAAAAATCAGCTCAGAGAATATGGTGGCCCACGGCTAGGGTTTGCAAGGGAAGAGCAACACTTAGGGGCCAGATCTCGATGAACGGCACAGTGTCGGTGGCAAAAAATGGTAGATATGGACTTAGGAGGCTCTCAGCTGCCGATTAGAGGTGGTGGCAGTGGCTGAGTCTCACCAGAGAAGGCACAACAGCCATAAACAACAGCTACAACATAAGTAAGGACCGTCAGTGGTTCAAGGGAAGAATCAGCGGCGGGGCAAATCAACGGTGACAACGGCCACAGCTAGGCCGAAAAGATGCTTAGGGGTGCTTCGGGGGTGGTGGTGTGGCCTGGGTGTCGCCGGAAAGCGGGCGGTAGGTTTGGGTCGTCCAAGTGAGCTTCTTGCGAGTAGGGATGAACAGTATTGTGGGGTCTTCTTTTGAGGGCTCCCAGCAGCAGTGATGGCAGCTATATAGATGGTGGTCGATCGGGAATGGAAGAGGGGGTTGCAACAATTCTAACGAAACCGAAGGTGCTCCAAACGATGGCCGGACGAGGGAGAACAAGTAGTCGAAAATAGAGGTGCTCTTTCGGGTACAGTGGCAAGGGCTCGAGTTTTGGGCGAAGCGAGACGACGTTGCCAGGGGCAGTTGGCGGGCATCTAACGGCTGGGAAGCATGTCGACGAGATGCCTACACCTTTTGCCAGGCGTAGCCTACAGCCGATCGGCCACTAGTTGCGTGGTGGGCCTTGCACGCACATGCTCGTCGTGTGTTCGGTAAAATGCCACAAATAAGAGAGAAAGAAGAGGGGTGGGACTCGGCTTTACACAAAGGCTGAGCTAGTCTTCACAGGCTTGGCCCGAGTCTACTCCGAGTGGGCCAATCCACACGACAGCTGACTATTGACTAGTCAACGGCCAACGGTCAACGTTGACTGTCAACTTTCCAAAATCTTTCAAAACTACCCATAGGCTCAAAATTCACTTCTTTTGGGGCCATAAAGCAAATATCTAAAAGTCGAGAGGTACCAAACCGATGGGGACGGACAACGGTGATCGGGGTGACGGACTAACTGTGGATAGAAGCCATGGAAACTGATGATGTAGCTTCGGGTGAATGATTCCCTCTTGAGGTGATGGGCGTCATTCGGGTTGCTATAGATCAGGTAACGCCAGGCACATCCGAATTCTATTAATTGTTGTGATACTTGAGCTGAAATTTGAATTCGATCTGTATGGTGCTACAATTGCGTAAGACTTGAATGTGTGGTTTAATTTATGCAAGACGTTGAATTAGCGTTTCTTCCCAAGTTTAGTCTGTGGATGCGTGGTAGTGGATTCGAAGGTGATCGGCTTCACATGCCGCAAAATCAGTGACAATCTCTGGATGGTATAGCTTTTCTTTAATTTTTTTCATGGGTGGCAATTCATTGAAAGAAGTAGGTGGTTCAAAGGAAAAACAAGCGATGGAGAGTGAGCTAATGGGAAGTAGAGAACATGGGTTGGTTCAGTCCCTTTTCAGGAAAAAATCTGAGCCACTCTCGGTGCTGTAGGTCGGGAGGGAGGGAGGGATTTGGGTGCTTTTGAGGTGTCCAGGAAATGTTGATGTGTAGTGAGTACTTATCAGACAGATGTGCAGCACGTTATCGGTCTGCCAGGGGAAAGAAACTTCAATAACTGGGACGGGGCTCTGTCTCTATGTTTGTGAGGCACTTGAAGAGGCAAAACCATGGAGGAATGAAGAAGATGCAGTGCTATGGCTAGCCACCAGGAAAGGTTGCTCGACAGTCAACTCCTTTAGCCACTCCTCGACTTTGGCAACTTGGACGAATTGAAAACCAAATTTACTTGGAGTGTGACAGTAATATGAACATTAGTTGTGTCCATGCATGGATAGCGGGTTAGGTGGTTATTTTCTTTTGCCACATGGACTGCGGATATGAAAAAGAAACAGTCACTAGAAACACGGAGTGTCCATAACTCATTCAGTAAAATAGAGACAAAAAGTACAAGAAGCTGTCAATTCTCATGTCTGAGGCCTTTGCAACAGGTTAGGAATATCTTTTTATCCTCCTGTGCCATAGCTTTTACGAGGGAAAAATGACCAAGAAGCTAAAACTCGATGATTCTTGAATGTTGAGTGAAACCTGATTAATGAAAGATAAACTTGAGGTACCAATAATAAGACACACTAGAATGAGCAGCATGTAGATTCTCAAATTAGTTGTTGTTTTTGCTCCAGTGTTGTTAGAGCTATATCAGTTTAACTGTTAGGTGGGATTTGCATCTGAACTACAGGATGAGTTTGTATTAATAATTATTACGCGGGAGTTTGTGACCAGTATATCATGCAGGACATGTGAGATCTTGATCTTATAGCCATGAGATATGCATTCATTCCATCAGTAGCTGCATATTGATACTGAAACATTTCTACTGCTCCCTTTTATGTAGTCTGTAAATGCCTCACAATGTGTGCAGCAACATTATCAACCATTGGTACATCTTTTGGTCATATTGAAATAAAACTAAATTCAAATATGATTAGATCTTTTTTTGTCTGAAATATAATTAGATGACATTGAGTCGTTTTTTGGTACAAATAACAATATGGTTGTGCAATTGGTGAAATTGGAGGCTATGGCTTTATACTGTTGTTGCATTCAATTAGCTCTGGGGCATGCATTAGGTCACTTTCTAAATTTGCTTTTGTTGCCGATTGCATATCTACTTAGTCCCACTTTGAAATTGCGACATAGGTCAATTGACAGCTCAAGCTTACTAGAGTTCATGACTCCTCATGTTGATTAATGACGGATGTGGTCTCGTGGTAATTCCTTAGTAATTTTGTTTGTTATCGCACTTTGAATCCTACAACACATAACCATAAAATTGGATGGAGGCCTAAGGAACTGATTTTCCAAATTTTATATCCTTTTTCAAGTCTAAATGGAAGAAACTTGAGTTTCCAGAAGTGTCAAGAAGTGAAGTTGATATTTTTCTTTTTTCCCAGCTTTGTTTCCTCTTTATCTTCAAGTATAATGCGACTTGTTAAACATTTCCATTTTAACCATTAGGAAATTATGCTTTTTTATATGCCATGGGCAATGTACTTTGTTGACCTTGATGAGTAAAGTATGACAGTCTTTCTTCTTGTTCTTTCCGTTTTCTTCTCTTTTATATCTTTCCTTTGTGTTTCGTTTTCCTCTCTCCACTTCTTTCGAAGTATTATATATTATTCTCTCTTTTTTTGCTTTTTTGTTAAATCCTCTTTTCTCTGCCATAGGCAAACTTCGAACTCCACTTACGCCGCTATCGACATCAACACTGTTCATCGTCCATCCGACACCACCGAGTTCAGACTAATGGAAGACCGCTACCTGCCAATTGAGGCGACGAACAAAAGAAGTTGGTCTTCCGGAAACAGAATCACTACGAACCGTCGGTGACGGAGACCAGCCAGTAGAGGCGGCGGACTACCGCCGCTGACTAAAGCTATGGAAACCGGTGACATAGTTTATGGTGAACAATTCTCTCCTAAGGTTCTGGGCCTCTTGCAGTTTGCTAGAGATCAGGTGACGCCTGGCACATCCGAATTTTACTAGGTTGATGTAATACTTGAGTGGGATTTTGAAGTCGCTTATGTTGGTGCTGCAATTGCGCGGGAACTTGAAGAAGGTGCTGTTGAATTTGTTCGTGAGCCGCTGAATCAGTGTTTCTTCGTAAGTTTTGTCTGTGGATGCTTGGTAGTAAATTCATAGGTTATCGACGTCACACGCCGCAAAATCAGCGACAATCCCTGGAAGGCATAGCTTCTCTTTCTTTCTTTTCATAGATGGCAATTTATTGAAGGAAGTAGGTGAAGTCCAGGTTCAAAGAGAAAACGATCGAGGGAGAGTGAACCAATGGGAAGTGGCGTGTACATGGGTTGGTTCAGTCCCCTTTTCAGGTAAAAAACAGAGCTAATCCGGGTGTTGTATGTTGGGAGGGATGGATTTGGGCGCTTTTGAGATGCCTAGGAAATGTGGATGTGTAGATGTGCAGCGGGTGATAGGTTTGCCAGGAGAATTGAGTTATGAGAAAATTCGATCACTGGGATGGGGCTCTGTCTCTATGTTTTATGAGGCGCTTGAAGAGGCAAAACCATAGAGGAATGAAGAAGTTGCAGTGAGATGGCAAGCCAACAAGAAAGGTTGCTTGACAGTCGAGTCCTTTAACCACTTGTTTACTTTGGCTACTAGGGAGAATTGAAAACTAAATTTACTTGGAATGTGATAGTAATAAAACATAGGTTGTGCCAGTGGATAACTGTTTAGGTCATTATTTTCTTTCGCTGAGTGGACTATGGTTATTAAAAAAATAAATAAATAATCATGAGAAACATGGAGTTCAAATAAGTTATTCGGTAGAATAGAGACCAAAGCACAAGAAGCCGATTGTCGATTCTGATCCCGAAGGCCTTAGCAACGGTTTAGGGTTCTCTTTAATCCCTATGTGCCTTAGTGTTCATGAAGGAAAATGATCTAAAAGCTAAAACTCCTGGAAGATTATTAAATATTTGAGTGAAACCTAATTAATGAAAGATGAGCTCCTGAGAGTTACTAATGATAGGACACACTAAGAATCAGCAACATGTAGTCTCTCAAATTAATGGATGTTTCTTCTTTACTGTTGTTAAAGCCATACGATTTTAAGAGTTATGTGGGATTTGCGTTTGAGTTATAGGTGGAGTGTGTGGTAATAACCATTGCTTGGGAGGTTGCGACCAATATATTAAACAAGATCCTACAAGATCTTGATCATATAGCTATGAGACATTCATTCATTCCATCCATAGGTGTAAGGCATGCTGAATATTTCTACTGATAGCAACTTGATGCTGATTTCCTCTTGAATTGCCTACATGCATGAGAGAATTTCTGACTCTTATTCTCATGTATTTTTCTCCTAACCAGGAACAAAACCCCTTTCCTTTTCATTTATAAGGCAAAGCTTGCTTTGGACAACCTTGAAGTTCTAGATGGGTAAGAAACTGATTTTTAGTAACTAGGTGCATTTAGGATTAATTGCTTTATTTTCTAATGAAGATGATTAGTATTTTAGTCTAAATTAGTGAATGGTTTCACGGTGTACTTTATTTATCTATGATGTGCTTTGATTGAACAGCTGCATGATTGTTGAGGATGGCAGTATTATTTCTTTATTAGACATACAAGAATATATATCTGAACAAATCTGTTGATACTGGAATTTTCCATGCATTATTAGGCTGTAAAGGATTTTGTTCCCATTGTTCTCTCATAAGATATGACTAAGGCTAGTATTAGCAATATTCTTGCTTTAATATGCACAATCGTGTTGCGTTTTTCATTTAGCATGCTCCATATGGAGCCATATTATAGTCATTACCTGCTTTTGGGAAGCTCCTAACATCGTTTTCTTAGGTTTTATAGTCATGCAGCTTACTAGAGAGATCAGGTAACGCCTGGCACATCCGAATTTTACTAGGTTGATGTAATATTTGAGCAAGATTTTCAATTCGATTCAGTTGGTGCTGCAATTGCGCGTAACTTTAGGAAGGTGTCGTTGAATTTTTTCGTCAGATGCTGAATCAGTGTTTCTTCGTAAGTTTTGTCTCTGGATGCTTGGTAGTGAAATCATAGGCTACCGATGTCACACTGCAAAATCAACAACAATCCCAAGATGGCATAGCTTTTTCTTTCTCTGTTTTTATAAAGGACAATTTATTGAAGTAAGTAGGTGAAGTCTAGGTTCAAAGAGAAAATGATCGAGGGATAGTGAAACAATGGGAAGTGGGGTGTACTGGGTTGGTTCAGTCCCCTTTTCAGGCAAAAAAACCGAGCCAATCCAGGTGCTGTAGGTTGGGAGGGAGGGATTTGGGCACTTTTGAGGTGCGTAGGAAATGTGGATATGAAGATGTGCAGTGAGTGATAGGTTTGCCAGGAGAATCGAGTTTTGAGAAAATTCGATCACTGGGATGGGGCTCTGCCTCTATGTTTTATGAGGCACTTGAAGAGGCAAAGCCATAGAGGAATGAAGAAGTTGCAATGAGATGGCAAGCCACCAGGAAAGGTTGCTCAACAGTCGAGTCCTAACCACTTGTTTACTTTGGCTGTTGGGAGAATTGAAAACTAAATTTACTTGGAGTGTCACAGTAATAAAACATAGGTTGTGCCATTGGATAACTGGTTAGGTCATTATTTTCTTTCGCCGTGTGGACTGTGGTTATGAGAAAAAAAATCATGAAAAACTCGGAGTTCGGATAAGTTATTCAATAGAATAGAGACCAAAGCACAAGAAGCTGATTGTTGATTCTGATCCTGAAGGCCTTAGCAATGGTTTAGGGTTCTCTTTTATCCCTATGTGCCATAGTGTTTATGAAGGAAAATGATCCAGAGGCTAAAACTCCTAGAAGATTATTTAATGTTTGAGTGAAACCTTATTACTGAAAGATAAGCTCCTGAGAGGTACCAATGATAGGACACACTGAGAATCAACAACATGTAGTCTCTCAAATTAATTGCTGTTTTTTCTTTAGTGTTGTTAGAGCCATATGAGTTTGAGAATTATGGGGGAGTTGCATTTGAATTACAGGTGGAGTATGCGGTAATAACCACTGCTTGGAAGGTTGCGACCAGTATATAAAACAATATCCTACAAGATCTTGATCATATAGCTATTAGACATGCATTCATTCCATCCATAGCTGTAAGGCATGCTGAATTTTTCTACTGATACCAACTTGATGCTGATTTCCTCTTGAATTGCCTGCATGCACGGGTGCATGCATGAGAGAATTTCTGACTCTTATCCTCGTGTCTTTTTCTCCTAACTAGAAGCAAAACCCTTTTGCTTTTCATTTATAAGGCAAAGCTTGCTTTGGACAACCTTGAAGTTCCAGTTGGGTAAGAAACTGATTTTCAGTAACTAGGTGCATTTCAGATCAATTGCTTTATTTTCTAATTGAGTTGATTAGTATTTTAGTCTAAATTAGTTAATGGTTTCACGGTGTACTTTATATATCTATGGTGTGCTTTGATTGAACAGCTGTGTAATTGTTGAGGATGGCAGCTTTATTGCGGCAGGAAGGAACCGGACTAATGAGCCATGAAATGTATGTTTATCATTGCTTCTCCACTTCACTCTATAAATTTTGGTCAGCTGTATGTTGTTAGTGTTCTGAATTGATACCCTCAAAGTATGCACTCTTAGATTGTTGTTGAACAATTTATGTTTCTCCCTTAGTTGCTTCTTTATTAGATCATACAATAATATATCTTGAACAAATCTGTCGATACTGGAATTTTCCATGCATTATTAGGCTGTGAAGGATTTTGTTCCCATTGTTCTTTCATAAGATATGACTAAGGCTAACACTAGCAATATTCTTGCTTTAATATGCACAATGTGTTGCATTTATCATTTACCATGCTCTGAGTGGAGCCATGTTATAGTCTTTACCTGCTTTGGGAAGTTCCTAATATCATTTTCTTGGGCTTTACATTCACTAAACTTTGGAATTCTCACTCCGTATAAAAATGCATCGTGGGCATTGTGTTACCTTCTAAGATGTAAGAACTAACTCCTGGGGCATATTTCTGCCAGGCAACAAGACATGAGATGGAAGCTCTTGATGTACTTAGGAACAGAGGTATAGGACTAGATTTTCAGCTGTAGAAGTTGTAGAGGAGTTTTCAACATTGTTCCATTTATGTGACGTGCGAACCATCCATGATGATTGCAGCAGCATTCTCGATCATTGGTATGTTGTCATACTGAAATATAACTAAACTTTCCTAGAATTGGTTTATTCATAAATGATTGGCTGTCTCTTACCCATTTTTAGGTATAAATTATATTTAGGCTATGCACATGATAAATACGTAGGCTGTGGCTCAATACTGGCGTTGCGTTCAAGTGGCTGCAATGCTGAACTTTCTTTTTCACGGTTTCTTTTTTTTTTTTTTTTGTAAAGAACTTTTGTCACTGTTGCCATATCTACTTAGTTTCACTTTTTTAACATATGATAATTGACAACTAAAGCTTACCAGAGGTCTATTATTCCTTATGTTGATTACTGAAGGATGTGATTTTGTAGTGATTCTGTTTGTCACTATTCGAATGTTGTGACACATAAACATGAACATAAATGGAGGTTTACGGAACAAAATTTCCATCTTTTCTGTCCTTTTCCTAGTCTAAGTGGAAGAAAATGTGAGTTCCGGGAAGCATCAAGAAGTCAAGTATAGATTAATTCTAATTTTCCCTGCTTTGTTTACTTTTTCTTGAATTCTTTGCGACTCGTTAGACATTTCCTTATTCTTTTTATGCCCCCTAAAAGATTACAGTTCTGAGAAGTGCTGCAAGTTAAGCTAACATCAGTTTCTTCTTTCCTTTTCCATAGCTTTGGGTGAACGGTTCTCTCCTGAATTGTACTAATTTTAATTACGATTCTCTGATGCTACAATTGCCTGGGAACTCGAAAAATGGGTCGTTAAATTTGTTTGACAGACTTCTTTTTTTGGGTCTAAAAGAAGTTTGAAGACATTGAATAAGTGTGTTTTCGTTTTGTCTGTGGATGTGTGGTAGTGAATTCATTGAAAATTGACTCTCTTTTTTTTGGGTCAAATTGAAAATTGACGTTACACGCTGCAAAATCAGCAATGATTTTGATTTTCCATCTCCAAAGCCTCACAGGTTTTGGTTTACGCAGGCTTCTCATTAGATCTATGTGCATTGATTCTTCTCTTTGAATCTTCTCATGCCTTTGCACAATTAGTCAAGGCAATGAGGACTTGAAGAGTGGAGAATCCCGGTCTCTCCAATCGCATCTATGAATGAGCCGCTTGGATCAAATGTGCTTTTCAGATTGTTGAGGAAGTGGAAGCTGGAGATGTTTTACAAATTGAGAAGAGGCATGTTGAGGGAGCTTTTGGCGATGAAACTGATCGCAAGACAATCAGTTAAAGTCCAGTGGTATTCATATAGTCGAGGTTGTCAAGAAAGAGGAAACCGAGGAAGAGTTAAAAAAACGCAAGTACCTACATCAAGAGGCTCAAGTCCATGAAGGAATCGTACAATGGAGGCAGAGCTGCCGGTACTTCCCTTGTTTTCAATAACCTCCAAACTTATTATTATCTTGAATTTATGCATGGAATCTGCTTAATAACTCATTGAGCCATTGCTCTGCAGCAAGAGGTAGCAATGACTCCAAGAGTGGTGCAAAGTACTCAATGCATGAATTGCCGTGGATCGCTTGATGTCATAACTGAGCCCAGGACATAATTTCCAGGTTTGTATTTTCCAGTCACCTGGAAAATTGGTATGATTGTTTCATGGCCTGAGCGGTGTCTATTGCATTTCATAGCTGCATAAGCTAGGCTTTGTAATGTAGCAGTATATACATCTTTATCAAGGATTTTCTCTCCTCTTAAAAGTCTCAGTAGTGCTGAAGACTCGACCATCATGGAAAACAGTAATACGCTATTTGTCAAGCGCATAGACTCACTTTCTATTTCCTGTTCTATAAACTCAGTGGTTACTTCCGGATACTTCTACATCATATCTCTATAAATGAACTCGTGTCCTTGCTTGGTCAACATTTTCCCGAACTGTTAGAACCCTTTTTGTGCTTTCATGGTCCTCAAGTCTAAAAATCATTCCTGTTGCTTAAATGCACACCCAGACCGTGAAATTTACTAAATCCAACCTGCAAGTACTTGGGTTCTGTTGTTTGCGGAACCAAGGTGTTCTTCTCAAATCCTTTTACATGCTTGAAGATGCGAGTTGTAGAAAGCGGCCTTAAGAATTACTCGAACCAAAGAATTTAGCAGCATCAGTTTAATGTGGCTGTTCTATACGTAGTTACTCTATATTATTTGCTCCGGCTATGTACTTTGACCGAGTGCCGAATCACGTTTTGATTCATGGGGCGTACTGGATATTTAAGTCGTAGATGTGATGATTACGCCGGCACTAGTTTTCGTTGTAGATGTAATGACTACCATCTGTTGTGGCATCGGTTACCGCTTTGTTTTGGTTGAAAATAACATTTCACTGTCAGGATCAAGGCACCAATACATATACGACTTTTTCTACTCAATTCATGATTGTTACCATAAGCCATATTTTCTAGTAAGAATGCTTTGGATAAAAATTCTCGACTTTATTCTATCGCAAAATTATTTCTTCACAAAAAGAAACTAGAAAAAGATTCGTGCGACGATCTTCATTGTGAAATATGTGTTGTATTATATAGTCAAGTAGTTCAAACGCTATTGTAATGGAATGCAAATACTATTTATTTAATTTCTCATGAATGTTCTCAAGTCCTGAATTCCTAGTAGGCTAACATTGTGTTTGTTTAGGGGGAATTGTCACAAAAGTCCTAAACATGTTGCAATTGTGCTGCTTCAAAACTAAACTTTTCTTGTTAATTAAGTCACAAACATTTTGCATTTATACCAATTCAGTCTATCTAATTAATTTGGATCGGAAATCGCTAACATAGATGTCGGCTAGTGTTGATGTAGATAATAATGTTAATGTTTTCGAATTATTTATTTATTTGAAAGAATAAAAAAGAAACGAATAATAAATAATACGAAAAATAACAAAACACTATTAAAATTTAGTTATGTCAACATTGAATAAGTTTGTTCATACAATTCGATTACCTCAAGCCATTCCAATAAACATCAAGTCATGTACCAAGCCTAGTCATGTATCTAAGCATTTCCATGTGAAATTAAGTTGGGACACGTAAGCAAGCTAAAGAGCGTTGGGAACCATAAACACTTTTAGTTGTCTATCAAAAATAATTTCTTCGATTTTTCCAAAAAAAATGGTGTTAATTAATTAAAAGCCTATTCTAATGCTAGAATTTAAAATATTGATAAAAATATCACCCGGCCCGG
Source organism: Melaleuca quinquenervia (assembly GCA_030064385.1). NCBI lineage: Eukaryota > Viridiplantae > Streptophyta > Magnoliopsida > Myrtales > Myrtaceae > Melaleuca > Melaleuca quinquenervia. The sequence continues at coordinate 13,747,282 of CM057722.1, read as the reverse complement.
GTCCTCGGCTGGGTTCTCTAAAGAAAATTATCATTCCTTTTAATTTTCTGATTTTTTATAAAATACTTATTTATTTTATTAATAATATATTATAGTATAATATTTAATTTCAAAAGGGTCGGACTCCAAATCGGGTTGGGTTCGGATGGGCCCGGACGCGGAATGGATCCTCCTGGCCCGCGCAGGCAAACTGGGCTTCAGTCAAAAGAGGTCAAAATCCAAATCTAAATAACAAAGTAAGGGCCCAACGCTCGAACAGCCAGCCTCTTTCTTTAGTAGGTTCATCGCTTGTGCGGATGACATTTGTTTGACAAAAAAAAGAAATAAAGCTAATAACTTCTTTTTGGATTATATGTTTGACAATTACTTGCCTTCTTTTAAGGAGGTCTGTTGAAGAGCTGTCCAACAATATGGTGGCGTCCGCATCTCCATAACGGTATCGACCACCGAAGATTAAACAAGAAATACTCAATGGGAAATTCAAGGGGTCTTCTCCAAATCGGAACATCCTTTTGAATCTATTGGGGGGCTCTGGCCAAAACGAAACCCGTATAAGTAAATAAACCAAATCGCCAATCTATTAGAGCACGATGGCGATTTGTATTATCACGATTAATCCAATGTCGGACTTTTCGATTTCGAGATAACTCCGCTTATTAAACTTTGACAGGGATTATTGGCATTGTGGTCTGGTGCACTGGCTCTCACGAGCTGCTCTAACTAGCTTAATAGATATTAAATCTCAAGTAGGGAAACCATGCAAAATAAAATCAACAATGGCTACAGATAAGATGTCAAGTAAGTTGTTGTGACAACACTTGAATTTAACGATTTATGACCATCGCTTGCTCAATATAATTGGAGGGGATAATTAAATTCATAATATTACAATTTTTCACAGCGCTCAATTTGATGCGATAATTTCTTTTGCGAACATTTAATCGTCATAATTTTTAATGCGGAATACTTAAATTGCACTGATAATTTTGTTTATAGAATTGCCACGCGGCATCACTTTCCATTAAGCCATGTTGGATGATCTAACATTAAATTAACGCCACAACAGATTCTCAAGTGAGGAAAATTGCCGATGTAATATCAGTGATTGGTTTTAAAAACTCATGGCGCTAATTTTCCAGCAAGTAGAATATTCTGCTCACGCAATCTTTAAATCTGGCAATTATGATTCAAATAGAATTTGGCCTATTAAAAAAAAGAATATAAATTAGCATGCGTGTGAGGATGAAACTTGTAGTTGTACACATCCATCAAGAAGTCAAGGTTTTTTGGAGTTTCACGTGTGTTGACTTTTGGGTCAGTACGTGTCCAATGGTTCGTGGGAAGTCGGTCTTCATCACACTTTTTCATTGGTGATGTTTGTGGACCTGAAAATTTCTAACCCCTCGTAGGGGCAAGGTCACGTAGCAATTCTCCCAGCCTTTTTCTCTTTTTTCACTAACAAGCCTTTGACTTACAAAGCAAAAGATTATTGTAACATGAATACGTAATGTGCCAAAGTTAAATTAATTATATCGACAGTGCACTCTCATTTTTTTTTTCGAAATTATCTAATGTAAATTGCCCCTCACGACTTCTTCAAATAGTATGCACTACATTTAATGTACAACTTAAATTGTAGATATCATATTAAAATTCCGAACAAATTGTAGATGACCATATTTGTTAATAGGAGCTTGCTTATAAATTTACGTCAAAATAGGTTCTCCTTCGGACGAGAATATTAGGTGTTCTCAAAATAAGGAAAATTGTACAAACAATCCTAAATCTATTGCACGTTAGCTATTTATATCCTAAACATTTAAATTTTGTCATATTAGTTATAAACCTTCTTAAAACCTTGCTAATCATTCTTTCCAACAAAATTTTTCTCAGAAAATACTTACGGTCTGGAAAGTGCTTACGGAGTTTGGGTCAGCACGTGTCCAATGGTTCGTGGGAAGTCGGTCTTCATCACACTTTCATTGGTGATGTTTGTGGACCTGAAAATTTCTCACCCGTCGTAGGGGCAAGGTCACATGGCAATTCTCCCAGCCTTTTTCTCTTTTTTCGCTAATAAGCCTTCAACTTACAAAGTAAAAGATTATTGTAATATGATGCTAAAGTCAAATCAATTATATTGGCAGTGCACTCTCATTTTTTTGTTTGGAAAGACTAATGTAAATGGCTCCTCACGACTTCTTCAAAATAGTATGCACTATATTTAATATACAATTTAAATTGTAGATAACGAGGAAGACAACAGAGTTGTTTTCTTATACAGCAAGTAAAAAATAATAATAATAGTAACTTCTCGGAGGCAGGTATGACATTACGAGGAAGACGCCAGAGTTGTTTTTATCAGTGAGCCTATGGCCAGGATCCGAGAATCCTCCACCCCTGAGTTGTTTGTCGGTTAGCGCAATAATTGGGTCCACAGAGAAGCTTATGTCACTCTGACGGTCCCACAAACACAGCTGTACACAGTTTTTCGGTGAAGATATGTCCCATCTGTTCTTACCTTGATGTCTTGGTCCATCCTTAAGCACCACCATTTTTCAAAGTTGTAAAAATGTCACGCGTCCCCGTCTTCTGGTATAAGAATACATCAACGATGAGATCGAGTGCTGGACGAACTAGAAAACCCTCTATCAAATCTTAAGCTAATAGTAGCTGCTGCTTCTCCACCTCCATCATCCAATGGCTTCTTCATCAAAACCCAAAAAGACATACGACGTCTTCTTGAGTTTCAGAGGCACAGATCTGCGAAACAACTTCCTCGGCCATCTCTACAAAGCATTGGTTCAGAACGGAATATACATTTTCCGGGATACTGAGAATTTGAGGAAGGGAGACCAAATATCGCCAGTGCTTATGAAGGCCATTGAAGAATCGCGCATCGCAATCATTGTTTTCTCGAAGGATTACGCTTCCTCGCAGTGGTGCTTAGAAGAGGTGGCGAAGATCATGGAGTGCGAGGAGCAAAAGCACCTCAGCGCTCTACCAGTGTTTTATAAAGTGGACCCAAGAGAAGTGAGAGTGGGGAGAGAGAGTTATGGGAGAGCTCTGGCCAAGCATGAGTCCAAGTTCAGGAAGGATTCGGAGAAAGTGAAGAGATGGAAGAAAGCTCTTCTTGATGCCGGTAGCTTGTCCGGATGGCATTTGAATGACGAGTAAGTTGAGTAGAGTTCATATTTTGTGTAAGAGACTAGCCTTTAGAGGTAAGTATAAATACTGCTTGTAAAGATAAAAAATAAAATGAATCGACACACACATGAATGTAAGTATAAATTGTTAAAACTTGATTGACCCATGGAGAATTTGTTAAGTAGTGTTATTGCACTTACGCTTTTTTTTTGGGGAAGGAATAACATACTTGGCAATGCTTAATACAAGATAAATTAGTGTATACAACGCATATAAGGCAATATCATTGTGCTTAAGGTATTTAATAGTTTTTGAATCAAAATCTTAACAATCATTTAGAATCCTATCCAGGAGATTAATCCTAGATAGCTTTTTTTAGAGTCATCAGTTAGGATGACTAAAAGTTGAACCCTGAGCTTGTTTTGATTGGTGTGGGGTTCTTGGAGTTCTAATTAGCTTAGATGGGGATATATTTTGTTAGGGATGCGATTACTAGAAAATGGGATGCACTGCTTTGTCAATGTTGGCTAAGTAATTGCTCGTTATTTATTTTTTTTCTAATTACTATGACAATGTTAAAACTTCTTTTTTCATTTTTATCAGAGATGAGTCAGATTTTATCCAAAGAATTTTGAAGGAGATCGACACTCGCCTAGACCGAATACCTTTGCATATTGCCAAGCATCCTGTTGGGATAGATTCCCGAGTTGTTAAGCTACGGTCGATGTTAAATCTTGAGTCTAATGATGGGGTTCTCATGATAGGATTATGGGGACAAGGAGGCATTGGGAAGACATGTTTAGCAAAAGCTGTTTACAATGCTATATATAGACAATTTGAGGGTTCATGTTTTTTGGCTAACATTCGAGAAACTTCAAAAGGTAGCAGGGGTCTAGAAACTTTGCAAGAAATATTACTAAAAGATGCATTATTGCTGCAACAAAGATTAGAAGTCTCCAATGTTCATAAAGGTATAAATATAATACAACACAGACTTGGTTGCAAGAAAGTTCTCCTCATTCTTGATGACATTGATGATATGTGCCAATTAAATAACTTAGCAGGAGAAGGCAAGTGGTTTGGTAATGAAAGTAGGATCATTGTTACCACAAGGGATAAAGATCTACTAACTTGTCATGGGATAGATCGTGTGTATGAAGTTGAAGCACTAGATAACAATCAAGCTCGTGAGTTGCTTGGTAAGCATGCTTTTCAGATGTGCCAAATCAAAACGGATCTGGTGGATAGTACTTTGAAGTATTGTGACGGCCTTCCTTTAGCACTTGAGGTTTTGGGTTCCTTATTATGTGATAAAACAGAAGATATATGGGAAAGCACACTAAACAAACTTTCTAGGAATCCCAACAAAACCATCAATAATGTGCTCAAATTGAGTTATGATGGATTAGATGAAAATGAAAAAGAGATCTTTCTCCACATTGCCTGCTTCTTTAAGGGGAGGAAAAAGAAGTATGTAAAGAAAGTTCTTGACAGTTGTGATCTTGAAACAACTGTAGGATTTGATATTCTTATGAAGAGGTCATTGATAAGAATTGAGACCAAAATACTCCAAATGCATGACTTAATTCAATCGATGGGTGTGGATATTGTGAATGAAGACTGTCGAGATGATCCCAGAAGACGCACCAGACTGTGGTTGTATGATGATGTCGTTGATGTTTTGTCTCATGACACGGTAAGAATTGCGAACACGATCAAAATTGTGCTACTTATCTTTTCACTTTGATCACTAAAATTGCATAACCTAAATAATTTTATATTTATAGGGAGATTGCATTGTCAAATCCATCGTGTTAGAGCTACTTGAGCCGACAAAGATGCGGATCCGTCCTGATGCCTTTACGAAAATTAGAAGATTGAGATTGGTCATCCTGCGTAATGTGCAAAATTATTTCCAAGGTCCTATATATCTTCCTAATGATCTTAGATGGTTTGAATGGCCTGGATGTGGTCCCTCCATTCCAGAATTTTCCTCTGGTCCAAAGAAATTAGTGGGACTTGATATGAGCAAAAACAATATCACAGGAGTGCTAAAACAATTTAAGGTGGGCATTTACCTATGTAGACCTTTTTATTATTTACTTCCTTTTGTATATGCTTATTATATGTACTAGTACACTCAAGTGGTATATCCTATGTTTTAGAAACCACTTCTCTTTTTTCCTTTCAAAATGACCCCAATAACTTGCTGGTTAAAATATTTTTATGTGCTGTAAAATTGGCATTTGAAAAAAAGCTAAACAACTTTACAAGAAATATGTAACGGAAACCTTTGCTGTTAAAAATAGATGCCACAAAGGAATTTTGTACATATATGCTGAATGAGAAAAATATTTCAAGATTTGAATTTTTTTTATGAAGATCATTGCATCAAAAGAGAATTCAAATTTTAACAATAATCACTTGAAACATTCAATAGAATAACCAATTTTACGTCTTTGTCCATGTGTATAATAACTGTAAAATAAGTTATTGAGGACAATTGATGAAAGGAATTAAAAAAATTACTAATATCACTTTCAAAATGTTTACCCAAGTTGGTTTTGTTATTTTTGCAGGACTTTCAAAATATGAAGTTCATTAATTTCAATGAATGCGAGTCATTGGTTAGTATGCCCGACCTCTCATATACTCCAAATCTCGAGAAATTAAATCTTCAGAATTGCAAAAACTTGGTTGAAGCACACAACTCGATTGCATATCATGACAAGTTACAGGAGTTGACTTTAAGTGGGTGCTCTCAACTTAGTGTTTTCCCAAATGAGCTCAAGTCAAAAAATCTCCAAACTCTTGTTCTCAAAAATTGCACGAAACTTGAAAGGTTCCCTGATATTCCACAAAAGTTAGGCCTGAAAAAGCTTGTTTTACGAAGGACTGCTATCAAAGAACTACCTATCTCAATAGAAAATCTTGTCTCTTTGGAGAGCATGAATGTAGGTGATTGCAAGAACCTCGTAAGTCTTCCGTCTAGCATTTACAAGTTGCAAAACATTGAGAGGTTGACTCTTGAAGGTTGCACGAAATTAATCAGGTTTCCAAAGTATGATGATTCAGTTGATCCGGAGATGAAGATCGGACTTGCAAATTTACATTATTTAAACCTTAAGAAGTGTAATCTGTCCGAAGTAGAATTTCTTGAGAATCTTTCCTGTTTTCCCTTGCTGGATCATTTAATTCTTTCGGGGAACAAAATTACTGGCCTTCCCACATCCATCAATAAGCGTGATACTTTGATCTATCTGGCTATTTCGGATTGCCATCAACTAGAAGAGATTCCCGAGATTCCACCATTTTTGGGTTCTTTTTGGGCGAATAATTGCGAATCTCCGCAAAAAAATTGGAGAATTTACTTCATCTGATGATTTTGTTCGGAGAGTGTTGACCATGGATCAAGTTGTCTCACCTTACCAGGTTAGACTCTCTCTCTCTCTCTCTCTCTCTCTCTCTCTCTCTCTCTCTCTCTCTCTCTCTCTCTAGTTCATGTGGAGTGTATGCGAGCTGCAATGTGTGTTGTATATCACTGCAAGCAAGGATCAATAGATCTCTACTCATTTGTAGATCTCTAGTTCGAAAATGGATGTTTTACTAAACTCCAATTTAATAATTCTATTTGGGTACTAATAACAAATTTGGGTACTTCTAACGGTTTATCTTACAATAGCATCCTCTTCAATTCTCTGTCTTCATCCCTGGAGAAGAGATGCCAGAGTTGATTATCCCTGTTGGAGAGGATTTTGTATCTTTCGAGGCTTCGAAGGACTTGTGTGAGAAGTTTCTTGGATTTTCTTTCTGTGTGATTGTCGAAAATCATGAAGAACAACAACATCGCTACATTAGCATTGAGGCACGAGTAAATGGCAAAAACCGAAGACCCCTCATGCTATGTTTTGGATCGTTGGATTCGGATCATATATGGCTTATGAATATCCTACACTGTGAGAAATGTGTAATAGACGATTTTGGTGAAATTGAGGGGAGTTATGTACAATTCCACGTTACAGTATCGAGTAAAACCATGAAAAAGTGGGGATGCCGTATACTTTGCAAGCAACTAGAGGATGATTTAGAGGGTGTGCTTCAAGACAATCGGTCATTTGATCCAGCTTTCCTCTATGAGGTTAGTCACGACTCCATAATTTCGAAAGCCAATATTTCACTAGTTCAGACTAAAACAGATCCGGAAAAGGGCTTGAAAGATTGTCAAATGAGCACCAAGAAACATGGTCAAATAGTATCTAATAGAAATCATAATCATATTCTTGCTCGAAGCATGCGAACAGATACTATGTTGAGTTCCAACTCGATCGGTGGAGATGAGAATGGTGGTATTGGCTTGCAGCTTTTGTTGTTAGAATGATGGAAACTTGCTATGAAAGCAATTTACAAGTAAGTGAAGTCAGCTGATCTTCATTAAACTGCCTTCTTTCTTCTAATTTGTCTTGCTTTCCTTTCTCAAAGAAATCTGTGACGCACTATCCGTACCTACTTTTGTTTTAGTTAACTAGTTCCTTTTTATCTTTTACCTCCTCTGTATTTTTTTTCCCCCTCTCGACCTTTTCATTTTTTTGGCTAAATCCTATTTTCTCTGCCATAGGCAAACTTGGGACTCCTCCGACGCCACTTTCAGCATCATGCCCGCTCCTCTTCCATCTAACACCGGCGAGCTTTGACGAACGTAAGACCGCCACCTGCCAATGGAGGTGACGAACGGAAGAAGTTCGCCTTTTGTGAAACAGAGCCCTTATTGAACCGACGCTGATGAAGGCCGGCGAGCGAAGGTGACGGACTACCACCGCCATCTGAATCCATGAATAAGCTATTTAATTGTTGAGGATGGCAACATTATCGCGGCAGGAAGAAACCGGACTAATGAGCCACGAAATGTATGTTCATCATTGCTTCTCCACTCCCCTCTATAAATTTTGGTCAGCTGTATGTTGTTAGTGTTATGAACTGATACCTCAAAGTATCCGCTGATAGATTGTTGTTGATCATTTTATGTTTCTCCCTTAATTATTTCTTTGTTAGGTCATACAATAATATATCTAAACAAATCTGATACTGGAATTTTCCATGCATTATTAAGCTGTAAAGGATTTTGTTCCCATTGTTCTTTCATAAGATATGACTAAGGCTAACATTAGCAATATTCTTGCTTTAGTATGCAAAATATATTGCTTTTTTCATTTTCCATGCTCCGTGTGGAGCCATATTATTGTCTTTACCTGCTTTGGGAAGTTCCTAGTATCGTTTTCTTAGGCTTTACGTTCACTAGACTTTGAAATTCTCACTCGGCATAAAAATGCATTGTGATCATGGTGTTACTTTCTCAGATGTAAGAAAAAACTCCTGGGGCACATTTCTGCCAGGCAACAAGACATGGGATGGAAGCTCTTGATGAACTTTGGGAACAGAGGTAGAGGACTGAATTTTCAGCTGTAGAAGTTGCAGAGGAGTAATCGGCATGCTCTGTTCATGTGACGTGCGAACCCTCCATAATGGTTGCAGCAGCATTATTGATCATTGGTATGTTGGTCATACTGAAATAAAACTAAACTTTCCTAGAATTGGTTTATTCATAAATGATTTGCTGTCTCTTACCCATTTTTAGGTATAAAGTGTATTAAGGCTATGCACATGATAAATTTGTAGGCCGTGGCTTAATACTGTCGTTGCATTCAAGTGGCTACAAGGCATGCATTTCTGAACTTGCTTTTGTCATTGTTTTTATATCTACGTAGCTCCACTTTTTTAACATATGATAATTGACAACTAAAGCTTACCACAAGTTTATGATTCCTTATGTTCATATCTGAAGGATGTGATTTCGTAGTCATTTTGTTTATTGTCACTATTTGAATGTTGCAACACACAAATAAATGGAGGTTTGTGGAATGAAATTTCCATCTTTTCTGTCCTTTTCCTAGTATAAATGGAAGAAGTGGAGTTTTGGGAAGCATCAAGAAGTCAAATATAGATTAATTCTAATTTTCCCTCATTTGTTTACTTTTTCTTGAATTCTTTGTGACTTGTTAGACATTTCACTATTCTTTTTATGCCCCCTAAAAGATTTTGCAGTTCTGAGAATTACTGCAAGTTGAGCTAACATCAGTTGCTTCTTTCCTTTTCCCGTTCCCCTTCGTTTCTTCATCCCTTCTTCCTCACTTGTTTCTCACTGCAGTGAGAGCTTTTTGTGTCGTTGGTGTTGTCATGTTTAATTTAGGAAATCTACAAAGAAATGTGATAGTTTATCTAGGAGTAAATTATGCTTTCTGATATGCCGTGGGCAATGCAATTTATAAAGAAACCTCGTTTTGTGTTTATTAGTTGCAATTCTGCTCTTGCACACATCAGAGCATTTGCATAGTAAGTTGTAAACAGGATATGTTTCATCAAGTAGGTAATTTAGATTACGGAAATTGTTTTTCTATTCAAGTATTTTTGAAAGAACAAGCTCTAGGACGGGGAGAAGAAGAAAGAGATGTACTCAGGATGCATCTAAAGAGAGAATTTAGATAAAGGGAAAAACCATGAAAAATTCTTGACTTTTAGAGCTTGAAATTTATAGTTATACTGCTCTTAATGCTGTGACCTTTTAATAATTTGATTATGAGTCTATAGTATTCTGGGAAACATGAACTAGCTTATTGCCTTTCTCAATACGACATCAAGCAAGAGAACTCATCTTGCAGCCTTTTTCAATTTCCTCCCTTTGGATCTCAAGAACCAGCCCTAATTATTGCATAGTTCCACGATGCAGAGTATGAGACTGTTGTTATAATGGAAGACACAGCTAATTGAAACTCATCCTAACCATTACTCCTATACCACCATTTACAAATCTTCTCTTAACCAGATAACTGGTGCCAACATTTCTCTGAAGAGAAGTTGCACGTTCGAATTAGAATCCTCTTAGCATAACCCTATTTATAGCATGTTATTTATTCTCCATGGACATTGGGTTTTATGTGGAAGAGAAAATATAGAACGGCCCAAAGGCATTGTTGATTACAAGCCATAGTTACGCCAACTACGCATTGTTTTGACTCGTGGAGAGTGATTTGGCTCTTTTGACTCGTGGCCTTTACCCTGCAAGATATAGGAAGAGAAGCATGTTAGGTTGCAGCTTTTTGAAGTATGTGTACAAGATTTTCATTAGAAGATGCGACAACCTTGGCTGTGTCTGTGGTTTATGTTCTCTGATATATGTTTTATATTGTTAGTTCCTCTTTTATTATTGCTCCACTAGTTCATGAATGAATATCTCTCTTGACTTGACTTTGCATATGTACTCTATGTAATTACCTTCAGGTCTGAGTCACGGTGGCAGTCACCCTTTTAGTGACGAAGGCATGGGCAAGTGCTGCTTGAGAGTTGGCGTTGAGTATCTCCGACGAGAATTCACTTTACCTGACAGCAAACAACCACTTCCGATGGAGAAAGCTGCAGGTGATAGAATGACTCGCTATGGGCGCGAGAGGTTGACGTTTTTGTAGTTTCTTGCAGCGTTGGGAGGAACTGGGATTGGCAGAGAGAAAACTCGTCTATGTTACACGGGGAGCACAAAATTTTCCCACTCTTCATCGTTTTCAACTTGCCTTTCGTTTTGTTGACAATGTATTACAATCATCAATAAATTAATCGAAAAGGTGGAAGAATATGAACATTTCACTATTATAAAAAAAAATTTGGGTGATCACCCTACAGTGAAATTTTGTCTATTTATATGCAAGTACCACAACTTTTTTTTCCCCAGTTTAGGACGAACTTTTGAGATATAGCTCAATATAATGACTTGCTTACTCAGGAAAGAATGATGCACGTTGCTGATAGGAGTGCCAAATCAATTTAAAATGGGTGGTTGGCGGCGGTGGAGATGTAGGATGTTCTTGGTTGGCTTATGGCTGTTGAAGGGGCTGTGGTGAAGGTGGCGCGATGGTCAATTGTGTGGGTTGTGGTGTTGGTTGGGGTTGCAGTGGTGGCGGACGGTGGTGGACGTAGTGGCGAGGGATTTGGAGGAAAGGATCGTATCTTAATCAGCCAAGATAGTGATGTCAAGGATTGCTGAGGGAAAAGTGGCCAAATTTGAAGCCAGTTGGTACTCCATGCTCTATATGCTCTTCCGTTTCATGTCACAGAAATGAATTGAAGTCGAAATAATATGAAGAGTTCAAGATTTCTCTGAATACCCTATTTGATGACATCGACGAATATCCACGATTAACGAGGCCAAGATTCTCGCAATTGAACGGCGAGCTATTTGATTGATTCCTCTACTAAATTCCAGAAATAATGCTTTTCTTGAATCGTATGATGCCGCAAATCCACGTGCAAATCTGATGCAGCATCATATTTCTTGAACTTTTTTTCACTTCAAATTTACTTACATGGAACTTCACATCCACTCTTTCTTTTTAACAATTTTGTATTCTCTTATAATGGGATCATTATACTTAATTTGGATTTTCTAATTTATTAGAATTTCACCTGAGAAATTGTCCAATTAGTTGTAAACCTATATTGTGTGGCATCTAATACGTACAGTCCTTATCTTTTCAGTTTTGCTAATTTAGTCACTAATCTTTTGATAATTTATCAATTTTAACTAGGAATTGTTGTTATGATAGTTTAGTTATTGTTGATCATCTTTTTGGTTCAATGACATGAATGATTTTCACAACTTTTCTTAAAATAATCTTTTTTTATTTCCTTTACTTTTCTTTTTTTTCCCCAATGTTGCATTGATAAATTTGCGCTTTTCACGATATTTACTACATTTTTTATTGTGCTAAAGTTTTTTTTTAATATGATTTGAAATTTAGATACACGTAAAGAGCTTAAAGTGGGTTGAATAGGTGGGTATATGTTTTCATATATAAGATTAATTAAAGATGTGTTTTAGTAATATGGATTGGACATTGGTCGCTAAATTTATATTTTCTATGAACGAGATAGAACGAATTAACAAAGTCAAATTAAGTTAGATCATTTTCGAGCTGGTCAACCCATTTGATGGTCATATGCACAAATAATACCAATCATCTGTGATCATGATTGCAAAAGACCTTGTTTTCACATGTGATTCTCGAGCAAAGAGATTGTCAGCATTGCGCACAAGTAATACCAATTATTCGAACCAATGAAGCAGAAAACAGGAGCTTCAATGATCATGAGGGACTTGAGTGCAAGGTGGGAGGTTGACACATCGCCATCGAAGAGATCAAAGTGGTAATTCTTCCATTGTAAATTTTTTTTTGGGGTCAAACTTCCATTGTGAATTTAACTACAAAATAAACGGTTTAGAATGTTTATAATGAAAGATGAGAAATTGTTGCTAAACAGGACGGTATGCTAAAATCCGTGACTTTATTAAGCCCCAGAACCATTTCGGTTCGCAAAAAAGAAATTGGAAAAAAAATTACGTGAAAATCCTCACTATGAAATATATCTTTTGATAAATCATTAAGTAATTTAAAACTATTATAACATGGTTTGATTACTATTTGTCTAATATCTTGTAAATATCATCATATCCTTTTTCTTAGTAGGCTAGCATTAGATTTGTTTGTGTTTGTACCTATTGAATTTGCAGATCCATCATTTCTCATAAATTTGTCGGTCCATTGACATGTCCTCAACCACATTGTTCGTGGTGGAGTAAATGCAAGTCAAATTACATGAATGCTCTTAATAGAACATTAAAAGATGCTTTACAATAAAGATTAGAAGAGAACACAAAAATGGTTGTTGATTAAATAAAGATCGCTGGGTTCAGTACCCAAAAATCTTTTATCATCAACTACGAATGATGGTGCACACTCTACCATCACAGATGTCATAGCACCTTTTGATTTACAATGACAATAAGTCAATCAATTAATTATTTGATTAGTAATTAGTCCATGAATATTGAGGTACATCAATAGCCACTCACAAATTTGTGGTACAAGAGTCTCCATACACTAAACTAACCGAGATGATGTATCATATCACTTGACTATTATATACTTAAATTGTGCATATAATTTCAAATCTTATGAGTAGTCGTGTGTTTAATTATCATTTAGCAAAGAGAAACAGCTGCTCAAAGGTTTGAACCGCTATTAAAGTTTGTCTTATTTGCGAGCCTATAGCAAAAACGCAATACTTCATTTTCGGACATGTGATATAATTTTAGGATGTACTTATTCCTTTCGAAGAATTATTGATCTCAATTAGGGTAATTGCCAACTCTTCATTGACTAAATTCCCAGTTAGTTTTGTATTACCAATTTTTTTTATTTGAGTTAGTTTCCAACGTTTGTTTAATTTTTAATTACCTACTTGTTATATCTCTGACCAAAAACTCTTCTTTTCTCCTTTGCGACTTTTCTTTGAGTTAGTATTGTACAAGAAATTTGTTCATACAATTTGATTACCTCAAGTCATGTACCGAGTCTAGTCATGTATCTAAACATTCACATGCAAAGTTAAATAAGACTCGCAAGTAAGCTAGAAAGCTTTGAGAACCAAAAACACTTAGCTCCATCAAAAATAATTTCTTCGATTTTTCAAAAAAAAATGGTGTTAATTAATTAAAAACCTATTATAATTCTATAATTCAAATTTTAAAGCGAGGCTGACTTTCCTAAACAAAACTTTAACTTTTTCAAATTTTAGAAAATTTTAATAAAAATATCAAGGTCGGGCTCCAAACCGAGCCGGGTCCTCGGCTAGGTTCTCTGAAGAAAATTGTCATTCTTTTTAATTTTCGGATTTTTTTCATGGAATACTTATTTATTTGAATTGATAAAATAAAATATTATGATGGGTCGGACTCCAAAACCGGGTCGGGTTCGGATGGGACTCGGACGCGGAATGGATCCTCCTGGCCCGCTCACGCAAACTGGGCTTCAGTCAAAAAGAGGTCCAAATTCAAATCTGAATAACAAAGTAAAGGCCCAGCTTCCGAGCAGCCAGCCCACCTGACTCAAGCCCAGCACGCGCCCCTAACCAGCTTGACGCACTCTCTTCCTTTTTCTCCTTCTTGCCGAACTTTCTGTCCTGTCCTCCCCCTTCTTCACCTCACCTGCCCCCACGTCCCTTCTATCCTTTTCTTTTTCATTTTTTCTTTTTTCCAGAGAGAGAGATTTGGGTGCTTTTGACGCGTTTAGGAAATGTACTATGCACCTGTCATGAAGATATGCAGCTGGTGACAGATTTGCCAGGACAATTGAAATTAGGTACTAATAATCAATAAATAAGTAAATTTTTTGACTAAACAAAAAATTAAGGGTTTACAAGATAAATCATCATTAACAAAATTATAAGGCAAAACAAGAATTCTAAATTACACATACATTAGTAACAAATATGAATTTAATATTAGTCTCATTTCCATAATAGTATATGAAGCTTTTTATTTGTTTAGAATGGTTAACAAATATTTGGCGCAAGCATAATTCCTCCAAAAGTAAAATCAACATAACTCATCCTTCAAAAGTGAAATTAGGTGAGCCAATCTACGTGATACAAAATCTTTAATAAAGGCCTAAAATTCAATGCTCTAGAGACATATGTAAAAGTTATGACTTAATCAAGTCTAAAATAGAGTTTATTTTTCAATGATTGAGTTCGGTAGGTTCCAGATTGGAATAATATACCCGACCCTGTTATAACAAGTTCTCCTTTTTTGAACTATGTACCCGATCATATTTGTATTGGACAATGTTCCCAATCCTTTTTTCGGTGAGCCGGTCCCAGTCTGAAACCAAATCTATTTGGGGCATGACAGTAACATGAATATGGGCTTGTGCCCATGGATAGTTGATTAGGCTGTTAGTTTCTCTCGCCCTGGGCACTGGGGATATGACAAAAGAAAAGAATCACGAGGCACACGACGACAAAAGGGAAAGATATTAAACAAATTAAAACAGAAACCAGGATAGCACAACGACAACAAAAATTTTCTAAGTTCGACACAAAAGGAAAAGGCCCAATATCAAAAGTTGGTTTCGATACCGTTCAGCTTCTTCGCGGGATTTAGTCGGTGTCGATGGTGGAACCAGTTTTTCTTCCTTCATCTGCTAGCACATAGGGGTGATCGGTTCTCGATTCCCTTAGGAACTGGAATCCAGCCCAATACTCACCCGGTTCAGTCCAATTCTCGGGTAAGTAATTATCAATTATCGCTACCAAAACAAACCTCATATTTTGAATGGACTAGATTGGGACTCAACTTCTTCCGCCAGTCCTTGTACTTGCCCTCCAAACGAACGGGATTCAGAGAAACCGAATTTTGCTTGTGCAAAACATAATTTGTCTTGGCGGCGAAAAACTGATGGCGGTGATACTGGATAATGAGAAAAATTGAAAAGAAAGAGGCGAAGTCAAAGTCGTGCATGAATCGATGGTGGTGATACTGATGGTCCCGCTTGCGACGGTGAGAAAAAGAAAGGGAAACTATGATTTTTTAAACTAATATTCATTTTCTTAATAAATAGTGTTAGTTCTGTCCAAGTGATCCGGGTAGACGGTTTCATCCCATAATCGAGAACTGGACCGTTACGTTTTAGAACCACCCGGAACAAATCGGTCCAAGCGGTTCCAAGTGGACGATTTAGAATGTTCACCCCGCACATATAAGAAATAACAGAATTTTAAGTGAATTGAATGCGTGTTTATTCTAAGTTACTTCTCAAAAGGATCAAGACAGTCCACCTGGTCGACTCATGGCCGTTCACATTCTTCGTGGCTAGGTTCCTCTGATTAACAAAGCTGGAAACTTTTTCCTCCCACTTCGGAAAAATTTCATAGGCTTGACTCACAAGTCGTCGCTCTTCTTTTCTAACAAAGCTGGAAACTTTTTCCTCCCATTTTGGAAAAATTTCATAGGCTTGACCCACAAGTCGTCGCTCTTCTTTTCTTTCGGTGCTAAAGAAGAGAAGATAAATTGAACTTTATTGCATAGGCTTGCCCCCTCTCTCCTCCTTTTTATCTTCTTTCGTCTGAAACTCCCCCTAACCCCCCAGCCCACGTCTCCTCATCCCCTTTCTGTCTAGTCAAGGTCGTACTTTTCATTTTCACTTTTATTTATTTGTTTACAATTATTTTTTTAGTCTTTTCTCACCAAGTCTTTTCTGCCAACCCCTTTTTCTTTTTACAATTTTTCAGCTTTCATTTAATTAATAATTAATTTTTTTTGAAATTCTTCTTATAAAATAAAAGAAATTTCTAATTTTTAATTATAAAAAAAGTTTCTCAAAAATTGAATGCACATCGGCTGCGGCTTCTTTCTCGGGCGCATGTCTGTCTTTCCATGAGTTCATCAATTCACTAAATTCGACAAGTCCATTGGGTCATATCTTTGGATTTATGAGCTGGACAAATCAAACTATTAAATGAATTTGATGAAACGGCGATGGGCAGCGAAAATCAATATCATACACTTAAGTTGTATTTCACTTGGTGAGCTAGAAAGGGAATTGTGCGTCATCAGTGTCATACACTTAGTTCATTTTCCGATCTACTTCTCATGCAGTCGGAGGAATTTACGTAACCGCGGACATTGTTCGTGGGTATCTGGAAGCGTAGTCGTTCCTCTAACTAGAAAAGCTGGAAACTATTTCCTCCCCCTTTGGAAAAATTTTCATGGGCTTTGACTGCAAGTCTCGTTGCTCTTCTTCCGGTGCTATAAGAGAAAACGAAGCTGCCTTGCTTCGTAGGGAAGAAAAGCCTCGTTCATTGCGCAGCCGGGATTGGCAGTACATGCATACATTTTCCTCCCAAACCCCAACAGTGTTGCTCTCTGTCACCGACACATTCTCTCTAAGAGAAAAATTAAAACACTCAAAACATTCCAACTTGACCTGGATTTGCTGACAAGAAATTCTTGGGGGAGAATTTATAACGAAAATTTAGAGTATTCCCTCGATTAAGTTCAACATTTGGGGCATTCGCTAAACAAATTCCTCTTATGCCCATGAATAAGAACGTGGGAATAAGTTATCCTTCTATCTATTTATTTACAATTATTTTTTTAGTCTTTTCTCGCCAAGTCTTTTCAGCCAACCCCTTTTTCTTTTTTAAAATTTTCAGCTTTCATTTTTTTTTTTGAAAATTCTTCTTATAAAATAAAAGAAATGTATAATTATAAAAAAAGTTTCTCAAAAATTGAATGCACATCGGCTGCGGCTTCTTTCTCGGGCATATGTCCGTCTTTCCATGAGTTCATCAATTCACTAAATTCGACCAGTCCATCGGGTCATATCTTTCGATTTATGAGCTGGACAAATCAAACTAATAAATGAATTTGATAAAACGGCGATGGGCAGCGAAAATCAATATCATACACTTAAGCTGTGTTTCACTTGGTGAGCTTGAAAGGGAATTGTGCGTCATCAGTGTCATACACTTCAGATCATTTTCCGATCTACTTCTCATGCAGTCGGAGGAATTTACGTAACCGCAGACATTGTTCGTGGGTATCTCGAAGCGTAGTCGTTCCTCTAACTAGAAAAGCTGGAAACTTTTTCCTCCCCCTTTGGAAAAACTTTCATGGGCTTTGACTGCAAGTCTCGTTGCTCTTCTTCCGGTGCCATAAGAGAAAACGAAGGTGCCTTGCTTCGTAGGGAAGAAAAGCCTCGTTCATTGCGCAGAGCCGGGACTGGCAGTACATGCATACTTTTTCCTCCCAAACCCCAACATTGTTGCTCTCTGTCACCGACACATTCTCTCTAAGAGAAAAATTAAAACGCTCAAAATATTCCAACTTGACGTGGATTTGTTGACAAGAAATTCATGGGGGAGAATTTATAACGAAAATTTAGAGTATTCCCCGGATTAAGTTCAACATTTGGGGCACTCGCTAAACAAATTCCTCTTACGCCCATGAATAAGAACGTGGGAATAAGTTATCCTTTCTAGACCACAGGATCATCATTCTATTATGATGGAGGGATTAGGAATACGGGTAGACATCTGATCCGCTTTCCTCATTACCATCATCCCCCTCATATCAAACATTTTATTTAATGAATCTGATTTACCAAGGATGATTGGATCAAACACATTGAACAAGGTGGGTCATATGCAAGATTTATCCCTTCAACGCAGGAAATTTAGCAAATCAAGAGTAGGTAAGTGGTATCATTTTCATCGAAAGGATAGCTCTTACGCATTAAAAAGCAATGGCGCAGTTATCTATTTGAAAGAATTATTGAGTGAACCTGGTTTATAAACCAAATTGAATTTCAATCATTAAAAATAGGGGACTCTGTACGAATCTCTTCAACTTTTATGATTTTGATTTGGTTTATCATATATAAATATATATTATAATTTCTTACTTATTAGACCAACTTAAAATTACGTTTGAAATTGGGACCTGCCCCTTTTTTCTTTTAGATTTTTAATCTGCGCTCATAATAATCAAGTTACGATTGGAATTGGTAATTAGACTTGGAAATAACTATTGTACTGGCGATTGATGTCGGGACAATTGCGCACGTAAAGAATGACAGAATCTTAAATGAACTGAATACATGTTTATTCTAGGTTATCGCTCATACGGATCAGGACAATCGACGTGGTCGACTCCTGGCCGTTCGCATTCTTCATGGCTATCTCAAGGTGTGGTTCCTCTAACTAATAAAGCTGTAAAATTTTCCTCCCACTTTGGAAAAACTTCAAAGGCTTGACCCAAAAGTCGTCACTCTTCTTTTCTTTCGGTGCTAAAGAAGATGAGATAAAGTGAACTTTATTGCATAAGCTGGATTGAATTTCAACCGTTGAATACAGTAGACTCCAGCTTTTGGTACTGAAACCACTTCGCGGCAACCGCTCAAGTTTAGCAACTATGAGGCCGATCATCCAACACGTTTTGTTAGTGGCATGGATCACTAAAATATATGTCAAGTGGCACTACTTATTAGAGGTTATAAATTATAATTAACCAAGCTTCTTAGCCACATTGAAGCGATACAATTGCAGCATGCGCAAGCGTAAAGAATATTAGGTGTTCCAAAATAAGTAAAATGGTACAAACAGTCCTAAATCTATAACTAATTATGTTTTAAACTATTAAATTTTGTCAATTTAGTTATAAATTATTTAAAATATTATCAATCAGTCCTTCCGATTACTTATATTCACGTGTAAAGGATCGAATTAACAAAGTTTTAAAATGTTTAAAAATAAATGGATAAAATTTAAAGATTTAAAATTAAATTGATAAATATATAATAAATATATTAAAATTTACGTGACCAAATAAAATATATATATAGGTATCGATTTCGTCAAAGATTCTGCCCCACGTCCCTTCTAACCTTTCCTCTCTCCTCCTTTTCCTCTCCTTCCGCTAAACCTCGCTTTTCCTCTCTTTTCAACTTTCCCCCGCTCTTTCTTTTTCGTTTTTTCCGCTCCTTTTAACCTGCTGCCCGCCCCTCTCTCCTCCTATTTTTATCCCCTTTTGTCTGAAACACACCCTCAATCAGTCCTTTCGACAAACTTTCTATGAAAAAATACTTATGTAAATATCCGAAAAATATTTAAATATTTAAGGTAAACTGTAGATATTATATTATTTGGCAAAGTTTGTCTTATTAGTGAGCCTATAACAAAAATGCAATACTTCATTTTCTGACACGTGGTATAATTTTTGGTGCAGTTATTCTTTTTGAAGAATTATCGATCTCAGTTAGAGTAATTACCAACTCTTAATTGACTAAGTTACCAGTTTGTTTTGTACTACCAATTTTATTTGAGTTAGTTTCCAGCATATGTTAAATTTTTTAATTACCCACTTGGCTAAGCAAGTGAGAGGGGAGCATAAAGTCATCGCTAAGCAAGTGAAAACAGTCATTATTTCTTGACATCAGGAAACCAATAATGCAATTTTATAAAAATGTATTCACTATACGCATTGTGGAAGTCATACCAGCTAATATTCTCAAATGACATGAGTACTCTATATTTTCTTTATAAGTCAATGCATCTATAATATGCATCATAACATAAACCAATAATAATATATATGTATATGTATAAAACAGCCTAAGTTATAATTTTTCTTAAGTAAATATTATCATAATAGCCATTGAACTATTGGTGCAAACTACTATCACACTGGTTAAAAACCTAGATTAAATTGGTTGGACTTACGGGGTGTTTATAAGCCTCCAGATAAGTATGATTATGAAAAAAAAAGTAAAAAGTGAAAGTGAATTAAACCACTTTTAAAGAATAAAACTAGTTAAAGCCAAATGACTAGTGCAATCAATCTCTCCCTCTCTCTCTCTCTCTCTCTCTCTCTCTCGCACTCGCACAACACCAACTTTTCGTTTTGGATGCTACTTTAAGTCGTAGATGTAATAATTAGAGTCTGCTATGTCATCGGTTTATGTTTATGGTTAGAATAACTTTTCACTATGGAGATCAAGGTACTAATATATAAACATTTTTTTATTCTGTTACTCGAACATGTCAACGGAACTACTCAATTCATGATTGCTACCATGAACCATGTATAAAAATAATTAGCTTTGTTCAGCCGTAAAACATTTGATTCACGAAAAGGAAATTCAAATAGAAAATGTCACATCCGAAATATACCTTTTAGTATTTATGAAGTAGTTCAAACGCTATATTAACATCGTTCAAATACTTTTTATCTAATTTCTCATGAATATTCACATATCGAATTATTCCTAACAAGTTAACATCACAATTGTTTATACATATAGTTTTTAGATCCACCATGTCTCACAAGTTTGTTGATCCGATGGTGTGTCGTCAACCCCATTAGTCAAGGTAAAGTAAATCCAAGCCGAATCACATGTACGCACTTAATGGAATAAAAAGATGCTTCACAATCAAGACTATAAGAGAACACACGAGTAACTTTGTCAAATGAGTCATGTCGGGTTTGATCCGATTCACATAGATCCATTTAATCTATTTTAATCCATTTTTCATGCAATGCAAATCCAGTCATGTGGGGTTTGATCCGATTCACATAGATCCATAATCTATTTTAATCCATTTTTGATGCAATGCAAATCCAATAACCAATCTACAACCTAACCTGACCCACATTGCTAAAGTACTTCCATATTTAACCCAAATTGGAGTAAGAGTGCGGAGTGAGTAATTCTGAGATAGAGTGAGGGCGAAAGAGTATGCCTAGAGAGTCATATATGTTAGTTGAGTTTAAATTACAACTTATTTATGATCCACTTAATGTGTATATTATATTTGAATCCATATATGATCCGTTTACTAAGACTGACCAAATAACAATTTAGTTTGTCATATATGGATTAAAAAATGAGTTTATAATCTATTTTGACAAGTTTACGTGCAAAGGACATTTGATTAAAGAAAGATTATTGCGTTGGACACCTAACAATCAAACCGAGATATTGGTGCACATGGTGTCACCACCGATTTCATAGCAACTTTCGTTTCATAATAACAAGAAAATCGATTAAGTAATTTATTGATAATTATCCAGTCCAAGTACATGGATCATAACCCATAATTCGCCATATAAGTGTTTGCATACATAAAGCTTACCAAGATAATATACCTTCGCCTCTGATTGAAGGCATATCATATCACTTAGCTATGAATACTTAAATTTTGCATATATATAACTATGCATCTTATGTACTTAAATTATGTGCCTTCACCTCTAATTTAGTGAGGGCTTGCGAGCCCTTGTTTGTTGTTGATGAGGGTCGCTAGACAACTCCCACCATTGTCGGCTCAACGATGGTGGGGGGTGGCGACAGTGGCGGTTGGGCCTTGCAAGTTGTAAGATGTTTTGCCTTACTTCTCTTTTTCTTTTTTCTTTTTTAAAATTTGATTTAATTTTCATCAAATATAAAATAATATCTTTAATTGAAAAATCACAATTAAACCAAAATGACATCATCTGAATACTATCGCTCATGTTTTAATCATATCAATGCAATGTAAAAGAGAGAAAAAGAAACAAATCATGTTAAAATTTTTTGTTAGTCAAATTGAACGGAGTTAACAAAATAACTTGATTGCTCCAATTTGGCAAGTTTTAGAACTTAGTAACAATTTTTTTTTTATAAATTTATGACTCAATTATATTTGTGTGACAAGTTTTAAAACTTCCAACATTATCCATGGTCTTCAATGAAAGTAATCCATGTGTTCATACCTACTAGATATCTTTGTCCACCCTTAAGCACCATAATTTTCCAAAGTTCTAATAGTATACCCTTCTTTGCTGATAAATTTAATTGGTCTTATAATTGTGTCTTATTTGAGTGGTCATGTGTTAAATAATTATTTAGCAAAAGAAAAACAACTACTCGAAGGCTGGGAATGTCCTTCCGAGGAAGTTCAGCAAAGTTTATTTATTTATTTATTTCTCTGTGGTGGGGAGGAAGACACCAGAGTTTTTTTTATTCCGAGAATCTTCCACCCTAGAGTTGTTTGTCGGTTAGTGCAATAATTGAGCCGACAGAGAAGCTTATGTCACTCTGACGGTCCGACAAACACAGCTGTACACGATTTTTCGGTGAAATTATGTCCATATGTTCACACCTCTTTATGTCTTTGTCCATCCTTAAGCCCCACCTTTTTTCGAAGTAATAAAAAAGTCATGCGTCTCCGTCTTATGGTAGAAGAGTACATCAACAATGAGATCAAGTGCTGGACGAACTTCCAAATCCTCCATCAAATCTTAAGCTAATAGTTACTGCTGGTTCTCGAACTCCATCATCCAATGGCTTCTTCATCGAAACCCAAAAAGACGTATGACGTCTTCTTGAGCTTCAGAGGCACGTATGACGTCTCCTTCCGCTAAACCTCGCTTTTCCTCTCTTTTCAACTTTCCCCCGCTCTTTCTTTTTCGTTTTTTCCGTTCCCTTTTTCCTGCCGCCCCTCTCTCCTCCTTTTTTATCTTCTTTTGTCTGAAACACACCCTCAATCAGTCCTTTCGACAAACTTTCTATCGAAAAATAATGCTTGTATAAATATCCAAAAAATATTTAAATATTTAAAGTTAATTTATTGAAAGAACTGAATTAGTAAAGTTTTAAAATATTTAAAATTGAATTGATAAATTTAAAAGTTTAAATTAAATTGATAAAAATATAATAAATTTAAATTTTTTTCAATAATTTTTCTCAATAGTCAATATATTAGTCTCTATACAGTTACAGAGATTTTATATGATCAAAGGAAATATATTTAGGTATCGATTTCGTCAAAGAGTCTGCCCCACGTCCCCTTTATCCTTTTCTTTTTTCTCTCTCCTCCTTCCGCTGAACCTCTCTTGTCCTCTCTTTCTTTTTCGTCTTTTGACGTGCCCTTTTTCCCGCTAAGCCGCCCTCCTCTCTTCCTTTTTATCTTCTTTCGTCTGAAACACGTCTCCTCGTTCCCTTTCTGTCTAGTCAAGGTCAGGCTTTTCATTTTCACTTTTATTTGTTTATTTACAATTATTCTTTTACTCTTTTAATAAAATAAAAGAAATTTTTAATTCATAAATAATAATTTCCTAAAAAATTAAGCTACAAAAAATTTATTGTACCCGTAAAATTAAATGTCAACATTGACAATGACACATCTATAATGAGATTCTTTTTCGTTTTATCAATAGAGAGGTTTTCTCATATCGTATTTTAATTCGCGAAAAGCCTAAAATTTCACAAGATTTGAACATGCAAAATCTGAATAGATAACGATCCTTTTCTAAAGATTGCAAATAGCTCACGGGCATTAATATATGAAAGAAAAATTTTACAGTAAAGAGTACAACAACCATAACATGTGAGTAAGATGTTAAATTGATCTTTCAGCATTTAATATGATGGCTAATACTCTAAATCACAATAAGAATAATTTAGTTCTATTTATTTGTTAGTGAGCCTGTGACAAAAGCTAACCGAATGACATGAAACACCTTAATCACAAAAAGAAAATCAAAGACTGAACAGATCAAGGCCATTTCCTCGAAGCTGGCGTGCGGTCTTCGGCGAAGATAACTCCGTGTGTTCATCAAGTTCTACTATTATCAATAGATGGAATATTATTTTTCGCTGGTACACCTGATTGTGAGTAAAAAAATAATAAAAATAACTTCTCAGCCGTGGGGCATTACACTCTGACGGTCCCACAAACACAGCTGTACACTGTTTTTCGGTGAAATTATTTCCAAGTGTTCACACCTCTTTATGTAAAAAAGTCACGCGTCCCTCTCTTCAGGTATAAGAATACATCAACACTGAGATCAAGTGCTGGAGGAACTACCAAACCCTCTATCAAATCTTAAGCTAACAGTTGCTGCTGGTTCTCGAACTCCATCATCCAATGGCTTCTTCATCGAAACCCAAAAAGACATACGACGTCTTCTTGAGTTTCAGAGGCACGGATCTGCGGAACAACTTCGTCGGCCATCTCTACAAAGCGTTGGTCCAGAATGGAATATGCACTTTCCGAGATACTGAGAATTTGAGGAAGGGAGACCAAATATCGCCGGTGCTTATGAAGGCCATTGAAGAATCGCGCATCGCAATCATCGTTTTCTCGGAAAATTACACTTCCTCACAGTGGTGCTTGGAAGAGGTGACAAAGATTATGGAGTGCGCTGAGCAAAAGCACCTCAGCGTTCTACCGGTGTTTTATAAAGTGGACCCAAGAGAAGTGAGAGGGGGGAGAAAGAGTTATATGAGAGCTCTGGCCAAGCATGAGTCCAAGTTTGGAAAGGATTCGGAGAAAGTGAAGAGATGGAAGAAAGCTCTTCTTGATGCCGGTAGCTTGTCCGGATGGCATTTGAATGACGAGTAAGTTGAGTAGAGTTCATATTTTGTGTAAGAGACTAGTCTTTACGGGTAAGTATAAAGATTGTTTGTAAAAATAAAAAATAAAATGAATCGACACACACGTGATTGTAAGTATAAGATGTTAAAACTCGATCAACCCATGGACAAGATGTCAAGTAGTGTCGTTGCACTTACCCATTTTTTTCTTTGGAAGGAGTAACAAACTTGACAATGCTTGATACCAGATAAATTAGTGTATACAAGGCATGTAAGGCAATATCATTGTGCTTAAGGTATTTAATAGTTTTCGAATCGAAATCTTAACAATTGTTTAGAATCCTAGATAGCTTTTTTTGATTAAACGGGGGGATTAATCACATAGAACATTCAAAAAGAAAAATTAGTCATGTAGAAATCAAAAGAATAGGAATCGTTAGGATGACTAAAAGTTGAAACGTGAGCTTGTTTTGATTGATGTGGAGTTCTTGGAGTTCTAATTAGCTTGGCTCGGAATATATATTGTTAGGGATGCCATTACCTGAAAATGGGATGCACTGCTTTGTCGTTGTTGGCTAAGTAAGTGCTCATTATTTGTTCTTTCTAATTAATATGACAATGTTAAAACTTTTTTTTCCATTTTTATCAGAGATGAGTCAGAGCTTATCCAAATAATTTTGAAGGAGATCGACACTCGCCTCGACCAAACACCTTTGGATATTGCCAAGTATCCTGTTGGGATAGATTCCCGAGTTCTTAAGCTAAAATCCATGTTAAATCTTGACTCTAATGATGGGGTTCTCATGGTAGGATTATGGGGACATGGAGGCATAGGGAAGACCTGTTTAGCAAAAGCTGTTTACAATGCTATATTTAGACAATTTGAGGGTTCATGTTTTCTGGCTGATGTTCGAGAAACTTCAAAAGGTAGCAGGGGTCTGGTAACTTTGCAAGAAATGTTATTAAAAGATGTATTATTGCTGCAACAAAGATTAGAAGTCTCCAATGTTCATGAAGGTATTAATATAATACAACACAGACTTGGTTGCAAGAAAGTTCTCCTCATCCTTGATGACATTGATGATTTGCACCAATTGAATGCTTTAGCAAGAGAAGGCGAGTGGTTTGGTAATGGAAGTAGGATTATTGTTACCACAAGGGATAAACATTTGCTAACTTATCATGGCATAGATCATGTATATGAAGTTGAACCACTAGATGATAATCAAGCTCGTGAATTGCTTCATAAGCATGCTTTTCAGATGTGCCAAATCAAAACGGATATGGTGGATAGTGCTCTGAAGTATTGTGATGGGCTTCCTTTAGCACTTGAGGTGTTGGGTTCCTTATTATGTGATAAAACAGAAGATGTATGGGAAAGCACACTCATGAAACTTTCTAGGATTCCCGACAAAAACATAATTAAAGTGCTCAAAGTGAGTTATGATGGACTAGATGAAAATGAAAAAGAGATCTTTCTCCACATTGCATGCTTCTTTAGGGGGCGGACAAAAGAGTATATAAAGAAAGTTCTAGATAGTTGTGATCTTCAAACAACTGCAGGATTTGATATTCTTATGAAGAGGTCATTGATAAGAATTGGGATAAAAGGACTCCAAATGCATGACTTAATTCAATCAATGGGTATGGATATTGTAAACCAAGATTGTCGAGATGATGCCAGAAGACGCACCAGACTGTGGTTGTATGATGATGTCATCGATGTTCTGTGTCATGACACGGTAAGAATTGCGAATACAATCAAAATTGTGCTCCTTATCTGTTTCGTTTGATTACTAAAAATGCATAACCTAAATAATTTTATATTTATAGGGAGATTGTGTTGTTAAAGCCATTGTGTTGGAGTTACCTGAGCCAACGAAGATGTGGATCGGTCCTGATGCCTTTACAAAAATGAGAAGATTGAGATTGCTCATCCTGGGTAATGTGCACAATTATTTCCAAGGTCCTATATGTCTTCCTAACGACCTTAGATGGTTTGAATGGCTTGGATGTGGTCCCTCCATTACAGAATTTTCCTCTGTTCCAAAGAAATTAGTGGGACTTGATATGAGCAAAAGCAATATCACAGGAGTGTTAAAACAATTTAAGGTGAGCATTTACCTATGTAGACCTTTTTATTATTAACTTCATTTTGTATATGCTTATTATATGTACTAGTATACTCAAGCGGTATTCCTATGTTTTAGAAACCATTTCTCTTTTTTCCTTTCAAAATGACCCCAATAACTTGCTGGTTAAAATATTTTTTTGTGCCGCAAAATTGTCATTTGAAAAAAAGCTAAACAACTTTATAAGAAATATGTAACGGGAAGCTTTATTGTTAAAAATAGATGGCACAAAGGAACTTTGTATATATATGTTGAAAGAGAAAATATTTCAAGATTTGATTTTTTTTTATGAAGATCATTGCATCCAAAGAAAGTTCAAATTTTTACATTGATCGCGTGAAACATTCAATAGAATAACCTATTTTAGGTCTTCGTCCACGTGTATAATAACTGTAAAATAAAAAATTGAGGGCAATTGATGAAAGGAATTAAAAGAATTATTAATATCACTTTCAAAATGTTTACGCGAGTTGGTTTTGCTGTTTTTGCAGGACTTTCAAAATATAAAGTTCATCAATTTCAATGAATGTGAGTCACTGGTTAGTATGCCTGACCTCTCATGTACTCCAAATCTTGAGGAATTGAATCTTCAGAATTGCAAAAACTTGGTAGAAGCACACAACTCGATTGCATATCATGAGAAGTTACAGAAGTTGGCTTTAAGTGGGTGCTCTCAACTCAGTGTTTTCCCAAATGTGCTCAAGTCAAAAAATCTCCGAACTCTCAATCTTGCAGATTGCACAAAACTTGAAAGGTTTCCTGATATTCCACAAAAGTTAGCCATGGAAGAACTTGTTTTACAAGGGACTGCTATTAAAGAACTTCCTACTTCGATAGAAAATCTAGTCGCTTTGGATTACATGGATGTAAGTGATTGCAAGAACCTCGTTAGTCTTCCGTCTAGCATTTACAAGTTGCAAAACATGAATTGGTTGACTCTTCAGGGTTGCACAGAATTAATTGGATTTCCAAAGTACGATGATTCAGCTGATCCGGAGATGAAGATCGGACTTTCAAATTTACGCATTTTAAACCTTGCATATTGTAATCTGTCCGAAGTAGAATTTCTTGAGGATCTTTCTTGTTTTCCCTTGCTGGATCAATTAATCTTTACGTCGAACAAAATTACTAGCCTTCCCATATCCATCAGTAAGCGTGATACTTTGATCCATCTGGCAATTGTGAATTGCCATCAATTACGAGAGATTCCCGAGCTTCCACCATTTTTGGGCGCTCTTTGGGTGGAGAATTGCGAATCTCTGCAAAAAATTGGGGAATGTGCTTCATCTCATGATTTTCTTCGGAAAGTGTTGACCATGGATGACGTCTTCTCACGTGGCCAGGTTAGACTCTCTCTCTCTCTCTCTCATGTGGAGTGTATGCGGGCTGCACTGTGTGCTTGTATATTGCAATAGCAGAAAATGCAAGATTTGAGTCATAAAAAAGCAAACAATTATGAAGCGGTTCTGCACTTATAGGCATGTAGTGCAGGCGGTTAGCGTACTTTTTATGGGAATGATTTCTAATGCATGAGGCTTGTATATCTCTGCAAGCAAGGATTAATGGATCTCTACTCATATGTGGAGCTCTAGTTCGAAAATGAATGGCTTACTAAACTCCAATTGAAT
This sequence comes from Melaleuca quinquenervia, assembly GCA_030064385.1. Classification (NCBI taxonomy): domain Eukaryota; kingdom Viridiplantae; phylum Streptophyta; class Magnoliopsida; order Myrtales; family Myrtaceae; genus Melaleuca; species Melaleuca quinquenervia. Next base: position 13,718,578 of record CM057722.1, on the reverse strand, counting down.
AATTATACTTGGGTACTAATAACACATTTGGGTACTTCTAACGGTTTATCTTACAACAGCTTCCTTCTAAATTCTACGCCTTCATCCCTGGAGAAAAGATGCCAGAGTGGGTTATTCCCGTTGGAGAGGATTTTGTGTCTTTCATGGTTTCGAAGGACTTGTATGACAAGTTTCTTGGATTTGCTTTCTGTGTCATTGTCGAAAATCATGAAGAAGAAGAACATCGCTCCGTTACAATTGAGGCACAAGTTAACGGCAAACGACGACCAGGCTACAGATTAGAATTCGAATTGTTGGATTCGGATCATATATGGTTTAAGTATATCAGACGATCTGAGAAATGGGAGATAGACGATTTTGACAAAATTGAGGGGAGTTATGTGCAATTGCGCTTTGCAGCATCGGGTAAAACAATGAAAAAGTGGGGATTTCGTATATTGTGCAAGCAACTCGAGAATGATTTAGAGGGTGTGCTTCAAGACAATCAGTCATTTGATCCTGCTTTCCTCTATGAAGTTAGTCACGACTCGAATTCAGAAGCCGAGATTTCATTAGTTCAGACTAAAATAGAATTACAGAAGGACTCGGGAGATTGTCAATTGAACATCGAGAAACATGGTCAAATAGTACCGAACAGAAATCATAATCATATTCTCACTCAAGGCACGCGAGCCAAGACTATATTGACTTCGAATTTGATTGGCGAGTATGAGAATGGTGGTGTTGGCTTGCAGCTTCTGTTGTTAGAATGATGGAAACTTGCTATGGAAGCAATTTGCAGGTAAGTGAATTCGGCTGATCTTCGTTAAAACGCCGTCTTCCTTTGTCTCACTTTCCTTTCCTAAAGAAACCCGTGACGGTACCTACTTTTAACTAATTATTTATTATCTTTTATCTCCTCTTTTTGTATTTTTCTTTTCCCTCTCCACCTTTTTTTTTTCCGGTTAAATCCTATTTTCTCCGCCACAGGCAAACTTCGGACTCCACCGACGCCACTTTCAGCATCATGCCTGCTCCTCTTCCATCCAACACCAGCAAGCTTTGACGAACGTAAGACCGCCACCTGCCAATGGAGGCGACGAACGGAAGAAGTTTCGCCTTTCCTGAAACAGAGCCCTTATCGAACTGACGTCGATGAAGGCCGGAGAGCGGAGGTGACGGACTACCACCGCCATCTGAATCCATGTAAACTGATGGCGTAGCGCGGGATGAACCATTCTCTCCTAAGGTTTAGGCTTCGTTCAGCTTGCCATGGATTAGGTAAAGCCTAGCATATTGTTTACTTGAGCTGGATTTTGAATTCGATTTGTTTGGGGCTACAATTGCACGGGAACTCGAAGAATGTGTGGTTTGAGTGTTTCTTCGTAAGTTTTGCCTGCGGATGCTTAGCAGTGTATTAATTGGAAATCGATGTTAGACGCTGCAAAAATAGGTTTGCCAGGACAATTGATTTTTTAGAAACTTCGATCGCTGGGATAGGGCTCTGTCGCCAAGTACTGTCAGGCAGTTGAAGGGGGCTTGATAGTTGAGTCCTTCACCGATTTTTGACCTCGGCAGCTGGGGAGAAATGACACCAAATCTATTTAGGGCATGACAGTAACATGAACATGGGCTTGTGCCCATGGATGGCTGATTAGAGTGTTAGTTTCTCTCGCCCTGGGCATTGTGGATATGGAAAAAAAAGAAAAGAATCACGAGACACACGAAGTTTGCATAAACTCCTAGGAGCTTTTTTTGAATGTTTGTGTGAAACCTGATTATTGAAAGATAAACTTCTGAGGTACCAATAATAGGACACACTGGAATGAGCAACGTGTAGGTTCTCAAATTGGTTGTTGTTTTTGCTCTAGTGTTGTTAGAGCGATATCAGTTTAACATGCAGAGAAGGGAACTCTTGATGTTCTTCTTGAAAGGTGGGCGGTGGACTGAATTTTCGTCTGGAGAAGTTGCAAAGAAGCTTTCATCATGCTCCCTTTATTAATCATTGGTACATCTGTTGGTCATATTGAAATAAAACTAACGTTTCGTGAAATTTGTTTATCCAAATATAATTAGATGATTCTGAGCCTTTTTTTTTAATAAAAGGAAATACAATATGGCAGTGCAAATGATAAATTGGAGGTTGTGGTTTTATACTGCGTTGCATTCAATTAGCTCCGAGGCATGCATTAGGTCAGTTTCTAAACATGCTTTTGTTGCCGACTATATATCTACGTAGCCCCACTTTGAAATTGTGACATAGGTTAGTAAACAGCTCAAGCTTACTCGAGTTCATGACTCCTCATGTTGATTAATGATGGACGTGGTCTCATGGTAATTCCGTAGTAATTCTATTTGTTATCGCACTTTGGATTCTGTGTAATTCTGGATCATTGCCTAAGGAATGATTTTCGAAATTTTCTGTACTTTTCCAAGTCTAAATGGAAGAAACTCGAGTTTCCAGAAGTGTCAAGAAGTGGAGTTAATATTATTCTTTCTGTCCTTGCTTTGTTTCCTTTTTTATTTTTAAGTTCAATGCAACTTGTTAGGCATTTTGATTTATTTTTATCATTTGACCAAAAGATTCACAGTTTTGGTTAGTACTACACGTTAAGGTAATCTTATTTATCTAATTATTTATCTTTAGGGTCTGAAGGTAACCTTGGTCTGTTTTTCCTTTTCCCTTTCCCCCCGGTTTCTTCATCTCTTCTTCCTTCCTTTTTTGCACTTCAGCGACATTCTTTGATGCCTTCAACAATGTTCTTAAAACAGTAAATGTATTATCTTCAAAGAAATATAATATTTTTTAACCATGAGGAAATTATGCTCAGTTTTTTTTTTGGGGGTAAATAGGAAATTATGCTCAATTGATCATATATAAGGAAGTATGATATTATCCGTGGGCAATGTTCTCAGTTGATCTTGTATGGCAGTCTTTCTTCTAGTTCTTCTCATTTTCTTCTCTTTTATATCTTTTCTTTGTGTTTAGTTTTCCTCTCTCCACTTCTTTCTTTGGGTATTGTACTCGAGTATTATATATTATTCTTTTCTTTTCGCTTTTATGTTAAATCCTCTATTATGTTAAGGCCTTAGCAACCATTTAGAGTTCTCTTTTATCCTCATGTGCCGTAGTTTTTATGAAGGAAAATGATCTAGAATTTAAGACTCCTGGAAGATTATTAAAAGTTTGGGTGAAACCTAATTAATGAAAGATAAGCTCCTGAGAGGTACCAATGATAGGACACACTAAGAATCAGCAACATGTAGTCTCTCAAATTAATTGCTCTTTTTTGTTTAGTGTTGTTAGAGCCACATGAGTTTAAGAGTCATGTGGGATTTGCATTTGAATTACAGGTGGAGTATGCAGCAATAACCATTGCTTCGAAGGTTGCGACCAGCATATTAAACAACATCCTGTAAGACTTGATCATATCGCTATGAGACTTGAATTCATTCCATCCATAGCTGTAAGGCATGCTGAATATTTCTACTGATAGCAACTTGATGCTGATTTCCTCTTGAATTGCCTGCATGCATGGGTTCATGCTTGAGAGAATTTCTGACTCTTATTCTCGTGTCTTTTTCTCTTAACCAGGAGCAGAAAAACCCCTTTGCTTTTCATTTGTAAGGTAAAACTTGCTTTGGACAACCTTGAAGTTCCAGTTGGGTAAGAAACTGATTTTCAGTAACTAGGTGCATTATTAATTGCTTTATTTTCTAATAAAGATTATTAGTATTTTAGTCTAAATTAGTGAATGGTTTCACGATGTACTTTATTTATCTACGATGTGCTTTGATTGAACAGCTGTGATTGTTGAGGATGGCAGCATTATTGCAGCAGGAAGAAACCAGACTAAATGAGCCACGAAATATATGTTTATCATTGCTTCTCCACTCCCCTCTATACATTTTGGTAAGCTCTATGTTATAGTGTTCTGAATTGGTACCCTCAAGGTATCCACTCATAGATTGTTGTTGATCATTGTATGTTTCTCCCTTAATTATTTCTTTGTTAGATCATACAGTAGTATATCTGAACAAATCTGTCCATACTGTAATTTTTCATGCATTATTAGGCTGTAAAGGATTTTGTTCCCATTGTGCTTTCATAAGATATGACTAGGGCTAACACTAGCAATATTCTTGCTTTAATATGCACAATCTGTTCCGTTTTTCATTTACCGTGCTCTGTGTGGAGCCATATTATAGTCTTTACCTGCTTTTGGAAGTTCCTAATATTGTTTTCTTAGGCTTTATGTTCACTAGACTATGGAATTCTCACTTGGTATAAAAATGCACTGTGAGCATTGTGTTACCTTCTAAGATGTAAGAACCAACTCTTGGGGCACATTTCTGCCGGGCAACAAGACATGAGATGGAAGCTCTTGATGTACTTTGGGAACAGAGGTAGAGGACTGGATTTTCAGCTGTAGTAGTTGCTGAGGATTTTTCAGCATGCTCTGTTTATGTGACGTGTGAACCATCCGTAATGGTTGGAGCAGCATTATCAATCATTGGTATGTTGGTCAGACTGAAATAAAGATTGCTTTATTCATAAATGATTTGCTGTCTCTTACCCATTTTTAGGTATAAAGTATATTAAGGCTGTGAAAATGATAAATTTGTAGGCTGTGGCTCAATACTGGCGTTGCATTCAAGTGCCTGCTAGGTATGCATTTCTGAACTTGCTTTTGTCACTGTTTTCATATCTACTTAGCTCCACATTTTTAACATATAAAAATTGACAACTAAAGCTTACCAGAGGTTTATAATTCCTTATGTTGATTATTGAAGGATGGGATTTCGTAATGATTCTGTTTATTGTCACCATTTGAATGTTGCGACACATAAACATGAAAATAAATGAGGTTTATGGAACGGAATTTCCATCTTTTCTATCCTTTTCCTAGTCTGAATAGAAGAAAGTGGAGTTTCGGGAAGCATCAAGAAGTCAAGTATAGATTAATTCCAATTTTCCCTGCTTTGTTTACTTTTTCTTGAATTCTTTGTGACTTGTTAGACATTTCCCTTTTCTTTTTATGCCCCCTAAAAAATTTACAGTTCTGAGAAGTGCTGCAAGTTAAGCTAACATCAGTTTCTTCTTTCGTTTTCCCGTTCCCCCTTGTTTCTTCATCTCTTCTTCCTCACTTTTTTCTCACTGCAGTGAGAGCTTTTTGTGTCGTCGGTGTTGTCATGTTTAAATCAGGAAATCTACAAAGAAATGTGATGGTTTATCTAGGAGCAAATTATGCTTTCTGATATGCCGTCGGCAATGCACTTGATAAAGAAACCTTGTTTTGTGTTTATTAGTTGCAATTCTCTTCTTGCACACATTAGAGCAGGTGCATAGTAAGTTGTAAACAGGATTTGTTTCATCAAGTAGGCTATGTAGATTCTAAAAATTGTTTTTCTATTCTAGTATTTTTGAAAGAACAAGCTCTAATACGGGGAGAAGAAGAAAGAGATGTACTAAGGATGCATCTAAAGAGAATTTAGAGAAAAGGAAATAACCATGAGAATCTCTTGGCTTTTAGAGCTTGATATTTATAGTTATGCTTCTCTTAATAATGTGGCCTCTTTATAATATGATTATGAGTCTATATTATTCTGGGAAACATGAATTAGCTTATTGCCTTTCTCTGTACGACATCAAGCAAGAGGACTTATCTTGCAGCCTTGCTCAATTTCCTCCCTTTGGAGCTCAAGAACTAGCCCTAATTATTGCTTAGTTCCACAATGCAGAGTATGAGACTATTGTTATAATGGTGTGCATGGGTCCAATGCAATGTTTGGAAGACTCGGCTGATTGAAACCCATCCTAACCACTACTCGTATACCACCATTTACAAATATTCTCTCAACCAGATACTGGTGCCAACATTTCTCTGAAGAGAAGTTGCAAGTCCGAATTAGAATCCTCTAAGTATAACCCTATTAACAGCATGTTATTTGTTCTCCATGGACATTGGGTTTTATGCGGAAGAGATAATATAGAACGACCCAAAGGCATTGTTGAAGTAAAAAATTACAAGCTGTAGTTACCCCAACTACAAATTTTTTGATCGTGGAGAGTGATTCCTCTATTTTGACTTGTGGCCTTTACCCTGCAAGATATAGGAAGAGAAGCATGTTATCAGGTTGCAACTTTTTGAATTTCATGTGCGAGATTTTCATTAGAATATGCAACAACCTTGGCCGTCTCTGTTGTTTATGTTCTCTGATATATGTTTTATAATGTTAGTTCCCCTTTTATTATTGTTCCACTAGTTCATGAATGTATATCTCTCTTGACTTCACTTTGCGTTATATACTCTATGTAATTACCTTCAGGTCTGAGTCACGGTGGCAGTCACCCTTTTGGTGACGAAGGCATGGGCAAGTGCTGCTTGAGAGTTTGCGTTGAGTATCTCCCACGAGAATTCGCTTACCTGACAGCAAACAACCACTTCCGATGGAGAAAGCTGCAGGTGACAGAATGACTCGCTATGGGTGCGAGAGGTTGATGTTTTTGTAGTTTCTTGCAGCGTTGGGAGGAACTGGGATTGGCAGAGAGAAAACTCGTCTATGTTACACGGGGAGCACAAAATTTTCCCACTCTTCATCGTTTTCAACTTGCCTTTTGTTTTGTTGACAATGTATTACAATTATCAATAAATTAATCGAAAAGGTAGAAGAATAAGAACATTTCACTATTATCAAAAATTTTTTGGGTGATCACCCTACAGTGAGTTTTTGTCTATTTATATGCAAGTACCACAACTTTTTTTTCCCCAGTTTTGGACGAACTTTTGAGATATAGCTCAATATAATGACTTGCTTACTCAGGAAAGAATGATGCACATTGCTGATAGGAGTGCCAACTCAATTTAAAATTGGTGGTTGGCGGCGGTGGAGATGTAGGATGTTCTTGGTTGGCTTATGGCTGTTGAAGGGGCTGTGGTGAAGGTGGCGCGATGGTCAATTGTGTGGGGTGTGGTGTTGGTTGGGGTTGCAGTGGTGGCGGACGGTGGTGGACGTAGTGGCGAGGGATTTGGAGGAAAGGATAGTATCTAAATCAGCCAAGATAGTGATGTCAAGGATTGCTGAGGGAAAAGTGGCCCAATTCGAAGCCAGTTGGTACTCCATGCTCTATATGCTCTTCCGTTTCATGTCATAGAAATGAATTGAAGTCAAAATAATATGAAGAGTTCAAGATTTCTCTGAATACCCTATTCGATGACATCGACCGATATCCACGATTAACGAGGCCGAGATTCTCGCAATTGAATGGCAAGCTATTTGATTGATTCCTCTAATAAATTCCAGAAATAATGCTTTTCTTGAATCGTATGATGCCGCAAATCCACGTGCAAATTTGATGCAGCATCATATTTCTTGAACTTTTTTTCACTTCAAATTTACTTACATGGAACTTCACATCCACTCTTTCTTTTTAACAATTTTGTATTCTCTTATAATGGGATCATTATACTTAATTTGGATTTTCTAATTTATTAGAATTTTACCTGAGAAATTGTCCAATTAGTTGTAAACCTATATTGTGTGGCATCTAATACAGTCCTAATCTTTTCAGTTTGGCTAATTTAGTCACTAATCTTTTGATAATTTATCAATTTTAACTAGGAATCATTGTTATGATAGTTCAGTTATTGTTGATCATCCTTTTTGGTTCGATGACATGAATGATTTTCACAACTTTTATTAAAATAATATTTTTTTTATTTCCTTTACTTTTCTTTTCTTTTTCCCAATGTTGCATTGAAAAATTTGCGCTTTTCATGATATCTACTACATTTTTTTATTGTGTTAAAGTTAATTATTTTTAATATGATTTGAAATTTAGATACACGTAAAGAGCTTAAAGTGGGTTGAATAGGTGGTTATATGTTTTCATATATAAGATTAACTAAAGATGTGTTTTAGTAATATGGATTGGACATTGGTCACTAAATTTATATTTTCTATGAACGAGATAGAACGAATTAACAAAGTCAAATTAAATTAGATCATTTTCGAGCTGGTCAACCCATTTGATGGTCATATGCACAAATAATACCAATCATCTGTGATCATGATTGCAAAAGACCTTGTTTTCACATGTGATTCTCGAGCAAAGAGATTGTCAGCATTGCGCACAAGTAGTACCAATTATTCGAACCAATGAAGCAGAAAACAGGAGCTTCAATGATCATGAGGGACTTGAGTGCAAGGTGGGAGGTTGACACATCGCCATCGAAGAGATCAAAGTGGTAATTCTTCCATTGTGAATTTTTTTTTGGGGTCAAACTTCCATTGTGAATTTAACTACCAAATAAACAATTTAGGATGCTTATAATGAAAGATGAGAAATTGTTGCTAAACAGGACCGTATGCTAAAATCTGTGACTTTATTAAGCCCCAGAACCATTTCGGTTCGCAAAAAAGAAATTGGAAAAAAAATTACGTGAAAATCCTCAATATGAAATATATCTTTTGATATATCATTAAGTAATTTAAACACTATTATAACATGGTTTGATTACTATTTGTCTAATCTCTTGTAAATATTATCATATCCTTTTTCTTAGTAGGCTAGCATTAGATTTGTTTGTGTTTGTACCTATTGAATTTGCAGATCCACCATTTCTCATAAATTTGTTGGTCCATTGACATGTCCTCAACCACATTGTTTGTGGTGGAGTAAATGCAAGTCAAATTACATGAATGCTCTTAATAGAACATTAAAAGATGCTTTACAATAAAGATTAGAAGAGAACACAAAAATGGTTGTTGATTAAATAAAGATCGCTAGGTTCGGTACCCAAAAATCTTTTACCATCAACTACAAATGATGGTGCACACTTTACCATCACAGATTTCATAGAACCTTTTGATTTATATTGACAATAAGTCAATCAATTAATTATTTGATTAGTATCTAGTCCATGAATATTGAGGTACATCAATCGCCGCTCACAAATTTGTGGTACAAGAGTCTCCATACACTAAACTAATAGAGATGATGTATCATATCACTTGACTATTATATACTTAAATTGTGCATATAATTTCAAATCTTATGAGTAGTCGTGTGTTAAATTATCATTTGGCAAAGAGAAACAATTGCTTAAAGGTCCGAACCGCTATTAAAGTTTTTCTTATTTGCGAGCCTATAGCAAAAACGCAATACTTCATTTTCGAACATGTGATATAGTTTTAGGATGTACTTATTCCTTTTGAAGAATTATTGATCTCAATTAGAGTAATTACCAACTCTTCATTGACTAAATTCCCAGTTAGTTTTGTATTACCAATTTTTTTATTTGAGTTAGTTTCCAGCGTTTGTTTAATTTTAATTACCTACATTTTTTTTTGGTAAATATTACCTACTTGTTATATCTCTGACCAAAAACTCTTCTTTTCTCCTTTGCGACTTTTCTTTGAGTTAGTTTTGTACAAGAAATTTGTTCATACAATTTGATTACCTCAAGCCATCCCAATATACCTCAAGTCATGAGTCTAGTCATGTATCTAAACATTCACATGCAAAGTTAAATAAGACACGCAAGTAAGCTAGAAAGCTTTGAGAACCAAAAACACTTAGCTCCATCAAAAATAATTTCTTCGATTTTCCAAAAAAATGATGTTAATTAATTAAAAACCTATTATAATTCTATAATTCAAATTTTAAAGCGAGGCTGACTTTCCTAAACAAGACTTTAAATTTTTTAAATTTTAGAAAATTTTAATAAAAATATCAAGGTCGGGCTCCGAACCAAGCCAGGACCTCGGCTAGGTTCTCTGAAGAAAATTGTCATTCTTTTTAATTTTCGGATTTTTTCATGGAATACTTATTTATTTGAATTGATAAAATAAAATATTATGATATTTAGTTTTAATACGGGTCGGACTCCAAAACCGGGTCGGGTTCGGATGGGACTCGGACGCGGAATGGATCCTCCTGGCCCGCTCACGCAAGCTGGGCTTCAGTCAAAAAGAGGTCCAAATCCAAATCTGAATAACAAAGTAAAGGCCCAGCTTCCGAGCAGCCAGCCCACCAGACTCAAGCCCAGCACGCTGCCCCTAACCAGCTTGATGCACTCTCTTCCTTTTTCTCCTTCTTGCCGAACTTTCTGTCCTGTCCTCCCCCTTCTTCACCTCACCTGCCCCCACGTCCATTTTATCCTTTTATTTTTTATTTTTTCTTTTTTCCAGAGAGAGAGATTTGGGCGCTTTTGACGTGTTTAGGAAATGTACCATGCACCTGTCATGAAGATATGCAGCTGGTGACAGATTTGCCAGGACAATTGAAATTAGGTACTTGTAATCAATAAATAAACAAAAAAAATTAAGGATTTATAAGATAAATCATCATTAACAAAATTATAAGGCAAAATAAGAATCCTAACATTGCACATACATTAGTAACAAATATGAATTTAATATTAGTCTCATTCCCATAATAATACACGAAGCTTTTTATTTATTTAGAATGGTTAACAAATATTTGGCGCAAGCATAACTCCTCTAAAAGTAAAATTAATATAACTCATCCTCCAAAAGTGAAATTAGGTGAGTCAATATGCGTGATACAAAATCTCTAAATACAAAGTCTCTAACTCATCCTCATTTAAATTAGGATTCACTATAATCATTTTCCCCATTTAGAGTAATTGGAATCTTACTTTAGATGATGCATTTTGAGTAATTTTATATTCCGAATTTCATTGAAAATACAAAAAATACCATGTGCATGTCCATAGCATAAGTCATGTCATATCATCATTCCATGCGCATGTCATATAATTTGCACATTAGTTTCGTCTAATTAGGAATTGCATGTCGTATAAAATTAGGCGCATAAATCGTATGTCATACTAGAAAAGATTGCATGTTTAGATTAGGTTGCATGTTTAATTTAGGCATTTATTTAATTTCTAATTTCCATTAATAAAAGTGAAAATCTCACAAAAAGATCATTTGATTTGTTTTGTTAGGTCACATTTGTTTACTGTTTTATTTCATGGAGCATTTACATAAATGTTTGCGCACCCATTTGATCACCTCACATGTTAGAGATAAATTAAAATCAATTCAAGTTGCTTACAAAATATTTTTTTAATAAATGAAAAGGTACCGAAAATGCGTTAGAGTAATATAGCGTAATCAAGTTCACGTGCCCATAGTCTCTGGTTCGTAGGGGTAAAGTACAACTCCCAATACTTTATATTGGTTTCTAATTGACTCACCGCAAATAAATTTGTGACAACTCTAATTGAAATCAATTTTGCATGTTAAGAATTGTAACTTAAGTCGTGAATTGGTATAAATTTGTGAGAGCTGGAGCTAAATCAAATTTAGCAATCCATTAGCCGAACCATAGGTGGTGTACCTTTGAGGAGGTCGCGACAGTAGAGCTCTAGTTCAAAAATGGATCGCTTACTAAACTCGAATTGAACAATTTTATTTGGGTACTAATAACAAATTTGGGTACTTTTAAAGGTTTATCTTACAATAGCATCATTTTGATTTGACTGTCTTCCTTCCTGGAGAAAAGATGCTAGAGTATTGTATCTTTCATGGCTTCGAAGGACTTGTATGACAAGTTTCTTGGATTTGCTCTCTGTGTCGTTGTCGGAAAGAATGAAGAAGAACATGAAGGCTTAATTGCTGTTGAGGCACGTGTTAACGACGAAAGCTAGCCAGTCAACGGTCAAAGTTTCCAATTGTTGGATACATATCATATTTGGTTTAGCTATATCATACCATTTGCGCTAGGGGGTTAGCCGATTTTGGTCAAAGTAAGGGGGGCTATCTACGATTGCACCTTGCAGTATCGAGTAAAACCATGAAAAAGCAGGGATTCCGTACAACGTGCAAGCAACTTGCAGATGATTTAGAGGGTCTGCTTCAAGACAATCAACTACTTGATCTAGCTTTCCTCTATGAGGTGAGCCATGACTCAATAAATTTGGAAACCGAGATTTCACTAGTTCAAACTAAAATAGATCTATAGGAGGAATTGGAAGATTGTCAAATGAGCGCCGAGAAACATGGTCAAATAGTACTGAACATAAATCATAATCATATTCTCACTCGAGGCATGCGAACCAAGACCATGTTGACTTCCAATTTGATTGGTGGAGATGAGAATGGTGGTATCGGCTTGCAGCTTTTATTGTTAGAATGATGGAAACTTGCTATGGAAGCAATTTGCAGGTAAGTGAAGTCGGCTGATCTTCATTAAAATGCCGTCATTCTTCTTGTTTGTCTCGTTTTACTTTCCGAAGGAAACCTGTGACGCACTGTGAATTTCCTATCTTTTAACTAATTATTTCCTATCTTTTATCTCCTCTGTTTGTATTTATTTATTTTCTCCGCCATAGGCACATGTCGGACTTCACCGACGCCACTTTCAGCATCGCGCCTACTCCTCTTCCATTCAACACCAGCAAGCTTTTGACGAACGTAAGACCGCCACCTACTAATTTCAGACGGAATTTATTTGTACTCTCAATTTACTAAAATCGATTTCGTAAATGTTATTCAAAGTCCCTTCATATCACTTTCCACATGCCCCCATTTACTCTTTCGTTCTTGTGACATAGAATGCTAATAAAAGGGGAAGCAAAATCATAGCTCAGCAAATGGTAATAATCATTATTTCATGACTAGAATGGTAATTTAAGAGGAAAGCAAAAAAACACAACCTAGCAAGTGGTAATCATATTTTTTATTCCATAAATTAACAAAAATGCAACGGATATAATCAAACACCTAAATAATTAGTTCATGGACTTACATGGTGCTTTCTATGCCTCCAAGCTGGCTATGAAATATGCTATAAATTCGGAATGGACATTGGTCTAACACCACCAGCTCTATGTATGCCATCTCTTTAATCGCTGTCACATGGCATAACCAAAGGGTATCGATTTTGACATTTAAACACTCGTCCAATACATTCAATCAAAGCAAAATATCAATAAGGCTTATGCCAAATCAATTAGGCAGTTAAACAAGGACACGCAAGCAGGCTAGAAAGCGTTGGGAACCAAAAATACTTTTAGTTGTCTATCAAAAATAATTTCTTCGATTTTTCCAAAAAAAATGGTGTTACTTAATTAAAAGCCTATTCTAATGCTAGAATTCAAATTTTAAATCTGGTTGACTTTCCTAAACAAAAATTTAACTTTTTCGAATTTTAGAAATTTTTATTAAAAATATTATTTTATTATATTAATAAAATATTGCCCAGCCCGGGTCCTCGGCTGGGTTCTCTAAAGAAAATTATCATTCCTTTTAATTTTCGGATTTTTTTTATAAAATACTTATTTATTTTTTTAATTTTCGGATTTTTAATAAATACTTATTAATTTTTATTAATAAATCATTATAATATAATATTGAATTCCAAACGGGACGGACTCCAAACCAGGTCGGGTTCGGATGGGCCTAGACGTAGAATGGATCCTCCTGGCCTGTGCAGGCAAATTGGGCTTTAGGCAAAAGAGGTCAAAATCCAAATCTAAATAATAAAGTAAGGGCCCAGCGCCCGAACAGCCAGCCTCTTTCTTTAATAGGTTCATCGCTTGTGCTGATGACATTTGTTTGACAAAAAAAGAAATAAAGCTAACAACTTCTTTTGGATTAATGTATGGTTTTTGGGGTTGCGATTGCTAGTCAATTGCCCTCATATCCCATGGGCTACTACTAACTTATTTGATTACTCAATATATACGGAATTCGCCCTTATACTCCACGAGCTGCTCTAACTAGTTTAATAGCTATTAAATCTCAAGTTGGCAAACCGTGCAAAAAAAAATCAACAATGGCTACAGATAAGATCTCAAGTAAGTTGTTGTGACATTACTTGAATTTAACGACTTATGACCATCACTCGCTCAATATAATTGGAGAGGATAATTGAATTCATAATATTATAATTTTTCACAATGCTCATTTTGATGCGATAATTTCTTGAGCGAACAATTTTTTTTTGGGATAAATTTCTTGAGCGAACATTTAATCGTCATAATTTTTAATGCGGATTACTTAAATTATGCCGATATTTTCATTTCTAGAATTGCCACGTGGCATCACTTTCCATTGAGCCATGTTAAATGATCTAACATTAAATTAATGCCACAATAGATTCTCAAGTGAGGAAAATTGCCGACGTAATTTCAGTGATCGGTTTTTAAAACTTATGGCACTAATTTTCCAGCAAGTAGAATATTCTGCTCATGCAATCTCTAAATCTGGCAATTATGATTCAAATAGAATTTAAACCATCACACCGGCCTATTAAAAAAGAAAAGAACATAAACCAGTATGCGGGTGAGGATGAAACTTGTAGTTGTACACATCCATCAAGAAGTCAAGGTCTTTTGGAGTTTTACGTGTGTTGACTTTTGGGTCAGTACGTGTTCAATGGTTGGTGGGAAGTCGGTCTTCATCACACTTTTTCATTGGTGATGTTGTGGACCTGAAAATTTATAACCCGTCGTAGGGGCAAGGTCACGTGGCAATTCTCCCAGACTTTTTCTCTTTTTTCGCTAATAAGCCTTCAACTTACAAAGTAAAATTTTATTGTAATATGATGCCAAAGTCAAATCAATTATATTGACAGTGCACTCTCATTTTTTAGAACCCTGTATCCAATCTTGTTTGCATTGAACCATGTTCTCGATCCTATTTTTCCTGTGGGTTAGTCTAAGAATAGGGTTTATCCGGTTCGATTACACACCTCTAATTTTACCGATTTTTGACCTCGGCAACTAGGAAGAGATGAAACCAAATCTATTTAGGGCATGATAGTAACATGAATATGGGCTTGTGCCCATGGATAGCTGATTAGGCTGTTAGTTTCTCTCGCCCTGGGCACTGTGGATATGACAAAAGAAAATAATCAAGAGAGACACGATAACAAAAGGAAAAGATATTAAACAAATTAAAATAGAAACCAGAATAGCACGACGACAACAACAAAATTCTAAGTTCGACACAAAAGGTAAAGGCCCAATATCAAAAGCTGGTTTTGGTATTGTTCAGCTTCTTCGCGGGATTCAAGTCGGTATTGACGGTGGAATCAGATTTCTCCTTCATCTGCTTCTTCCTGGGGGACTTTAGGGTTTGAACTCGGGAATAACGTCTAGACCGATCTTGAGCGAGAAAGAACATGATGTTTAAGCTAGGGTTGACACATTTGGAATGAAGCAATGAATAATGGATGTTTAAGAAAGCAGAAAGGCACCATCATTTTCTAAATACGGGAGAATTTGTGTATATCTAATCAAGCGAATAGGCAAAATCTTCTCCTTGGATGTGTGGAGTTTCGTAAACTCCAAGTCAATTTTCACGGTCTAATTCCATGTAGACTAACTAGGATTACTAAATTTTAATTGATTTTTCAGCGACGAAAAGGCTCTGACCTAGGGGCAGAGTACATTGAGTTTCTTTTCTTAAGAAAAGAATTCTAATGTATGTATTGAAGAATTAAGAGCTAATATCAATTTAAATATTGTTAATAATCATATTTATTTTTTAACGATATATACAATTACTATTTATTTCATGTCAGGGTGTACATTTGGTCTCCCTATGCACTTGCCCCAATCATCTCGTAATTACTATACACTTACCAGAACAAGCAACCAAAAAAAATAAAAAATAAAAATGACAGAACATATTGATTGCATAATTGTAAGGAATAACTATGCATTATAGCAGATATAAAGTGTTCTAAAACTATTGTGCGGAGGCTAATTTAGTTCCAATCTTTTCAATTTAGTCGATTTAGTCATAAATTTTTTGATGATTTTATCCACATAAAAGTTTAAGTAAAGAGAACAGTTAGATGCTTTAGTCCTTCATAGACGGGAAAATTACCAAAAATATCCTAAATGTATTGTACTTTTATCAATTTGATACTAAATATTTTAATTGTGCTAATTGAGTTCGAAATATTTTTATATTTTGCAAATAGAGTTCATTAAGCTGATTTTGACTAGAAATCATTGATATGGACATTGGGTGTCTTCTGTTAAATTGAAAGATGATGACTAAATTAGTACAAACGTAATAAGTTTATAACCTTTTTGGTACTTCTGCTAATTAAGGTATGAGTGGGGAAAACAGAAGATTATGTGTAGATCCATAAAACTTGGCCCCCCAAATTGATAATATTTCTTGAAATTCCAATTTTTAAGGAACTATGAGGAACTTATAGTAAAATTTAAGATCTATTACCTGGGGCGATATTGATTATAACATTAAATTACTTGGAAATCCCCTCAATCCTGTCAAAATTACTCGAAGACCCCCTACGTTTTCAAAATGCACTCCGATCCCCTTGTTAGAAACATTTTCGGATTTGGTGGATTAATAAAAAAAAATGAAACGGTCATGATTCAGTTATCAAAATATAGCTGGAATATGAACAATCACGTCACCATCTCAAGAGCAACTTGTTCATACCATGACTTTGTGCTGCTACACCTGACTGTGCGTGCAATTATATGTCTCGAGCAGACGTGTCGTGATTTATTATTCGGCAAGTAAAAAAAATAATAATAGTAACTTCTCGGTGGTGGGGGATGACACTTCGAGGAAGACACCAGAATTGTTTTATTAAGCGAGCCCGTGGCCTGGATCCGAGAATCCTCCACCCTAGAGTTGTTTGTCAGTTAGTGCAATAATTGAGTCCACAGAGAAGCTTACGTCACTCTGACGGTCCCACAAACACAACTGTACACGGTTTTTCAGTGAAATTATGTCAATGTGTTCACACCTCTTTATGTCGTTGTCCATCCTTAAGCACCACCAGTTTTCAAAGTAGTAGAAAAGTCATGCGTCTCTGTTTCTGATATAAGAATACATCAACAATGAGATCACGAGCCAACAAACCCCCTATCAAATCTTGAGTTTATAAACACAGCTGCTGATTGTTGACTCTCCAATGGCTTCTTCATCGAAACCCAAAAAGATGTACGACGTCTTCTTGAGTTTCAGAGGCACGGACTTGCGCAACAACTTCCTTGGCCATTTCTACAAAGCATTGGTCCAGCACGGAATATACACTTTCCAGGATAGTGAGAATTTGAGGAAGGGAGACCAAATATCGCCGGTGCTTATGAAGGCCATTGAAGAATCGCGCATCTCAATCATTGTTTTTTCGGAGGATTACGCTTCCTCGCAGTGGTGCTTGGAAGAGGTGGTGAAGATTATGGAATGCGTGGAGCAAAAGTACCTTAGCGCTGTACCAGTGTTTTATAAAGTGGACCCAAGAGAAGTGAGAGGGGGGAGAGAGAGTTATGGGAGAGCTCTGGCCAAACATGAGTCCAAGTTTGGGAAGGATTCGGAGAAAGTGAAGAGATGGAAAAAGGCTCTTTTTGATGCCGGTGGCTTGTCTGGATGGCATTTGAATGATGGGTAAGTTGAGTAGAGTTCATATTTTGTGTAAGAGACTAGCCTTTACAGGTAAGTATAAAGATTGTTTGTAAAAATAAAAAATAAAATGAATCGACACACACATGATTGTAAGTATAAATTGTTAAAACTTGATCGACCCATGAACAAGATGTTAAGTAGTGTTATTGCACTTACCCATCATTTTGGAAGGAGTAACAAAGTTGGCAATGCTTGACACAAGATAAATTAGTGTCTACATGGTATGTAAGACAATATCATTGTGCTTCATATATCTAATAGTTTTCGAATTGAAATCTTAACTACGGTTTAGAGTCCTAAATAGCTTTCTCTTTTAATTTATCATGGAGATTAATCACATAGAACAGTCAAAAGGAAAAATTAATAAATTTTCATGTATAAATCAAAAGAACAGGAATCATTCGGATGACTAAAAGTTGAACCCTGGGCTTGTTTTGATTGGTGTGGAGTTCTTGGCATTCTAATTAGCCTGTGTGGGAAAATATTTTGTTAGGGATACGATTACCTGCAAATGGGATGCACTACTTTATTATTGTTGGCAAGTAATTGCTTGTTATTTGCTTTTTCAAATTACTAAAATGATGCTAAAACTTCTTTTTTCATTTTTGTCAGGGATGAGTCAGAGCTTATCCAAAAAATTTTGAAGGAGATCTCTACTCGCCTAGACCAAACACCTTTGCATATTGCCAAGCATCCTATTGGGATAGATTCCCGAGTTGTTAAGCTAAAATCGATGTTAAATCTTGACTCTAATGATGAGGTTCTCATGGTAGCATTATGGGGACAGGGAGGCATAGGGAAGACCTGTCTAGCA
The DNA here is from genome assembly GCA_030064385.1 of Melaleuca quinquenervia. Classification (NCBI taxonomy): domain Eukaryota; kingdom Viridiplantae; phylum Streptophyta; class Magnoliopsida; order Myrtales; family Myrtaceae; genus Melaleuca; species Melaleuca quinquenervia. The sequence continues at coordinate 13,700,355 of CM057722.1, read as the reverse complement.
AAAGCTGTTTACAATGCTATATTTAGACAATTTGAGGGTTCATGTTTTCTAGCTAACGTTCGAGAAACTTCAAAAGGTAACAGGGGTCTAGTAACTTTGCAAGAAATATTACTAAAAGATGTATTATTGCTGCAACAAAGATTAGAAGTCTCCAATGTTCATGAAGGTATTAATACAATACAACACAGACTTGGTTGCAAGAAAGTCCTCCTCATCCTTGATGACATTGATGATTTGTGTCAATTAAAAGCTTTAGCAGGAGAAGGCAAGTGGTTTGGTAATAAAAGTAGGATTATTGTTACCACAAGAGATAAACATCTACTAACTTGTCACGGGATAGATCGTGTGTATGAAGTTGAAGCACTAGATGATAGTCAAGCTCATGAGTTGCTTAGTAAGCATGCTTTTCAGATGCACCAAGTCAGGACAGATCTAGTGGAGAGTGCTCTGAATTATTGTGATGGCCTTCCTTTAGCACTCGAGGTGTTAGGTTCCTTATTATGTGGTACAACAGAAGATGTATGGGAAAGTTCACTAATGAAACTTTCCAGGATTCCTGACAAGACCATTAATAAAGTGCTCAAAGTGAGTTATGAAGAACTAGATGAAAATGAAAAAGAGATCTTTCTCCACATTGCCTGCTTCTTTAAAAGGCGGACAAAAGAGTATACAAAGAAAGTTCTGGATAGTTGTGATCTTCAGACAACTGTAGGATTTGATATTCTTATGAAGAGGTCATTGATAAGAATTGAACACGGAATACTACAAATGCATGACTTAATTCAATTGATGGGTATGGATATTGTTAACCAAGGCTGTCGAGATGATCCCAACAGACGCACGAGACTATGGCTGTATGATGATGTGGTCCATCTTTTGTCTCATGACACGGTAAGAATTGCAAATACAATGAAAATTGCGCTCCTTATCTTTTCACTTTGATTACTAAAAATGCATAACCTAAATAATTTTATATTTACAGGGAGATTGCGCTATTAAAGCCATCGTGTTGGAGTTACCTAAGCCGACAAAGATGCGGATATGCCCTGATGCCTTTACGAAAATGAGAAGATTGAGATTGCTAATCCTGGGTAATGTGCAAAATTATTTCCAAGGTCATATATGTCTTCCTAATCACCTTAGATGGTTTGAATGGCTTGGATGTGGTCCCTCCATTCTAGAATTTTCCCCTGGTCCAAAGAAATTAGTGGGACTTGATATGAGCAAAAGCAATATCACAGGAGTGCTAAAACAATTTAAGGTGAGCATTTACGTACATAGAACTTTTTATTATTTACTTCATTTTGTATATGACTATTATATGTACTAGTACACTCAAGTGGTATTCTTCTGTTTTAGAAACCGCTTCTCTTTTTTCCTTTCAAAATGACCCCAATAACTTGCTGGTTAAAATATTTTTATGTGTAGCAAAATTGGCATTTAAAGAAAAGCTAAACAACTTCAAAGGAAATATGTGATGGAAACGTTTGCTATTAAAAATAGACGGTACAAATGGATTTTGTACATATATGTTGAAAGAGAAAAATGTTTCAAGATTTTATTTTCTTTTTATTTATATGAAGGTCATTGCATCAAAAGAAAATTCAAATTCTAACATTAATCACGTAAAACATTCAATAGAATAACCAATTTCACGTCTTTGTCCATGAGTAAAAGAACTGTAAAATAATTAATTGAGGATAATTGATCAAAGGAATTAAAAAATTATTAAAATCACTTTTAAAATGTTTACCCAAGTTGGTTTTGCTGTTTTTGCAGGACTTTCAAAATCTGAAGTACATTGATTTCAATAAATGTGAGTCACTGGTTACTATGCCTGACCTATCATGTACTCCAAATGTCATGGAATTGAATCTTGAGGATTGCAAAAACCTGATAGAAGCACACAACTCAATTGCATATCATGACAAGTTACAGAAGTTGACTTTAACTAGGTGCTCTCAACTTAGTGTTTTCCCAAATGTGCTCAAGTCAAAAAGTCTCCGAACTCTTGTTCTTAGAGATTGCACGAAACTTGAAAGGTTCCCTGATATTCCACAAAAGTTAGGCTTGGAAGAGCTTGTCTTACGGGGGACTGCTATTAAAGAACTTCCTATCTCGATAGAAAATCTAGTCTTGTTGAAGAGCATGGATGTAGGTAATTGCAAGAACCTCGTAAGTCTTCCTTCTAGCATTTACAAGTTGCAAAATATTAAGAGGTTGATTCTTGGAGGTTGCACAGAATTAATTGGGTTTCCAGAGTACGAGGATTCAACTGATCCACAGATGAAGACTGGACTTTCAAATTTACGCTTCTTGGACCTTGAGGAATGTAATCTATCCGAAGTAGAATTTCTTGAGAATCTTTCCTGTTTTCCCTTGCTGGGTCATTTAATTCTTACGGGAAATAAAATTACTAGCCTTCCCACATCCATCAATAAGCGTGATAGTTTGACCCATCTGGCAGTTCCGGATTGCCATCAATTACAAGAGATTCCCGAGCTTCCACCATTTTTGGTTGTTTTTTTGGCGAATAACTGCGAATCTCTGCAAAAAATTGGAGAATTTACTTCATCTCATGATTTTGTTCGGAAAGTGTTGACCATGGATCATGTCTTCTCACGTTACCAGGTTAGATTCTCTCTCTCTCTCTCTCTCTCTCTCTCTCTCTCTCTCTCTCTCTCTCTCTCTCTCTCTCTCTCTCTCTCTCTCTCTTACATTCATGTGGAGTGCATGGGGGCTGCAGTGTGTGCTTGTATATTGCAAAAACAGAAAATGCAAGATTTGAATCATAAGAAAAGCAAACAAATATAAAGCGGTTCTGCACATGTAGGCATGTAGTGCAGGCGGCTACCGTACTTTAATGGGAATGATTTCTATCGCATGAGACTTGTATATCAATGCAAGCAAGGATCAATTAATCTCTACTCATCTGTAGAGCTCTAGTTTGAAAATGGATGGCTTACTAAACTCCAATTGAATAATTCTATTTGGGTACTTTTAACGGTTTATCTTGCAACAGAATTTCTTTACCATCCTCCCTGGAGAAGAGATGCCACTGTGGGCTATCCCGGTTGGAAAGGATTTTGTATCTTTCATGGTTCCGAAGGACTTGTATGACAAGTTTCTCGGATTTGCTATATGTGTTGTCATCGGAAAGAACACAATAGAAGGGCAACAGGCAATTACGGTTGAGGCACATGTTAATGGCGAAAAACATATTGGCACCAATACAATTATTGGATCGTTAGATTCGAATCATATTTGGTTTACATATATCACGCCATCTAAGCTATGGTGGAAATTCGATTTTGGTCAAATTGAGGGGAGTTATGTACAATTGGGCCTTTCAATATCGAGTAAAACCAAAAAAAAGTGGGGCTTCCGTATAGTGTGCAAGCAACTAGAGGATGACTTAGAGGTGTGCTTTGAGACAATCAGCTATTTGATCCAGCTTTCCTCTATGAGGATAGTCACGACTCAATAAATTCAGAAGTCAAGATTTCACTAGTTCAGATCGAGACAGATTCGCAGAAAGACTTGGAAGATTGTCAAATGAGCACCGAAAAACATGGTCAAATGATACTACACAGAAATCATAATCATATTCTCACTCGAGGCATGTGAATCAAGACTATGTTGAGTTCCAACTCGATCTGCAGATATAAGAATGGTGGTATTGGTTTGCAGCTGTTGTTGTTAGAATGATGGAAACTTGCTAGCGGAAGCAATTTGCAGGTAAGTGAAGTCGGCTGATCTTTATTAAAATGCTTTCTTCTTGTTTGTCTCGCTTTCCTTTCCCAAAGAAACCCTTGACGCGTTTTCGATACCTACTTTTAACTAATTCTTCTGATCTTTTATTTCCTCTGTTTGTATTTTTTTTTTACCTCTCCGCCTTTTTTATTTTTTTTGGCTACATCCTATTTTCTCCGCCATAGGCAAACTTCAGACTCCATCGACGCCACTTTCAGCATCACGCCTGCTCCTCTTCCATACAACACCAACGAGCTTTGCTAAACGTAAGACTGCCACCTGCCAATGGAGGTGACGAACGGAAGAAGTTCGCCTTTTCTGAAACAGAGCTCTTATCGAACTGATGCCGATGAAGGCCGGTGAGTGGAGGCGATGGACTACCACCGCCATCTGAATCCATGGAAACTGATGACATAGCGTGGGGTGAACTATTCTCTCCTAAGGTTTCGGGCTTCGTTCAGCTTGCCATGGATCTGGTAAAGCCAAGCACATTGTTAACTTGAGCTGGATTTTGAGTTCGATTCGTTTGGGACTACAATTGCGCGGGAACTCGAAGAATGTATTGTTGAGTGTTTCTTCGTAAGTTTTTCCTGTCGATGCTTAGCAGTGAATTCATTGGAAATCGATGTTAGATGCTGCAAAATGAGTGAAAATTTATAGAAGGCATAGCCTTTCTATACACAGAGAGAGAGGGAGAGAGACTTGGGTGCTTTTGATGCGTCTAGGATATGTACCATGCACGTGTCATAAAGATGTGTAGCTGGTGACAGGTTTGCCAGGACAATTGAATTTTGAGAAACTTCGATCACTTGGATAGGACCCTGTCGCTAAGTTCTGTCAGGCACTTGAAGGGGCAAAACTCTAGAGGATTGAAGAAGATGCATTGAGATGGTAAGCCACCATGAATTGTTGCTTGACAGTTGAGTCATTTTACCGATTTTTGACCTCGGCAACTGGGGAGAAATGAAAGCAAATCTATTTAGGGCATGATAGTAACATGAACATGGGCTTGTGCCCATAAATAGCTGATTAGGCTGTTAGTTTCTCTCGCCCTGGGCACTGTGGATATGACAAAGGAAAACAATCACAAGACACGAAGTTTGCATAAACTATTCTGTAGAATAGAGATAAAAGCACAAGAAGCTGATTACAGTGAAGAAGATCATCTAGAAGCTAAAACTCATGGATGCTTTTTGAAAGTTTGTGTGAAACCTGATTATTGAAAGATAAACTTATGAGGTACCAATAATAGGACACACTGGAATGAGCAACATGCAGGTTCTCAAATTAGTTGCTGTACTTGCTCTAGTGTTGTTAGGGCCACATCATTTTAAGTGTTAGATGGGATTTGCATCTGAATTATATGGTGAGTATGTATTAATAATCATTACTTGGCAGTTTGTGACCAATTTATTATGCAGGACCTGCAAGATCTTTATCTTATAGCTATGAGCTATGGATTCATTCCATCAGTAGCTACATATACTGGAATATTTCTACTGCTGGCAACTTGATGCTGATTTCCCCTTGAATTGCCTGTATGCACGTATGAGAGAAATTCTGACTCTTATAGTTTTTTTTTTCTCCTAACAAGTTATAGAACTCATTCGCTTTTTTTTTTTCTCTTTTTGATAAGGCGAAGCTTGTTTAGGACAACCTTGAAGTTCGAGTTGGGTAAGAAATTGATTTTCGGTAACCAGGTGCATTTTCGATATGTTACTTTATTTTCTAATCAACATGATTAGTATTTTCAGTCTTAATTAGTAAATGATTTCACGTTGTACTTTATCTATATTATACCTTGATTGAACAGCTGTGGGATTGTTAAGGAAGGGCACCTTATTGCGGCAGGAAGAAGCAGGAAATGAGACACAAAATGTATGTCTGTCATTGCTTCTCCACCCCTTTCTGAAGCATTTTGCTGTTGTCCTGAATTGATGCCCTTGCATTATCCACTCCTAGTTAAATAAATAAATGTGAAGGAGAAAATATATTTCATGAAATGCATTCCCTAAATTTATGTTGAAACTTCACTAAGAGCAATTTTCTCTCTCACAAAGCTTTGAAATTTGATATGCTTTCTTCATTTTTCTACTTGGGTAGTAGAGACGGGAACTCTTGATGTTCTTCTTAAACAGTGGGCGGTGGACTGAATTTTCATCTGCAGAGGTTGCAGAGAAGTTTTCAGTGTGCTCCTTTTATGTGATCTTTGAACGCTGCACCACGTATCCAGTAGCATTATCGATCATTGGTACATCTGTTGGTCATATTGAAATAAGAACATTTCATGAAATTTGTTCATTCAAATATGATTAGATGACTCTGAGACATTTTTTGGTATAAAGGAAGTTCAATATGGCTGTGCAAATGATAAATTTGGAGGCTATGGCTTTATACTGCCGTTGCATTCAATTAGCTTCAGGGCATGCACTAGGTCAGTTTCTCAACTTGCTTTTGTTGCCGATTACCTTTCTACTTAGCCCCACTTTGAAATTGTGACATAGGTCAATGGACAGCTCAAGCTTACTGGAGTTCATGATTCCTTATGTTGATTAATGATGGATGTGGTCTCATGGTAATTCCATAGTAATTCTGTTTGTTATCGCACTTTGGATTCTGCAACACATGACTATGAAATAGGATGAAGGCCTAAGGAACTGATTTTCCAAAATTTCTATCCTTCTCCAAGTCTAAATGAAAGAAACTTGAGTTTCCAGAAGTTCAAGTGGAGCTAATATTGTTCTTTCTTTCCCTGCTTTGTTTCCTTTTTATTTTTAAGTTCAATGCAACTTGTTAGACATTTCCTTATTTTTGTCATTTGATCTGAAAGATTCAGAGTTTTGGTTAGTACTACAAGTTTAGGTAACTTTCTTATTTATTCATTTCTTGGGTCTGAAGGTAACATTGGTTTGTTCTTTCCTTTTCCCTTTCCCCCTCGTTTCTTCATCTCTTCTTCCTTCCTTTTTTGCACTTCAGTGAGATTCTTCATGCCTTCAATGTTCTTAAAACGGTAAATATATCATCTTCAAAGAAATATGATTTTTTTTAACCTTGAGGAAATTATGCCATACTCAAGTATTATATATATATATTTTCTCTTTTTTGTTAAATCCTCTTTTCTCCGCCATAGGCAAACTTCGAACTCCACTGACGCTGCTTTCGACATCAAGACTTCTCCTCTTCCATTCAACACCACCGAGCTCTGACTAATGGAAGATCGCTACCTGCCAATGGAGGCAACGAACAGAAGAAGTTGGTCTTCAGGAAATAGAGACACTAGCGAACGGATGGTGACTGAGACCAGCCGGCAGAGGCGACAGACTACTGCCGCCGACGGAAGCCATGGAAACTGGTGACGCAGCCTTGGGTGAACAATTCTCTCCTAAGGTTCTGGGCCTCATGCAGCTTGCTAGAGATCAGGTAACGCCTGGCACATCTGAATTTTACTAGGTTGATGTGATATTTGAACAAGATTTTGAATTCGATTCCCTGGTGCTGTAATCACGCCGGAACTTGAAGAAGGTGGTGTTGAATTTGTTCATGAGACGTGAATCAGTGTTTCTTCGTAAGTTTTGTCTGTGGATGCTTGGTAGTGAAGTCATAGGTTATGGACGTCACATGCCGCAAAATCAGCGACAATCCTTGGAAGGTATAGCTTTTCTTTCTCTATTTTCATAGATGGCAATTTATTGAAGGAAGTAGGTGAAGTCTAGGTTCAAAGAGAAAATTATCGAGGGAGAGTGAAATCATGGGAAGCGGGGTGTACAAGGGTTGGTTCAGTCCCCTTTTCAGGCAAAAAACTGAGCCAATCCGGGTGCTGTAGGTTGGGAGGGATGGATCTGGCCGCTTTTGAGGTGCCCAGGAAATGTGTATGTGTAGATGTGCATCGGGTGATAGCTTTTCCAGGAGAATTGAGTTCTGAGAAAATTCGATCACTGGGATGAGGCTCTATCTCTATGTTTTCTGAGGCACTTGAAGAGGCAAAACCAAGGAGCAATGAAGAAGTTGCAGTGAGATGGCAGGCCACCAGGATAGGTTGCTTGACAGTCGAGTTCTTTAACCGCTTGTTTACTTTGGCTACTAGGGAGAATTGAAAACTAAATTTACTTGGAGTGTGACTTTAACAAAATACAGGTTGCGCTAGTGGATAATTGGTTAGGTTTCTTTTGCCATGTAGTCTGTGGTTATGGAAAAAAAGCAAACAAAAAACCATGAGAAACATGGAGTTCGGAAAAGTTATTCAGTAGAATAGAGACCGAAGCACAAGAAGCTGATTGTCAATTGTGATTCCAAGGGCCTGAGCAACCATTTGGAGTTCTCTTTTATCCTCATGTGCCATAGTGTTTATGAAGGAAAATGATCTAGAATCTAAAACTCATGGAAGATTATTAGATGTTTGAGTGAAACCTAATTAATGAAAGATAAGCTTCTGAGAGGTACCAATGATAGGACACACAATGAATCAGCAACATGTCGTCTCTCAAATCAATTGCCGTTTTTCCTTTAGTGTTGTTAGAGCCATATCAGTTTAAGAGTTATGTGGGATTTGCATTTGAATTACAGGTGGAATATGTGGTGATAACCATTGCTTGGAAGGTTGCAACCAGTATATTAAACAAGATCCTGCAAGATCTTGATCGTATACTGTGAGACATGCATTCATTCCATCCATAGCTGTGAGGCAATGCTGAATATTTCTGCTGGTAGCAACTTGATACCAATTTCCTCTTGAATTGCCTGTATGTGTGGGTGCATGCATGAGAGAGTTTCTGACTCTTATCCTTATGTCTGTTTCTCCTAACCAGGAACAAAACCCATTTGCTTTTCATGTATAAGGCAAAGCTTGCTTTGGACAACCTTGAAGTTCCAGTTCGGTAAGAAACTGATTTTCAGTAACTAGGTGCATTTCAGATAAATTGCTTTATTTTCTAATTAAGATAATTAGTATCTTAGTCTAAATTAGCAAATGGTTTCACGGGGTACTTTATTTATCTATCATGTCCTTTGATTGAACAGCTTTGTGATAGTTGAGAATGGCAGCATTTTTGCGGCAGAAAGAAACTGGACTAATGAGCCCCGAAATGTATGTTTATCATTGCTTCTCCAATCCCTTCTATAAATTTTGGTCGGCTGTATGTTGTTAAGTGTGCTGAATTGATACCCCTGAAGTATCCACTCGTAGATTGTTGTTGATCATTTTATGTTTCTCCCTTCATTATTTCTTTATTAGACTGTACAATAATATATCTGAAAAAATCTGTCGATACTGGAATTTTCCATGCATTATTAGGCTGTAAGGATTTTGTTCCCATTGTTCTTTCATAAAATATGACTAAGGCTAACACTAGCAATATTATTGCTGTAATATGCACGATGTGTTGCGTTTTTCATTTACCATGCTCCATGTGCAGCCATGCTATAGTCTTTACCTGCTTTGGGAAGTTGCTAATTCGTTTTCTTAGGCTGTATGTTCGCTAGACTTCGGTATTCTCACTCAGTATAAAAATGCATTGTGAGCATTGTGTTACCTTCTAAAATGTAAGAACCAATTCCTAGGGCACATTTCTGCCAGGCAACAAGACATGAGATGGAAGCTCTTGATGTTCTTTGGAAACAGAGGTAGATGACTGGATTTTCAGCTGCAGAAATTGCAGAGGAGTTTTCAGCATGCTCCGTTTATGTGACATGTCAACCATCTGTAATGGGTGCAACAACATTATCGATCATTATGATTCCTTATGTTGATCACTGAATGATGTGATTTCATAGTGATTCTGTTTATTGTCACTATTTGAATGTTGCGATACATAAACATGAAAATAAATGGAGGTTTATGGTACAAAATTTCCATCTTTTCTATCTCTTCGTAGTCTAAATGGAAGAAAGTGGAGTTTTGGGAAGCGTCAAGAAGTCAAGTATAGATTAATTTTAAATTTCCCTGCTTTGTTTACTTTTTCTTGAATTCATTGTGACTTGTTAGACATTTCCATATTCTTTATATGCGCCCTAAAAGATTTACAGTTCTGGTAAGTGCTGCAAATTAAGCTAACATCAGTATCTTCTTTCCTTTTCTCTTTCCCCCTTGTTTCTTCATTTCTTCTTCCTCACTTTTTTCTCACTGCAGTGAGAGCTTTTTGTGTCGTTAGTGTTGTCATGTTTAAATCGGGAAATCTACAAAGAAATGGGATAGTTTATCTAGGAGTAAATTATGCTTTCTGATATCCCTTGGACAATGCACATGATAAAGAAACCTGGTTTTGTGTATAATAGTTGTAATTCTCTTCTTGCACACATGAGTGCTGGTGCATAGTAAGTTGTGAACAGGATATGTTTCATCAAGTAGGTAATCTAGATTACGAATATTGTTTTTCTATACAAGTACTTGTGAAAGAACAAGTTCTAGCATGGGGAGAAGAAGAAAGAGATGCACTAAGGATGCATCTAAAAGGAAATTTTAGAGAAAAGGAAAAAACCATGAAAAACTTTCGACTCTTAATAATCTGACCTCTTAATAATGTGACTATGAGTCTATAATATTGTGGGAAACATGAACTAGCTTATTGCCTTTCTCAATACGACATCAAGCAAGAGGACTCATCTTGCAGACAAAGGACCGCCTTGCTCAACTTCTTCCTTTGGAGCTAAAAAACTGGCCCTAATTCTTGGATAATTCCACGATGCAGAGTATGAGACTGTTGAAAGGAAAAACTAAATGGAATATTTGATTAGGTCGACATGACCCCAAACTATCTATTTATAATTGTGACATCCTGAATTTTGACCCCGTCAGAAATAAAATGAAATGGGCTTTTCAGCAATGCGCATATAGTCTTTTTTTTTTTTTTCGGAATTGATCACTCTTAAGTTAACTAACCTATTAGATGAAGCCGTTAAGGGATATAATCGCGATGAAGTCCCTAAAAGCTACCCGATAAGTTGGATTCGGTTGATTTTAACCATGAAATTGAACTCGGATTTGAGAATCAAACGTTCGAGTGTGTTACGATTTATTTTTAGGACCTCGTCTTATCTTTTGGGAAAATTTCATCGAGCTAGAAATTTTGTGGGAAAAATTCAAATTTTGCAAATTTGAATCAAGAAATTTGGAGAGGCATCTTTAGTTGGATTTTTGGGCTACCGAATTGTAATAGTGGAAAAATAGTGGAAATTCGTAGGGGCTGATCAAGGGATTTATTTGACCTCCAAAAACACTTTATTTTGTGAATAAATGAGAAGAAATTAGCCATTGGATGACCCATTGACTTTAGGGGTAGAAGACTTAATGGCATTGCACTTGAGTGCATGAGATACTTGTAGAAGACCACCATTGGCCACAATATAAACTTGTTGGGCAAGTTGTCTTCTCCATTTTTCCATCTTCCCAAACGTAGCTTCCCTCTCAAGACAAGACAACTTATTCTTCTACTCCTTCTTTCTCATTTTCTTTCCTCCATCTACAGCTCATGCCCCCTCCCTTGCTGCTCAAACTCCACCACCAGACTAGCCAGCGCAAGCTCAGCCAGCCATGCCCCAACGCTCGCCTTTGCGCCGCCATCGCCGTGAATCGATTTATTTGCTAAAGTTGTGAGTCTATTTCCTAATTCTTTCTTAGGTTGTAATTACAATTAGGTGGTTAGATGAGTGTTATTTAGCTTGATTAAATTAGCGTAGGTTGGGTTAACACTAGTGAAGGTGATTTACTATAGTACAGTGGTTTTATCTTGAATCTGTTTATTGGACCCTCGCTATTTTCCAATTTTGTGGAATGAGATTCACTGAGATTTTGAGATCTATTTCTTCCTGAGAAATATTGTAGACATCTTCAGCTATAACATATATTTTACCCAAGATTTTATGGATTTAAAAGGATAATATTTCAACTTCGTTTGGAAGAAAACAGAACCCCTGTTTTTGCTTGAACTTGTGATTTTTTGGTGTTCAATGGATTTTTATCAACTCCTAGGGTTCGAATTTCAAAAGGGTTCCTTCATAAAAGTTGTTTATTACAGATTCTAGTTTAACATAGTCAAATTTCAGAGAAAACGAATAAGTTTTGTATCTCAAACCAAGCTGGTTTTGAAAGACGTGACTTCTCGAAACTGGCACAGTTCTTGTAGCATTTTGAGCGATTTACTGCTCTCAATCCATAAGGATCTGGGTCAAGGTGTCTTCATGAAAAATGTTCTTGTAAGTGTCCTTTATGACATATTAAATTTTGGGAATTTTCCAGATTCGTTTGAATAAGTTTCTGGATTTAAACTTGGAGACACGCGAGTGGCCCTATTTCTGTTAATCGCGACCGATATTGATTTTGTGGTTGTTGTTGATGTCGTGCTTGCTGAACAATGTATATGTGATGATATGTGATTAAGTGATGACTATTGATTGTGTGATCTGATTATTAATCGTGTGGCCATGATTAATTAATTATGTGGTACGTTGATTAATCGTGTTGTCCGATTATTAATCGTGCGGTCCGATTATTAATCGTGCATCCATGTATGATTAATCATGTGGTGCGTTGATTATTTGTGTGGTTTGATTATTAATCATGTGGTACATTAATTAATCGTGTGATCCGATTATTAATTACATGGCCATGGTGAGAATTATGTGATACATTTGTCTATCAAGTGGTTCGATTTTAAATCGCATGGCTTGGATTATTGATCGCATGCTTGTTGAGGCATGAGCATATTGTATTTATGAAATTGATTGGTTTTATTACTCCAAAGCATTTTTACGTGGGGTGGAGAACTAAGCTTGATGCGTTTTACGCGGGCTACCTTGAGGCGTTTTTACACGAGGTTGAGAACTAAGCCTGAGGCGTTTTTACGTGGGCTACCTTGATGCGTGTTTACACGGGGTTTAGTTGAGCCTGACGAGGCCATTTGTCATACACCTAAGACATGAACTTTATGCGGGTTGTGGCGAGTCGCACTCCTAAGGTGTGAATTTTACGCGGGTTGTGGCGAGGACCTGAGGCGTGTTTATGTGGGTTGAGAAACATCGAAACTTAGCTTGATTGTGAATTAAACCATTGATTTGCCGAGTCTTATTATTGGACGAAATTGTGTGACATGGATGAAACTTAGCTTGATGTGTCATAATGATTTTGCCTTATAATCAGGACCTCTGTGGGTGTTGGATGATTAATGCGCAATGTTATAATAGTTGGACATGCTTGCTATCTGCATATGCTTATGAGTTGTACTGATGTACAAGGAGGTGCTAAGAAGAGGTAAGGATTGTTTGATGTGTGTTAGGTCACCTCTAGGTGAATTCCTTCCTAATCGAGGCTTAAGGGGTAGACTCATTGAGTCGTTCTCTCAACTGAACATTATTTTGCAGGTCCCTAGTTGGAGGTACGTCCCATGCGATAAGAGGTACCGTAGGTGATGATTTTTTGAGCACACCTTTGGATGGACCTGGAGCATGTGGCTGTAGATTCCGGAGTTTTGATAGTTTTGTAAACCATTTTTGGTTTAGTCTTTCGTCTATTTAAACTCGGGATTGTTGGTGTGAATTGGTTTGTCCTACTTTTCTATCCCATGTTTGATTGTTATCAGGGGGTTGTCTAATTCGCTTCCGCATGTGCATAATTGATTGGGTCGGCGACGCATCGTGGGAACGTTGCAATTTAGTCGACAATATTGAGGGATGTGCGCGCTCTCGAGGTTCAAGACGTGACTATAATAAAGCCAAGAAAAGGCTAAAATTATAATATCACCCTTATTGCCTCCATTCCTAAATAATAAAGGGAATAGACATATCAAGGAAATACTTTTAACACTCTCCCTTAAGTTGGAGCATAGATATCACACATGCCCAACTTGATTAAGATAGGATGAAACAACTTAACTCCTAATTCTTTAGTGAACACATCAGCTAGTTGATCACTAGACTTAACAAAGGGCATACAAATTAAACCACTCTCTAACTTCTCCTTAATAAAGTGCTTATCAATCTCCACATGTTTTGTACGATCATGCTGTACGGGATTGTGAGAAATGCTAATAGCAACTTTATTATCATAATATAACATCACAGGAATTTGAACAGATACGCCAAGGCCTTCAAGTAGTCCTTTAAGCCATAATAGCTCACAAACTTCACGTGCTATTGCACGAAACTCTACTTCAACACTAGACTGAGCAATTACATTTTGCTTTTTACTGCGCTAAGTCACAAGATTCCCTCCAAAGAAAGTAATTACCCATAAATAGACTTTCTATTAGGGGATCCAGCCCAATCGACATTTATATAGGCTTCAATTTTCAAGATATCATGAGGAGACAAAAGAATCCCTTTTCCAAGAGCAGATTTCGAATATCGTAGGATTTGAAGAACTATGTCCATATGAGTAGAGTATTGATTATGCATAAATTGACTCATTATGCTTACGGCAAAAGAAATATCAGGTCGGGTATTAGACAAATAAATCAACTTGCCCACTAGTCACTGATAACGACCTTTATCCATTAGATCACAATCTTTTTCTCGAAGATGAACATTGGCCTCAATAGGTGTATTAGCGGGATGACATCCTAATAATCCAACTTCTGTCAAAAGATCAAGAACATATTTTCTTTAACACATTTCCTTTGGGATAGAAATATACCTTTTGAAGATCTGACAACTTCAATTCCAAGAAAGTACTAGAGCTTTCTGAGATTATTTATCTCAAACTCTTGTCCGTGAAAATTTTTCATTTAGTTGATCTCATCATTATCATTCTCTATGATAACAATATCATCTACACAGACAATGAGAATAGTAACCTTAGCACCCGATCTCTTCACAAACAAAGTATGATCGGCATTACTTTGTTTATACCCAATGGAAAATATAGCTTTTTGAAACCTACCAAATTAGGCTCGAGGTAATTGCTTTAAATCATAAAGTGCACATTTCAACTTACACACTTTACCTTGAGTTTTGTCACAAGAAAAACCTGGAGGAATCTCCATATACACTTCTTCTTCTAACTCTCCATGAAGAAAGGCATTATTCACATCTAATTGCTGAAGATCCCATCCCTCGTTAATAGCATAGGAAAGTAGAACTTGAACAATATTAAGCTTAGCAACTGGAGCAAAGGTTTCTTGATAGTCAATCCCATAAGTCTGAGTAAATCCTTTTGCTACCAACCATGCTTTGTATCTGTCCACAAAACCATCCATATTCTATTTAACCACAAACACCCAATTACATCCTATTGGTTATTTCCCAGGAGGTAGAAAAACAAGATCTCACATGCCATTTTTCTTCAAAGCATGCATCTCCTCCATCATTGTAGCCTTCCACTTTTCATCTGCAAAAGCTTCCTACCAATTTCGTGGAATAGAGATGGAAGATATAGAAGACACAAAAGGATGATAGGAACTAGACAAAGAGTCATATGAGACAACATGAGATATAGGGTATTGAGTACAAGTTCTAGTACCCTTTTGAAGTGCAACATGAAGATCAGAAGGAGAAACCTCACCAGAAGGAGTTGTAGAATCTAATTCCGGAGATGATGACTGGATAGGCAATGTATTAGTGGTCTTAACGTAGTAGGAGTCCGACTTCGATATACTTTCAAAGTCTCCCCCTGAAGTGGTTGTTCTATTATCTCCCCTTGAGATATTATACTATTCTTTTCTTGTGTTACATTAATCTTCTCTTGATAAGGAAAATCATTAGAAGCATCAGAGGTTATTGGAGAAGAATAAGTAATATCCTTATGTAGAGAAGAATAAGTAATATCCTCATGTAGAGAAGAATAAGTAATATTCTCAGGAACATTTAAAATAAGAAACACCTTAGGACACTCCCCCTGAAAAGGTGGAGCAGAATAATAGGAATTGGACTCTTGAAAAATCACATCCATAAAGACACTGGTGCATCTAAAAGGAAGATGATAACACTTATACCCCTTTTAAGTAGCTGCATGCCCAATAAAAATGCAATGAAGAGCACGATGTTCCAACTTACTTTTAGGCTGCGTTTGGTCGACCGGATAAAAAACAAGATATGATATGTTTTATCATATCCCGTGTTTGGTAACTATCTAGGATAGGATAAGGTTGGATATAGACTAGATAAAAAAAATCCTAGGGAGAGGGTGGGATAAGGTAGGATAGGATTTCTTTTATCCGAAACACAAAACCTCACTTTTTTTTCCTTTCTCCGTCGTGCACCCACAGACTACTCCAACTTCTCTATTGGGTTCGAGTCATATAGTCGGACCGAGTTTTCACGACTTGATCATAATTTTATTTTTTTTCAAATTAAAAAAATACTAAATAATAAAAATAATAATACCATAAATTAAAAAATTTCAAAAATTCATTCTTGTTAAAAAAAAATGTCTAGGTGTTTAGACTACTCCAACTCCTCTGTTGGGTTCGGGTCATATAGTCGGACCGAGTTTCCCTGATTCGGTCCAAATTTTCTTTTTTCAAATTAAAAAATACTAAATAATAAAAATAATAATACCATAAATTCAAAAATTTTAAAAATTTAGATTTGCATTTTTGTTAAGAAAATGTCTAGTTGTTTGACCACAATTTATTTCATATAGTATTAATTCTATTAGTCTTGAACCAATTATAGAATTTTTATTTTAAATAAATATTTTTAGTTTAACATAAAAAAATGAGAAAAGCCTTATAAAGTTTTAAACTCAATTGAATAAGCTCTTATCGAAAGTATCAGCGTCGAAACCTTCTCCTTAATAACTATCCGATTCACATCAAAATTTTACGAAAGTGATGAACTGTAATGCACTTTATATGTGCGAATTATTCAAAGATCGTTCATTAACGTGATTAATTGTCACTGTATCCTCGTGACAGTTGGAAAAAAAAGTGAATGAACTTTGGACTTTATGCTTTGTTCTAATTAGGCATTTGTTTGATTTGGTACTATACCTATAACAAAATAGAAACTAAATGAAAATTTTGTAAGAGACAAAAAGAATTCATGTTTTAAAGTGAATATATTGAAATTGAGGTTATTTTAAAAACGTTTGATATTGAAAGGGGTAACCAAAAATTACTTCAAAGGAACGGAAAAAAATGTGTAATCATGAAACTCGACGATAATCTATTAATTTGAAAAAAAATATTGGTTCAGATGATTTTTTGAATATTAATCATGCAAATTTGTACTTGCCTAATATTATTTATATTAAAATATTTGAATTTAAATATTTAGTTCACCAAACAACAAATTTGATAAGATATAAGGATATCCGACTTTTATCCGTAGTTTACCAAACAGTAGATTGGATAGGATATGATGATATCCGACTTTAAATCCGAAATTCACCAAACAATGGATGAGATATAAAGAAATCAAAGGATTTCTTATCCTATCAAACCTAGTCCTATCCCGTCTAGAAATCCGGACGACCAAATGCGGCCTTAGAGGTAGTGTTACGAGCATAACAAACACAACCAACAATTTTAGGAGGAATAATAAAAGTTGACGATCCTTGTAAAACATCAATAGGTACACGGAAATTAAGAATTCTAGTCGGCATCCGATTGATTAATGAGCAGCGATTAAAATAGCATTACTTTAATATTGTGCTAGGACATGACGAGCAAACATAAGAGACCTAGCAAGCTCTAACAAATATATGTTCTTTCTTTTGGCAAGACCATTTTGTGCTGGGGTATCAATACAACTAGTTTGATGAATAATGTCATGATCAGAAAGATACCATTGAAATTGACCCTCATTATACTCAGTTTCATTGTCGCTACGAAGAATTTTCACAGTAGCATTGAACTAAGTTTGAACCATTTTGTGAAAGATTTGAAAACATCGAAAAACATCACTCTTATGTTTTAACAAATAAATCCAAGTTGTACGAGAATGACAATCAATAAAAGTGACAAACCATTGATGACCAAAAATAGAAGTACGACGAGAATGACTCCACACATCAGTATGAATCACATGAAAAGAATAACGATTTTTATTATTGGAAGATGGATATGTTGAGCGAGTTTGTTTAGCCAAAATGCAGGCTTCAAAAAACAACTCATTTTTATTATAACCTAAAACAAGACTAGGAAAAACCTTTTCTAAAGTTCCTAACGGGGGATGACTATCTAGAGTGCCATTGGTGAAGATATGTTAAATGCTGAATTAACTTGATGAGGTGCAAAAGATAAAGTTGAAGTAGAAACCATACTACCCTTGAGTAGATAAAGACCACCATCCAATTTACCATAGCCAATCTCCATCTCCATTACCAGATCCTGAAGGACATAATAAGAAGGAAAAAATGTTACTTTAAAATTTACATCTCGAGTTAGACTACTAACAAAAAGGAGATTAGTATAGAACGATGGAATATGTAAAATAGAAGACAAGGGAAGAGTGAGAGAACAATTGATAGACCCTTTTTCTAGCAATGGAAGAGAGGGTTCCATCAGCTACCCGAACAATTGATAGACCCTTTTGCCTGAAGTATGTGCATATTTATGGAAGAGACTAGAAGTGCCTATCATATGATATGTAGCCCCTGTATCAATGATCCATGGGCTGGAAACAATTGATGTATTAAATCCCCTAAAGAAGATACCTGAACTAGCTAAGTTTGAAGTAGAAGGAAAATGCAAATTGGTAACTATGGAGGAGGTAGCAGCAGCAGAAGCTTTTAATAGATGTCGAAATGCTTGAAGTTCTTCTTGAGATAAACTAATATCAACAATAGGTGCAGCGGGAACGGTTTTTGTATGATTTGCTTTGATTTTTGTCTTTCTTTGTGCCCTTCTTGCCTCAAAATCTGCTAGTTTTCCATGTAACTTCCAGCATGTAGCCTTAGTATGATATGGCCTATGACAATGCTCACACTTCACAACCTCTTTAAACATTTGACCAGATGGAGTGTATTATCAGATTTGACAACATTGCTACTACCAGTTTGTAGAGTAGATCGATCTATAATAAATGGATTGAGCAATGTTGTCCATATGGCTTTCTTCCATGTGAACTAGTGCATAAGACTATTCTAGAGTAGGGAATGGAGATCGACTAAGCACTTGTACACATGTTGATCATATTCTACATTCAATCTTGCCAAGAAATCATAAACCCTAATCTTATCCACATGGCTCATGTATGCAGCAATGTCAGCAGCATTGGTTGGTTGGTAATCAGCATAATGATCTAGCTCTTGCCATAAGCTTCAAGCTCATCATAATATTGAGTATCACGACCTCTCCGAAGGTGTACCACTTAGAGTTTAGCTAATGAATTACTAAGTTTGACTTAGCTCGAGATCTCCCAAGCTCATATAAATTCGCGACTTAGGTTAACGTTTTTATCATTCAAAATTGATTTCATTTGGAGTCGCCACTAATCTATTTACGGTGGGTCGATGAGAAGCCTATGTAAAGTATTGGGAGTTGTACTTTACTCCTACGAACCAAAGACTATGTGTACGGAGATTTAATTATGTTATATTAACACCATTCTGATACCTTTTCATTTATTTCAAAAAAGCATTTTTTACAAGTAGCTTGAATTGATTTTTAATCAACTTCTTGACATACATGGTGATCATGCATGTGCAATCAGTAGATTTTCTTTATGTTTTTCTCTCCTTTGTTGGTTGTCTCCCTAATTTAAACTAACATGTTATCTTGACTATGGATGACATCATAGAATGCAAATCTAACTAAAATTACTTTATTCTAACCTAAAGCTAACAATGGAAATCTTTTTGGTATTTTTAAATTAGAAAAAGAATTTAACTAAATACTATCTTCACCTATCAAATAACCACCATGTATTATCCACAACACACTAGCTAAAGCAATAGAATTTTTGTAACCACCAAATCCGTCTAAATTTGAAGACAGATAAAATTAACGAATCGTATCTCGAGCGTGAGATCAGATCAGTTGATTTTTCGTGTAGTTGCGAGTCGTATCTCGAGCGTGGGATTGGACTATCGATTGATGCACGCTAAAGAATTAGGAAAGTTTCTTCATTTTATTTGATACCTAGAAATCTTGCAGATAATGCACGTTAGTCCAAATACTTCAAGATTAGGCAAATTAGCTCTAAGTTTAATTGAATTAATATAGATGAGATAATTTACCTAATCTTGCGTATCAACTTCCCAAATTTGAATTCTAGGCTTCATGGCAATGCAATGATGCTCAACAGTGAGGTAGTCGCAATAGTGAATTGGTCACGCACAAAGGGGGTGCAAATTCGGTTCCTGGCAAACACGAACTTGGGCGCGAGCGTGCGACCTGCACACACGATTGCAACCCCGGAAAGTGGACTTCGAGACAAGCCACTTTTGACCTTCTGAATTAATGTTTTCCAACTCAAAACTATTACAAGGCTGTAATGGTAGTTTAACGATGGAGGTTACAGACTTAATGTTGTAACGGATACTTAATTCGTCATTAAAGTGTAACGGCTGATTTAATCAACTAATTAATCCCATAATGTTTGTAACGGCTGAGTTAATTGCCGACAAACGGTTTCCCCTACATTTTGTTAAAAGGCTCTTTCATTCTTTCAGAATCGGTACCGAGCATCACTTTGAGAAAAGAGCATTGTTTCCCAGTATTCTCTGCATCATATTGTTTTAGATGGTGTTCGATTAAGACGTTGTTCAAGTTCGCCGAAAGCCTCGAAGCTATGTTCTTCGTTGCTGTCAACCGTTGTATCTTGGGAGACAGACGTCCATATAACCTCACGTGTACTAGTGGGAGCCTCATAGTGTACTGGAGGGAGCCTCATTTGTTTTAAGGAAATTGTGTCTAACACAGGCCTCGGTTTCCTTATTCTATTCTCTTTTAATTCTTTTGATGTATAATTCAATGATACTTATATATATTATTTGTGTGAATTGATGCTCTTTTGGATTGTGTATGTAGAACAATCTCAAAGAAGATTTGTGGAAATCGTCCAGCAATCAGACTTTGACGATCATACTTTACAGAGTCTGGAGATGGCCAGACTCAAGATGTGATCAGACTGTGCAAAGTCTGGAGATGCGATCAGATTGTGCAAAGTCTGGAGATGGCCAGACTCAAGATGTCATTAGACTTTGCAGAATCTGGAGCCACCAGACTCAAAGGACATGATATGTGGACAACTAGGATTTGTTGCCATATTTGTTCTTATATCATTTGAATCGTTTTTGTTGATATCCCCCAACAAATCTCACGGTAAGGGGATTTTCCTTGATATCTCGGTGTGGCCGACGGTGAAGTTGCTAGGTTGAGAACAATCGACGGTGGTTGCTCCTTCGCACGACTTGTCGGTTTGGCTGAGGGAGTCTAATTGAGGCACACACGACGGTGTTCGAACACGGGAGTAGGCAAAAACCTGTAAAATATAAGTCAAACTTGTTGGGTTGCTGATTCGTTGCTATCCGAATTATGACGGTGACGGCTTTGGTGGCTATTATTTTATGAGTTGTCTCAATGAAGCCTCGGTCATGCCAAAGGACGCCTTCGTCTCAATTTTGGTCTCACTTGGATGCAAGGCTTGGTAGTCACCGAGCGTTGGCGTGAGACTCTCTGGATAATGGAGACCAAAACACGAACCAACAGAAGATAGAAAGCCAAGAGAAATAACTTCAAAGTGCCTAGGTGTCATGCAGTGATGAGTGGATGAGTAGAGAGCATGCTGTGTACTCCCCTTTGAATTTGTGCGTATGTGCCCTTCAAAGAGGCACACACCAAAAACACTCTTCGCTCTTCTTTTCTCTCTTCGTGTGTTTCTAATTTTTCCATATCGTCCCTGCCTATGAATTGCGTGAGTACCCCCTTTATATAGCCAAGAACTTGGAGCATTAAATAAAGAAAAGAAATCAACTGTTTCCTTCTTCTTTTTTCGTGCATGCCTCGTTTGCTATACCTTCCTTTTTTCTTAGATTCTCTTCTTAAGATCAAATTTCTTGACCGATTTCTTGTCGAATATATGTCATGGGATCTCTTCCTATCAAAATTTGCATGCAATCAAATCTCAAATTCTCATATTTTTCTCCTCACATATTTCGTAATCTCGATTGAATCTACAGAATTGATGCATGTATTCCCCCAAAGATTGTTTTCGATTATTCATTAATGTGACCAAAATTTAGGTGTTAATATTGAGATGTAGTCATCTCTTTTTGAGTGGTGTCATGAATAGGGGTGAGCGGTTCCCCGGGCGGTCCGGTTCCCCCTCGGAACCGAGAACCGGACCGGTGAGATCGGTTCCCATTCTCTAGGACCATGGACCGGACTGCCAAAATCTTGGACCGGACGGGTCCGGTCCGGTTCTTGGGCGGTCCAATGGACCGGGAAAGAAATCTAAAATTAAGAGAGAGAGAGAGAGAGAGAGAGAGAGAGAGAGAGAGAGAGAGAGAGAGAGAGAGAGAGAGAGAGAGAGAGAGAGAGAGAGAGAGAGAGAGAAGGGCTTCATCTGGATCGGTTGGGCTCCTCAGCTCGACATCCTGGTCCACCCGTCGGTTGGCGGGTTCTTGACATATTGCGAGTGGAGCTCAGTCATAGAGGTGCTTGGGCAGAGCCTCCCATTGGTCTTGTTTTTCAGATGTAGTTCAGACCAAGGGCTGGTGCCGAGGGCTGAATGAGATGGGTCTAACTTGACGCCATGACAATGGACTCACACCTAAATGTCTTTCAATAGTCTTCATTTGAATATTGTGGAAAAGTGAGCATATCAATAATAACCTACTGTAGATGGTCCTCCAAGGGGAGTTTGTCTTCTCTCAAAGTTACTAAAAAGATCTAATTGTCTGTGGGGCAGTACAATTTCACTAACTGGTTGTTCTGCATGGGTTATTTTTATTTTTATTTTTATTTTATCTCTAACCGGTTTGGTCCGATCCTCCAAGGAACCGGGAACCGGACCGCCCGGACATCGGTTCCACTTTTGGGAACCGAGGACCGAACCAACACTTCCGGGAATCGGACCGACCCGGCCGATTCGGGCCTGTCCGGGCCGGTTCGAGCGGTTCGGGCGGTACAACTTGCTCACCCCTAGTCATGAACCCTTTTTTAAAGTTTATACATTAATGCATCATTCGCAAGCTGACTATAGGTATCCCTTGTAGCCGACCAAATCTGTATCGTTATATCAAGAAGCAAATATCCTTTTGCAAATATGGTGGCATAGAACTAAGCAAAAAAGACGTTACCAAAGCGTCATTAGAGATCCACTTGTTTTTAGCACTACCTGGTATAGTTAGCTTTCTAGAAGTTCCATTAATATGTCCAGTAAACCTACGGCTTGCAATGGTCAATAATACAAATCAAGACCATATCAAATAATTTGTGCCGTCAAGCTTCACAGAAATCATAGCAAAGGTAATATTGTAGGTGTAGGATTCTCAACCGAATCGCTAGCTATTGCGTTATATTTTGCCCTAAAGTTTGATGGGAGTAATCGAATCACCGAAACTTTCTAGAAAAGGCCAAAAGATGGTTCAAAGTCCTCTTGTGGAATGCTGAAATTGTCCTCCAAAAATCAACCAAATCAGATCAAGGGAAAGCAAAAAGTTGATTTATATTTAGGTTTCGATAACCTAAAAAAATTCATAATTTTCCCAAAAAAAATCTAAAAAAAATGGTAGTCCGCTAACTATACCATGAAAATAGTCAAACCTAGTCTCCAGATATGCTATTCCACATGGCAAGCAACCTCACTCAAGCCTCAAGGGACTGCTTGTTAGGAGACGAACAGTCTGCATGAGTTTGGCACGCATAATCGTTAACCTTGTGCTTTGTTCGGATAAAAGAAGCTACTGTTCGTAGAGGCTTTTTCCAGTTAGGAAGAAGAAATGAGAGAATTTAGAGAGCTATCAAAGATGACTAAAGATGTCAAGCTACTAAAATAGTTGTCAAAGATGACTAAAGCAAGTCTTTGTGTCCAAAGATTGCAAAAGTAGTGTGAACACATGTATTCACATGTGGCCAAAAGTAAACTAGTTTCTATAATTCTGATAGATATGCTCTTTAGTGTTATCGTCTAAACTATAATAGCAAATCTTCGTGAAGAAAAGTCATCTGCATCTCTTGCTGCCCTTAGTACGTCACGGACTTTAGTAGATGTGCTCATAATATATTGCCAATAGGAAATATATGATGGAGAGCCTAGTAATGGGTCATAAGAGAGATTTGTCGGTTGTGGTTGCAAATGTGTGCTGATCTGAGATAGAGAGAGATCGGTTTCTTTCATTTGGGTAGAAGATTCTCCACAAAAATAAAGCGGACCATCATTTTGTCTTTTCAAATCCCGAATAGGGCTTCAAGTTCAGCTTCAATAATCTAAATGAGGCTCACGCCTGGAGCTGAAGAGGATGCTGGAAAATCGTTTGGATGTTCTAGCCGATAAATTTTCATAACTTGCTGGATGGATTTTGTTGGAGAGGAAAAATTCCATGAAACTTTATCTGAATGTGAGGGCCATGGTTTTGGAGGTATGATTTGATTTGCTTGGCAAAGGATGTGCTAAGGTTCCCGGTAGGACTGAAGATCTAATGTAATACACCTTGGAAAGGTCTTGTACACACTATGCTTTTGCAAGTGGTACTGAGGTTTATACGTACTAGTGCATACATATGCTGGGAACTTGGAATGATTTTCATAGGGTTGATTAAATGTCCATGGTCGATGGAAAAGGATGACCATATGTCTTCTAGGTTCTGGACGAACATTTCGGTTCTTATTTCGAAAGAGTGCATGCCACGCACCAAAAGATTGAAATCGGGTAAGAAGTGAGAACAAATGTCTGAACCTGTGACCGTGGTGATCTTGTGCCCGAAAAGTTTAAATAATGGCATGATGTATCTGTTTAGTGGGAAACGTAATGGCTATGGTATACAAAATGAGCAAATACCAAAATAACAATTTTAAATCTTTTGGAAAATCTTCATTTGGATTCTAGGTGAGAGGATGAATGAATGGATATTCAGGATGGAGTTTAGTAGGTTTCAAAAGTAATCATTCATTATTAGCAAATAAGCTATATTCACAAGACTGGAGGAATTCTGAAAGTGTTTCTTATAACTTGTTTTCTTTAATAGCAGCTTGGATTTCAGGAGGGTAATCAAGATTGGGCTAATTCTTGGGCATGTTTTGGGTTCTGAATGTGTCTGATCGGATGTTTTTATTCACATTCATGTTAATCTCTGTTGACACCTAATTTTTACCTGTCCGATAAATTTTGTTTTCTTTAGAAAAGCATCACTAATTAGGACTAGAGTTATAATTTTTATCTTATTATCTTTGTTAAAATAAAGAAAAAAAGAAAGAAAAGAAAAATTAATTTGAAAAAATGAAAGAAAGAAGATCCAAAAAAAGACTGGACCTAATTAATCCAACCCGGTCTCACGTGCGCATGGGCCATCTTTGCACGCAGCTCTCTTAGCCTAACTCCCTGGGCCCACCGCCCATTTTTCTCTCTTTTCTTGGCCCACTCTCGCTCATGAGCCCATAACCCATCTATTCACCTAACCCTAGATGACCAAAAAAAGAAAAGAGAAAAAAAAAAAACAGCCGCCAGGGAGAGGACCCGATGATGAAAAAGAGAGAAAGTGACCCAAAAAAAAGGCAACAAGAGCCCCTTTTTTTTTTATCCAAGGAAGAAATCTACCAAAAGAACCCCATTACCCAAGAAGGAAAGAAAGCAAAAAGGGTAAAGGGAAAACGCCAGGGGTCTTCGCGGAGTGCTTCGTTGGGAAAGAGGAGGACGAGAAAAACAAAAAAAAAAAAAAAAGTAGGAAGGAAAGGAAGGAGCGTTGGTTCGCACCGTCCGAGACCCATTTGGCCGAGACCAGCTGCAGCAACACCACCGCACCCTCCTCGCCGGTTCTCGCCGTTCTAGGTAAGCCATTGCTCAAGGTCGACTTTTTCCGCCCCGAGGACCACGATTTGGGTGCGTCGTGCGAGTAAATAGAGACTTGGCTCAAGTCTCTTGGGTGCGTTTGATAGCTGCTGACTCTCCGAATCGAGGAGAGAAATTATGTTATTCGACCATTGTCATTGTTGTTCCATACTTAACCCACCACGAACTGAGTTCGACGAGTCGTCGTCTTACGTGAGTTTCAAGCTCCCTCTCTAGTTTGCAATGCGTCGTCTCCGGTCCCTGTTTGTGGTTGTGTCTCATGAGTATTCGTTTAGCCTCGTTTTACACTTTAAATCTACCGGTTCCCTTTTGCACGCCGAGTGTTAGATAAAATGTCGAAATAAGATCCAAGAATATCGTTCTCTGTTTTTGGTTTCTAAAACCATGGTTATGGCGTGGGAGAGCCGTGGGCCACCGCAGGTGACGCGCCGTCGAGCCTAGGCGATGGTGCCGCTCGTCGATCCCCCAGCTTCGAGCCTCAGCGAGGCTGCAGCTCAGAGCTCCATCGTACTGCTGTCCTCGCGTGGACCTGGCTGGCCGTGTGGGCTTGATCTCGTTTGAATGGGCTTAGAGCGGAAGTTTAGTCTTTGGGTCGGCGTGGGCTTGGCTGTATACATGTGCGGAGTTGGGCCTTAGTGCTAGGCTGGATTGGCCGAGTTCTTTTTGGGCCTGTACTGAGCCTAGGAAAGTTCCTGCGGAAAGAGGCCTAAGGGATCGGGCCTATTTTCGATCTTAGGGTCCAGTTCGGGCTTGGACCCCTCGCATTCGGGTCGGCCCAAACTCGACCCAATTCGGAGCCGACCCGGGTATATAATATAATATAATATTATTAAATAAAAATAAAAAAATTTATAAAAAATCCAAAAATCCAAAAGTTGAAGTTAGGTTTAGAAAAGCCAGTTTTGCTTGAAAAAAAAAAATCAATTTCTTACTTTAGAATTGACCTTTGTTAATCAATCAACATCACCTTTTTTAGAAAAATTAATTGGAATTGTTTGACCATCATATGCTTTCGTTCCTTTATTTAATTGTATGTCTATTTAGCTTCATATCTCGAAATCTAGATGAATGATTAGTCTCGCCATAATTTGATGTTTATGTTGAATCAAATCCTAATGTTAGATTACTTGGATTTATGTTAGTAGAGTTTTCACCTGATAGATAATTACATTTAGAGCATACTTAAGTTAGGTGGCGGTGGATCGATGTCCCTTCCGGTCTTACTTTTTGTAATGATTTATCCTAGCTTAGATGAACACTGCATCCATATAGGTTTAGTCTAATAAAATCTATTTAGACTTAGCATCACTTTTATTAATGAATGATTAATGTAGTCTAAGTATAGATTTCTTTTGAAACAACTTACTAGATTTAAGTCTACACTTAGTTTTAAGTAATTAGCTTCCGAGAGTTCACGTCTCGAGGCTTATAATGAGACCATGTATTTTTTAAATACTCGACGAGTTGCATGTTTTACTTTTCTCGTGATTAGTTAGTTGCATTCAATACAATGATTGTTTATTTCTTGCACTATCTTTCCATTAATTGCATGTTAATTTCTTTTCTAGATTAAATTAGCCGTATTTTAGAATTGCATGAAAAAGATCATATAAAAATAAATTGCATGTACACTTAGTGTTTGGGATGACTTTTAGGGTTAAAAGACGAGCAAGAGTGTGTAATCACTTTAAATTAAACAACCAACTAGTTAGGTACCGAAAGGGTATTAATAGAAAAGTTAGCGTAAGTAAGTCCTTGTACCTTAGAATCTTTGGTTTCGTAAGGATCGAGACAACACTCCCGTGTCTCGATCGGATTATAGCCGACCCTAATAGGCTAGTGGCGAATCCTAGAAATACTTTAGGTTGTTAAATAACTTTTAAAATCAAAACGTCTAAACGTTACGCGAGGCATGGGCTTGGGAGAGCTCGAGTTTGAAATTGAGGAATTGAGAGCAAATACCTGTAAATCTACTTCGGACCGTCCCCCTCAACGGGGAAAAGTTACGGTAGGTTGCGACAGCTTGGCGACTCCGCTGGGGATTTGGTTATTAACCTTAGTGGATTTAGGCTGTAAAATTGGTTGGTTGTTATCTAACTTGGTCTAAATTTTTATAGCTTGTCTGCATGTCAAAGTCACGTGGAAAATGAGGTTAGTCTGCTAATCTAGTGTTAAATATTTTTGCAGAATGGGAGTTATAAGGGGTGAAGTGATTGTAAACCCTTTGTCTTGTAGGTGGCGTATGGATGTATGAAATGTATGTGGGGTTTATATAGAAGCGTTGATTGATTTAATTACGAATGTGCGTTGCTTATTTGCGTCACTACACATTACACACACAACTTGCGGCCAAAACCCAAATCGTGTTAGGAAAACATTTAGGAGATATTGAAAGGAGGAATCCGAGTGGGGAACAACCTGTGATAATCCCCTTTTGGTCCTGCTCGTTCTTATTAGTGATGAAAGGAATCGTCCAATGAAAGTGTGGATGGAGAAACCCTTAAGATCTGATGGGAATGGGAGCCTTAAGTCTTTTAGAATCCCACCATTTAGTAAACCTCACAAGTACATATGCATGTCTATATGATTGAAAAAAGAATGGGAAATTCGTAACCCATTGTAATTATGATTTCTCCCTTTACTTGTTCAATTTGGATTAAAATTTTCATTTTTTGGAAATTTGCAGAGATCAATCGAATGCCCTAAGTGATCTAGGCTTTAAGTTGAAAATTTTGACAGCCATCCTTTGTGATGAACTTGAACATAAATTTTAATATCTTTGACTTAGGCCTTACAAAGATGATGGTTTTTTGTAAGTTTCCAATTGTACATTTGAGTCACACTTGTGCAGAAATTCTTCCAAGTGAAAATTATATTTTGGGGCATGGAATTAAAATCACATTTTAAAGAAATTCTTTCTTGTTCATATTCTAAAATTGAAAATCAAATCACATTTTTGTATTGATTTCTTAAAATAAGAATCGCCCCAATCCTACAAAAGTAAAATTGCAAATCAAATTCTCAAAATCAATGACAAACTTTGTCTATGAAGCTTTTGATATAGACTAGATGTTCGATTGATGGTTGCAAATTAATCTTTCAATGATGTCTCTTAGGATAAAATTCTGGCGAAGTACTAAATTCACGTAAATAGGAGCAATGGGATAAGTGTTGTCACCTCACTTTCATTGTAAGAGGCAACCTCATTGAAAAATTATATTTTTCATTATGAACTGATATCATTTTCCTTTCGCAGGTTGTTCGTGCTTCTTAAAAAATAGATTTGAAAGTTAAGATGAGAATTATTTCTCATATTCAAGAGTTTCTTGGAAGATTTGGAAAAAGCATTCGGGGATGGTAAAACTGTGATCGTTCTAATGAAATCAATTTATTCCGAAGCTAATTTGTTCATGCATTTTCTTGTGAATAAGAGACAAGAATGGACAATTTTGTAAAATTGGAGTTTGAATTAGATTCTCGGTCAAATGCCTCCACAAAATTATAAAGTCATGATCCTATGATGCAAATGCAAGTGCAAGTTTGACACTGGGCTCTCAGGATATTCAAAATCATGAATTTGAATAACACATGAGATGCATTTCCCATTATGTCCTGAATATTTGAAACTGTTAGACCTAACAATTTGGGATAATAAAAACATTTATCAAAATTGTACCTGATCAGCCTCTTCTAATAAGCATTCGTTTGTCTTTGAGATTTACAACCTAGCGGAAGAATACAGGGAGGACATTTGCAATAACACCTATCTTAGGTCGGTCATATTTCAAGAAATAATCATATTAGAGATATAGAAATTTATCTTATTGATTTTATTCAAAATTCGGATAAGGTCATTGCACTTTAATATGAGTAATATAGCTTGTTGGATATCTAGACTCCTATATTGATCATCTCATGCTAGTTTGGGTAGTAAATCCGGAAGTTGCATGGAATTGTCAATACTGAATACTATATGCACCCCCTCCTTATTCAAAGTCATTTAAGTGTAGATACATATTCAGACAAAATGTGAATTTCAATACGCATTTAATCTAGCTAGAAAATGATTATTGGTGGTCTGTGAAGCGATGCTTCAAGGTGTAGATGTACACAAGCAAGAATCAATCACCAAATGTCGGCCTCGAACAGAAGGTGATAATTATTCCAAGTTGAATGCGATTTATTTCATGAATGAGTTGTCTCCCCATTTGTTCAGACTTTGAAAGGATGGAAAGGGTTAATGATAGGCAAGTCCCTAACAAGCAATGAGACCACATGAAGAGAACAACCCTTATCCAGAACTACACCTTTCGTAAAAGAAAAGGATGTATTCGTTCCAAAAGTTAAAACAACTTGCTTATAAACTGACATAGTCATCTGTGTTTAGGTGATGATAGATGGAATGATCACGAAGAGATATCCACTTCAATCTTCAAATTGGAAATGATGTAACAAATGGGGCATATCATTCAAAGGGAAGTAGTCATCATCCAAGAAACTGGATGAAATAGAGTTAATTGATTCAATACAAAAAGCATGTATCGCTCTTAAACTAGTTTTGTTGAAATTTCAAATAAAAGTCACATGTCCTATCTCTTGTAGGATAATGTACATATCAATTGTGAGAGCAACAATTTCTACCAAAAAAGCACAATTAGACTAAAGTATCTATTTTGATGCAATAAATTGGAATAAAACATTTAAGGAACAATATTTTCATATGCCGAGACATGGAGCACCCCTCTCATTTCAATTGTGACATTCACTTAGGGAGTTTGATAACATTCCAATGATCCATTTGATAGCAAGATCTGTAAGACAACTTCGAAATACATTTGACGATCTGCATTTGAATTGTTTTTGAACTATTTGTCGATTGGATATCTCTTGAAAAAAAATTACTTAAAAATAAAAGCGATTCAACTTTATGGATTGTTGTTGAAGCTACAAAGCCATTTTTCAAACAAGCCAAAGTCATTTTCAGATCATTGATGTCACGCACATTATATAGACACTTTTGTATGTGCACTCCCTTTGAAGATGCCAAAAGCCAAGGCAGAAAAAAAGAGAGAAAAATGAATGAAGGGCAATTTGTATCAATTCCAATAATTCGTTTTGATATCATCTTTGACATAATGCTATTTTCCTTTAATAGGAAACATTAGCACCTAAACGATAAGCACAAGAGGAGGTTAATGCTGTATCATTCTCAATTTTATATTTTTCCAAAGGATCAATTGATATATTCTTTTTCATTCATTACAGGGCTACCAAGTCGTCATGTCGTAGGAGAAAAAGTCCCAATCAAGGAGACAAATACAATGTTATTCAAAATCTGAATCACCACCAGTTGAAGAAAACCGTGGATACCATAAAAGGCATCTAGGGAAGGGGTGATCAAGTCTCCATGACTCAGAGTGATCAAGCCTTCATGCCACAAGATAGGACGATGCCTAGAGAGCAAGCCAAAGGGAGCGTTTAACCATCCAGTTTCAAGAGAAGACTGTACTAATCAAGCAATTATAGGGCAAATTCTTTTATGGATAGTGCGTCTGATGCTCAAAAATGGAATGTTAACTAATCTCAAGTCAAAGATTTCAGATGCAAAATTCAAAATGACCAAGATGGGTAATTTGGTATCGTTTTCCAATATACCCTTGTTGATACTACTTCTAACATACCGTCTTCCTCTTTTCATGGGATGTGACGATGTCAGGAGAGCAAGCCAAAGGGGTAAAGTTGTACCGTTCCCAATTCTTTATTCCTTAAGGACTACTAATTAACATAGTTCTTTTTCTTTATTTACAGGATCGCCTAGCCTAGTATAGGTAGGTATTCATTTCTCTAAAACTTTTTTCATAAGAGTAATAGAGAAAGAAAACTATTTAAAGCACATAACAGCTTTGCGTCTTCCCAAGTTTGTGATGACAAAGAATCAGAAATTGAAGCAACGAGATTTTGGGGCAAGTCGTCAACATTTGTCATGCTTGTTGGAAGAACCTACACGTTTGTGTTGAGTTCATGGGTAGCATTGTGTCGTTTCCAATTTTTCATCCTTACGATCACTTACTGACATAGTGACTCTACTATGTCACAGGGCCGCTCGGTAGCCATGAAAAGGGCGGGTGAGTACCCTGCCCTCTAAAACTCTTTTCGTAGGAGTAAGATCAAAAAGTGTTTTAAGCGCGTAATGATTTACATGATCCCAAGTTTGTGATAAAGAAAGAAAAGTCCAAATGATGAGATGCAAGGCAAGTCATCAACATCCGCTACACCTATTGGAAGCGTCCCCATCTGTAACAAACTCAATGGTAGTGATGTATCGTCCCAATTTCTCACCTGTAAATTATTACTGACATAGTTTTTTTACTATGTTACTATGTCACAGGGCCGCTCGATAGCCATCAAGGAGGAAGGTGAGTATTCATTTCCCTAAAGCTCTTTTCATAAGAGTGGGAATAGAAACTATTTGAAATGCCAAATGGCTTTACGCCTTCCCAAGTTTTTGATAAAAAGAGAAAATTCGAAACAATGAGATTCGAGGCAAATCATCAGCATTTGCCACACTTGGAGGAAGCACCAACGTGTTTGTGTCAAGCTCAAGGGTAACACAGTGTCGTTCCCAATTCCTTACCAGTAAAATCATTCACTGATACAATGTCTTTATTACATCGCAGGGGTGATCAATAGCCGTCGAGGAGACAGGTAAGTATCCCTTTCTCTAAAACTTTTTTCATTAGAGTAGAAGAAAAAAAAAATTGTTCGAAGCACAAAGCGGTTTTGTGCCTTCCAATTTGTGGTAAAAGATAGTGTGAGGCGAATTAAAATTGCTTTCTTTAAAATTTTGAATGATATTCTTTGATTGTTAATCAATATATTCACACATGCATCTTGCATCAAGATCCTAATGGAGAACGATTTGAACAAGTGTTTTGAATAAAAAATGAGCATCAATTATGTTGGCTTGGAGTTCTTAAGATGAAGAAAGGCAAGCCCCGTCCAAATACATTCTCGATACACTTTGAGGGTTGAGTAAAAAAAAAAGGGAGACCTTGTCTTAGGACAATGGATTTATTCGCAGTGATAACATGGATCAAAATGATGAAAGTCATTTCTTTCTCTATCTTATACATTGTGTACCCTTTGCTAACTATTTTGAGCCACAAAAAAGGATAATTCTTTCAATACCCCTGTCAAGAACCACCCCACACTGGGGCAAGTTTAGGAGGATATGGTAAAAAAAAAAGAGGGAAAATCATTTGGTGAAAAATATTTAATAAGATTTTATTGCATCTACTTGCATTAATCTTTTTGTGGCAACTTCAGGTGATTTCTCATGGAAGCTCTAAGCATCCCTAAGTGAAGAAGATCATTAATTTCTCTATGCAAACACTTATAACCATTGCTTAGCTAAGTAAAGCCTTAAAATTCCTTTTGAAAACCTAAGTGATGATCACCTCCCTATACTAGGGCAATGCACATGATCTACAAAAAATGAATGATAATGTTTGAAAAATGTCTCGAGAGTCCTAAGACCACACAAAGGGAGTGAAAATTAGGGGGCTTGAAAAAACAGTGTGTTTGGTAAAAGCAAGGCCAACGTCCGTGGAAATTGTGTCCAAAGCAAAATGCTTACAAAAAGGAAGGATAACAAAAAAAAAAGAGTTCTCATGCAAATGCTAAAAAAGAAAAAGAAAGAAAGAAAGGGAGCAAAGCTGTTATATCCAAAAACTAGCTAGTCGATGGACTCTCGAGACAAATTGAATTCAAAAGCCAAGTGCCAAAAAAAAAATTGCATTGAATGAATGAGATGGAATTGATGCATTGGTAATCACCAACTTCTTAAACCCCTCTGAAAATATATGTAAGCCTCTCAAACCTCACCTTGAACAAGCATTACAACCCTTTCTTGACGCCTCTTCTAATTGGGATGCTTTGAGCGAACGTGAAGATTTCAAAAAAGAAGTTACTGCTTAAAGGAGTGGAGGCAATCATTTATTATCTTATCTTCAAGGTTCTTGACTTGTAAACCCGGCGAAAATAATGTTGAATATTCTCTCTTGGCCTTAAGGTGACCACCTTTTGTGTAAGCCCATGACCTTGCCCACATTACCGTCCTTATAAAGACTTTTCTGATTGATCAAAGTGTATTCACCGTGAATATTTCCAAGAACCTTTGATATTAGTTATGTGAGGTGCTTCCAATAGCAAAAATGATAGCTCACACTAATGGATGAGGTCAAAAGCCATTTTGAGAAATTGTGAGAAGACCTTTCTGATTAAGGTACTCTAATTCGGCATTTTTAACATGCTCGTTCAAATAAATCGAGATCACTTCGTTAAAATATCTCCTCTAAAGGAAATTTGATAAATGGATTGCAGTGGCCACAAATTAATTGACAATTACTTGGATGTCATTCAATTTATTTATATTGACTTGCTTATGTTGTCTTAGATTCTTTTTTAGCATTTGACAATAATGTCTGTCAATGCTAAATGCTTTCGGTTTATTATTTTTAGGATTTGATAATGATGCCTGATTATGTCAAGTACTTTCAGTGCATCATTTTTTAGAATTTTTGGCAATGTCTGGTGATATTAAGTACTCATAGTCCATTCGCTTTGAAATTCTCACTTTTGATTAATAATGCTGGTTTTGCCAAGTGCTTCCAGTGCTATGTATAAAAAAAAAATTTCATTTGAAAATGATGCCTAGTAAATGTCAAGCGCTCTTAGTGCATTCTATAAAAAACATTTTGGCATTTGAAGCCCAAACCTGTTGATGACACGGTGAGCTTTCGCAGCCCATAGTCCCCTTGATGACACATTGAGCTTTCGCAACCCGAAGTCTCTCTATTGATACAGTGAGCTTTCGTAGCTCGAAGTCCCCTTGATGACACGGCGAGAGCTCAAAGTCTTTCTATTGACATGACGAGCTTTCGTAGCCCAAAGTCCCCTTGATGACATGGCGAGCTTTTGCAACTTAAAGTCCCTTTTTTCATATCAGCCAAAACCCGTTTCTACCACGATAAGACTCAAATCAGTCAAAACCATTTTTACGCGGGGTGACTTTTCCAAACAAGTCAAAACCGTTTTTACACGAGGCGACTCTCTCAAAATCAGTCAAAATCGTTTTTACACTAGGCAACTCTTCCAAACAAGTCAATACCGTTTTTACACTAGGCAACTCTTCCAAACAAGTCAAAACCATTTTACACGGGGCGATTCTCTCAAATCGGTCAAAACCGTTTTTCAACGGGGCGACTCCTCCTTTAAACTAGTCAAAACCGTTGTTACATGGGGCGACTCTTCACCTTAGACAAAACCATTTTACACGGTGAGATTTTTTCCAAGATCATCAAACACTCTCACAATACCAAGTAAGTATTTCTCCCACCTTAAAAAAATGAAAAATAAAAAAAATCAAAATCAAAATCAAAAAATTAAAATGAAATGAAATGAAAAAATGAATGGAAAATGCTCACCGATGTTTATTGGCAAAAATTAGACGTCTCTTATCTTTGAATGGAATCTCTTCGAGCTCTCGTTCAAAGTGGGGCAGTTGTTCACACCTAATTTTTACTGATCCGGCAAATTTTGTTTTCTTTAGAAAATCATCACTAATTAGGACTATATTTTTATTTTTAATCTTATTATCTTTGTTAAAAGAAAGAAAAAGAAAAGAAAAGAAAATTTAATTTGAAAAAAGGAGAGAAAGAAGATCCAAAAAAAGACCGGACCTAATTAATCCAGCCCGGCTTCACGTATGCATGGCCCATATCCGCGTGCAGCTCTCTCAGCCCAACTCCCTGGGCCTGCCGCCCATTTTTCTCTCTTTTCTCGGCCTACTCTCTCTTATGAGCCCATAACCCATCTATTCACCTAACCCTAGATGACCCCAAAAAGAAAAAGAGAAAAAAAAAAAACAGCCGCCAAGGAGAGGACCCGATTATGAAAAGGAGAGAAAGCGACCAAAAAAACAGAAGAAGGCAACATGAGCCATTTTTTTATCCAAGGAGGAAATCTGCCAAAAGAACCCTATTAGCCAAGAAGGAAAGAAAGCAAAAAGGGAAAAGGGAAACGTCAAAGGGTCTTCGCTGAGTCCTTTGGTGGGAAAGAGGAGGACGAGAAAAACAAAAAACGAAGGAGGGAAAGGAATGAGCGTTGGTCTGCACCGTTCGAGACCCATTTGGCCGAGACCAGCTGCAGCAACACCACCGCACCCCCCTCGCTAGTTCTCACCGTTCTAGGTAAGCCATTGCTCGAGGTCGACTTTTTCCGCCCCAAGGACTACGATTTGGCTGCGTCGTACGAGTAAACAGAGACTTGGCCCAAGTTTCTTGGGCGCGTCCGACAGCCGCCGACTCTCCGAATCGAGGAGGGAAATTCTGTTATTCGACCATTGTCATTGTTGTTCCATGCTTAACCCCCCACGAACTGAGTTCGGCAAGTCGTCGTCTTGCATGAGTTTCAAGCTCCCTCTCTAGTTTGCAATGCGTCGTCTCCGGTCCTTTATGTGGTTGTGTCTCATGAGTATTCGTTTAGCTTCATTTTACACTTTAAATCCGCCGGTTCCTTTTGTACGCCGAGTGTTAGATAAAATATTGAAGTATGATCCATGGATATCATTCTCTGTTTTTGGTTTCTAGAACCATGGTTATGGCGTAGGAGAGCCGTGGGCCACCACAGGGGACACACCGTCGAGCCTAGGCGGTGGTGCCGCCCGTCGATCCCCCGGCTTCGAGCCTCAGCAAGGCTGCAGCTCGGAGCTCCATCGTACTGCTGTCCTCGCGTAGACCTGGCTGGCCGTGTGGGCTTGATCTCATTTGAATGGGCTTAGAGCCGAAGTTTAGTCTGTGGGCCAGCGTGGGCTTGGCTGCACACGTGCACGGAGCTTGGCCTTAGTGCTAGGCTGGATTGGCCGAGTTCTTTGTGGGCCTGCATTGAGCCTAGGAAAGTTTCGGTGGAAAGAGGCCTAGGGGACCGGGCTGTTTTCGATCCTAGGGCCCGTTCGAGCTTGGACCCCTCGCGTTCGGGCCGGCCCGAACTCGATCCGGTTCGGAGCCCGACCTGGGTCTATAATATAATATTATTTTATTAAATAAAAAAAAAAATAGAATATTTATTTTTATAAAAAATATCCGAAAATCCAAAGGTTGAAGTTAGGTTTAGAAAAGCCAGTTTTGCTTGAAAAATCAATTTCTTACTTTAGAATTGACCTTTGTAAACCAATCAACATCACCCTTTTTCAGATAAATTAATTGAAATCGTTTAACCATCATGCACTTTCGTTCCTTAATCTAATTGCATGTATATTTAGCTTCATATGTCGATATCTAGATGTATGAT
This sequence comes from Melaleuca quinquenervia, assembly GCA_030064385.1. Classification (NCBI taxonomy): domain Eukaryota; kingdom Viridiplantae; phylum Streptophyta; class Magnoliopsida; order Myrtales; family Myrtaceae; genus Melaleuca; species Melaleuca quinquenervia. Next base: position 13,663,371 of record CM057722.1, on the reverse strand, counting down.
TAGTCTCGCCATAATTTGATGTTTCTGCTGAATCGAATCCTAATGTTAGATTACTTGGATTTATGCTAGTAGAGTTTTTATTCGATAGTGACAGTTGCATTTAGAGCATACTTAAGTTAGGTGGCGGTGGATCGATGTCCATTCCGGTCTTACTTTTTGTAAGGATTTATCATATGTGCACTAGGATTGTGCTAGCTTAGATGAACACTGGATTCATATAGGCTTAGTCTAATAAAATCTATTTAGACTTAGCATCACTTTTATTAATGAATGATTAATGTAGTCTAAGTATAGATTTCTTTTGAAACAACTTACTAGATTTAAGTTTACACTTAGTTTTAAGTAATCAGCTTCCGATGGTTCATGTCTCGAGGCTTATAACGAGGCCATGTATTTTTTAAATACCTTACGAGTTGCGGGTTTTACTTTTCTCGTCCTTAGTTAATTGCATTCAATACAATGATTGTTTATTTCTTGCACTGTCTTTTCCATTAATTACGTGTTAATTTCTTTTCTAGATCAAATTAGCCTTATTTTAGAATTGCATGAAGAAGATCATATTAAAACAAATTGCGTGTACACTTAGTGATTGGGATGACTTTTAGGGTTTAAAAGACGAGCAAGATTGTGTGATCACTTTAGATTAAACAAACAACTAGTTAAGTACCGAAAGGGCATTAATGGAAAAGTTAGCGTAAGTAAGTCTCCGTACCTTAAAATCTCTAGTTCCGTAGAGATTGAGACAACACTCTCGCGTCTCGATCGGTTTCTAGCTGATCCTAATAGGCTAATGGTGACTCATAGAAATACTTTAGGTTGTTAAATAACTTTTAAAATCAAAACGTCTAAACGTCACGTGAGGTATAGGCTTGGGAGAGCTCGAGTTTGAAATTGAGGAATTGAGAGCAAATACCTCTAAATCTACTTGGGACCGTCCCCCTCAACGAGGAAAAGTTCGAGTATGTCGCGTCAATCTCCATGGTGGCTTTTGGTCAGAAAAGAAAATCTACAAGAATATTTTTCTTTCCTGCAATATGTTTGGTTTCAAATGAGTATTTGGAGAACCATTCTGCCCACCTCAAAAGTTGTGGATAAGGAATTTATTTTTGCTTGAATTTTAGCATTTGAGGAAAATAAGCCATATCCAGCTCAACCAAGAAACGATAGCTAATAAGATGGAATTCAAATTGCTTGATTCTATATTTAATTGCTAATATTTCTTTGAATGTGGAGTGATAATGAAGTTCAGCTGGAGAGAACTTACCACTCTTGTAAGCTCAGATGGGGCGCTTGCCATCAATTTCCTCAAATAAGATTGCTACCCAATATTCATCACTGACATCTGTTTGGAGGATCTGTTTCCCTTTAGAAGGGATTTGGAGAGGTGGAGGGTCCTAGATAAGCTCTTTAAGCTTTGCAACTGCTTTAGTCTATTCCTTACTCCAAGGAGGAGTATCTTTTTTCATCATTTTTTGCTGAGGAATTAGGAACTTGGCAATATGAGGAACAAAATCAAGGAAATTATTAATTATTCTGAGAAATGTTTAAATCTGCTTCACAATGAATTCTTTTTCAGGAACTTGAGCAATTCCTTAGCAATGTGTAGACTGAGCTGATATGTTCCTTGATCAAGATGCATGCCAATAAATTCAATTTTTGTTTGGGCAATAATCATTTTTTTTTCTGGGATAACATGATACCATGCTATTGAACAATCTACATAAACTTTTGGAGAAGTTCACCATGGGATTGCTCGTCAAGATTGTAGAGCAAGACGCCATCAAAATTGAATTGAAGATTTGGTACATGGTTTTCTGGAAAAGAGACGAGACTATTTTTAATCCAAATATGAGAACTTTCCACTGATAATGCCGGTTAGGAATATATAATCCGATTTTGGATCTATCATTAGGATGGATACTAAGTTGGCAAAAACCTGCTTTGAGGTCTAATTTGGAATAGATTTTGGCTTTAGTCAGGCTAGAGAAGATGGAGTTTTTTGAAGGCAAAAGAAATTTGTCATCTTTGAGGAAAATATTAAGGGGTTAGTAATTAATTACCAGATGCAATTTTACTCTTGTTTGCTCTACACACTTGTTGACATAAAAGGCTTCACAAGCCTACTGGAATCAGAATGTTCAACGAGCCCTTGCTGTAAAAGGTTGAGGCATTCTTTTTGGGGAAGAACAAGATATTTAGGATTCATATCCGCATGACTGACTTTTGTCGGGTTGATATCCTTTTTTTTTTCTTAAATGGAAGGCAAACAAAAAATTGAGAATTTTGCCACAAAGGGTGTTGGCATTTATGGAGGGATTCAGAATGATTGTTCACATAAGAATTCAAAAGATTTTGTATGATGAGATCCAGTATGCTCATTTCAATAGAAAAGAACATTTGAATGTTGGCAAATCCTTTGAATGTATATTTGAGTTTAAGGCATTTTTTACTGATGATTCTAAGTTTAGGAATCTGGGATAAAATATCGCATCCTATGATGAGATCCTTATCTGGAAGAGGACAGCCGAGAATTTTGGTCGTGATAGAACACTGAGGGAAAATTTGGATAGAGATGGGTTTTGAATGAACATTTGTTGAAAAAGTATCTCCAAAGACTGAAGTGAAATATTGAACATGGGTGTCCAATATTCTTCTAGAAGAATTTTATGGTTAAGGAGAGAAGCATGAGCTCGGTCGTCAATTAAAGCTATGACAGGAATTGGTTTAAAATATTTGGACAAGAGGATTTTGATAGGGAAATATGGGGGGAAGATGACATGATTCTTAAGCTAAGATTTGAGGAGTGAAATGAAAAAGATCTTGCTCACTGTCACTATCACTAGATGAAGGATAATATGGAATGAGACAAAGGGTCTCATCTAAAGGGTTTTCATCAACAAAAAATAATGATTCAAGATCATCATCCTGGAGAGAAACACCGGTTTGATGTTCAACTTGCTAGATGATATTGATATTATTCCACCTTGCTTAGGGACAATTTTTGGCAAAATGTGCCTTCTTGTTGCAGATGAAGCAATGCTTGGATTTTTTTTGTGTCTAGAAGATCTATAAGAAGAGTTTATGTGTCTTTTTCGATGGATGAATCTCCTTTTCTTGTAGTGGCGGAACTGGAACTTATCATCTTGAAGATGCTATTTCTTGAAATGCTTCTTCTTTTTGGGTAGGTGGCAGTCCTTACAGTCACAATCTTTTTCACCAAGGCACTTAATCTTCAAACAATTCTTAGAACACACTTTGTCTAGGTAACAATTTTCCTTGAGGAATTCTTGGAAAGCATTCTTCCTAGAACACAAGTTATCAAGGTTCATGTGGATTTCTTGCTGAAGTTGGCCAATAGTGACATATGCAATTTTGATTTTTTTTGTTGAGAAAAGATTTCTCAACCAACTGGTTAAACTCTTTTAGTATGGAGTTCAAGAAGACTTACTTTAGGTTTGGATGTCCACCTAAAGTATAAAAAAGCTTGAGCATTTCCTATAAATAAAAATTCAATTTTTTTCTCCTTAAGGAACAACATTTTCTTTCAAAGAGCTCTTTCCTATTAAGTTCTAGAATGTCTACAAGGTTTTTGCAGAAGAACAAATGAATGGTATAGACGTTGTCTCTGAAATTTGTTGATACTAGGAACTTAACTTGGTCTACTTCAGGAATTGTTTGCCACTAGCTTTTAAGCCTCCTAGTAAACTTGGAAACAAATTCCAAGAGAATGTCATAATTGCTATCCTGGTAAGCTTATGAGTAATAAGCCATGCACGAAACTCTTAGAGTCTGTCAGACCATTTGACATATGGGATATCATCAAGAGCGAAAAATTTTGTTCTAAAGCTGATTGAAGATGAGGGGGTTAGATCATCATGATACATAACCTCAGGTTTTGTAGAGGTTTCTTCATGCATAAGCCTAGAAGGATTAGCCATCAGAAGAGGAGCAATATGAGTAGTTGCCTTGTGTTTAGTCGATAATAAATTTGTATGCCTAGTAGATATTTTTGTTGGAACTATCCAATGTGAAGAAGAAGAACCCCTGCAATATGAGCGATTCTCTAGTTATTCTTAATATCCCTGTTACCCTTATGCCATCCTCATCCTGTTCGTCTCTTTCTTAGTATTGATTTCCTTTATAAAGTTATCCACACATAGGAAACAAAAATTTCTGAAACCCAGCTTCCTCTCATGAATCCTTACTCTGCAGTTGCAAACCCATCATCTTCATTTTCCCCTATCGGCTCTATCAAACAACTCATCCATTACACACCACCCCAAGTTAAATAATATGTCTAGTCCTCAAAGTTTGATCAGCATCATATCCCTACTACTGACCAAGAATATTTTGTTACCCTTCAGATGCCTCCTGATTTTTCACACCAATGGTCCTAATAGGGTTATACCCACATCAATTATGGTGTAGTTCGTTTGACCCTCACTTTTTATGGCTAAAAAGGTCTTCCTATCGTTGCTCGTATAACCATTCTGGATATAAGGTTTTTAGAATACCGGCATGCTTATATAGGGACAGTCCAAACTATCGTAAATACTGGAATCATCTTTGTAACTCTCTATCCAAATTTCAACGTTGCTCTTTCTGATCCACAGTTACTCTCTTTTCTCAAAGTTCAAATTTAGCTCACAGGAGCACCACAAACCTCTAACTCGGTTGAAACGACCCTCCATTACTAGATGGTTTATCGAGTTCAGAATTATGCTATTGATTTGAACTTTCATGGTAATGAAGATGCTTTGTTTATCTCTCTTAAGAATGACCAAGCATTATGCATCAATGTTCCTTGTTAGATCACAAAAGAAAAGTTATCAAAGCTTCTACCTGAGACTTGGATAACTAACTACGAGCAGTTCCATCAAAGCAACAAGCCATTTCATTCTGTTGGCTTCGAGTTTATATGAAAAAAAAGATGGCACGGTCCAAGTCAAGTTTGCTAAGGGAAAAGAAGAAACCTCTTCTCCTATTTTCCCAACTCTTTTTATGATCGAGCCATGTATTCCAAACCCAGTCCCTGAAGAAGATGATTTCAAATCAGATGGACATTCAGTTCACCATTATAAAGCTCCCTCTGGCCATTGTTTTTGGGATCCTTGGTGCTAGTGTTCGTGTTGTCTCAACTCTCCTGATGAAATTGATCCGACTGCAAAGCCTTATCAAAAGCCCAAACAAAAAGATTATCTTTTACAAAGATCCTCATGTTGGTCCTCTTGAGGATGAAAATGGTTACCAGTTTATGGTATCCTATGCTCCATCTTCCTCTAAACTCCAGGAACCAACCTCTACTTCTCCACCTTCATCACCTGCACCACCCAAAATACCTTTTAAACATGTTGTATCTCCCTTTTATAAACCAATCTAGAAAAATGGGTTAAAAAGCGTTCTTACCCATTAGCTCTTCCTATTGCTTGTCTTGTTGAAGCCGAGCCAAAGAAATCTTCCTCTCAGTCCCTTCCTAGTATCTACATGTTTCAACCTGAAGAGTTTTATCCTCTAGATAATCGAGGAAATATTCATCTTAAATTTCCTGAGGCATAAGAATTTACAGATGTGAATCGCAGATACCACCATATGACTAAAATTGCCACATGTGTTGAAATAGATGAACATGGAAGGCCAAGAAAAACTGTTGCAGCTGAAGCAGTTTTAAGTGGCAGACTGAAGATCTCTTGGCACAAAATGAAGCCTTTAAGTCCATTCTAAGATCAGTAATGTCTATCATGATCTTAGAATCCACCATGATACTATTCAAAAGATGCTCCGTGACTTCAAAAAAAGGCTTTCGGATCTTGAAGGAAGAAACTTATCCTCCTATCTGGAGGACCCAAGGCTAGAAATAGATAAAGTTAAATGACAAATGCCCTTCTCCAAGAAGGAAGTACTTCTCCTGTTCTTCCAAAATCAAGCTTTCCCTTTGATTTCTTTGCTAAAAAAGTATATGAACCTTCATAGTCACAAAGTCTTTTTCCATCACCATTTTCCATATCTTCTGAACTAGATAGATCTGATCCCACTAGACTCAGAAGCATCATCCGTGAGATGGAAAAACTTAGCAAAGAAAAGGGAAAAAGAAAAAGTTGAAGCAAAGTCATCTTCTGTTGATAACAAAAATGATCCTAATCTTTCCAACCAAATGATGATTTCAAATCCTTTGGAATCATTTCTGAAGAATTTGGCATAGAAACTTCCGTTTCCTCCTTTTCTATTTCATCTGTCCTTCATAGCCCGGTGATAGCAACTTTTGACTCTCCCTCAGACAGTGTTGAATTTGATGGAGACATCATTCTTGATGAGTCTTCATCTTCCTCTTCCTCCAATCATTCTAGTATTGCTCCTCTTCTGATGGCTGATTCTCTTAAGCCTATTTATGAATAAACCTCTACAGAACATGAGGTTGTGTATCATGATGATCCAACCCCCTTATCTTCTGTCAGCTTTGGAACAAAGTTTTTCACTCTTGATAACATCCCATATGTCAAATGGCCTAACAGACTTCAAGAGTTTCATGCATGGCCTATTATTCATAAGCTTACCCGGGATAGCAACTATGACATTCTCTTGGAATTTGTTTCTAAGTTTACTAGGAGCCTTAAAAGCTGGTAGCAATAATTCTTGAAGCAAACCAAGTCAAGTTCCTGGTATCAACAAATTTCAGAGACAACATCTATACCGTTCATGTTTTCTTCTGCAGAAACCCTGCAGACATTCTAGAACTCTAGAGGCGAGAGTTCTTTGAAAGAAAAATATTGATCCTTAAAGCAAAAATATCTAAATCGTCATTTTCCAAGAAATGCTCAAGCACTTTTTATACTTTAGGTGGAGATCCAAACCTGAAGGAAGTCTTCTTGAACTTCATACCAAAAGAGCTTAACCGGTTGATTGAGAAATCTCTTATCAACAAAAAAAAAAAATCAAAATTGCAGATGCCAGTATTGGCCAACTTCAACAAGAAATCCACATGAGCCTTGATAACTTGTGTTCTAGGAAGAATGCTTTCCAAGAATTATTTGAAAATCAAATGCCTTGGTGGAAAAGATTGTAACTGTAAAGACCGTCGTCTGCCGAAAAAGAAGAAGCATTTCAAGAAATATCATCTTCAAGATGATAAGTTCTAGTTCCGCCGCTACAAGAAAAGGTGATTCCTCCTCCAGAAAAGACACAAAAACTCTTCTTCTAGATCTTTTGGACACAAAAAATCCAAATGTTGTTTCATATGCAACAAGAAGGGACATTTTGCCAAAAATTGTCCTCAAGCAAAGCGAAATAATAACAACATCATTCAACATGTTGAATATTAAACTGGTGTTTCTCTTCAGGATAATGATCTTTGAATCATTATTTTCTATTGATGAAAACCCTTCAGATGAGACCATTTGTCTCATTCCATATTATCCTTCATCTAGGGACAAAGACGGTGAGCAAGATCTTTTTCATTTAACTCCTTAGATCTTAGCTTAGGAACCATGTCATATTCCCCCATATTTCCCTATCAAAATCCTCCTGTCCAAATATTCCAAACCAATTCCTGTATAGCCCTGATTAACACTAGAGCTCATGCATCTCTCATTGACCCTAAAATTCTTCCAGAAGAAGATTGCACACCCCATGTTCGATATTTCACTTCAGCCTCTAGTGATGCTTTTTCAGCTAATGTTTGTTCAAAACCCATCTCCATCCAAAATTTCCCTCAATGTTCTATCACCATCAAAATTCTCGATTGTCCTCTTCCATATAAGTACCTCATCATAGGATGTGATATTTTATCCCAGCTTCTTAAACTCAAAATCATCAATGGAAAATGTCTTAAATTGAAAGATACCTTCATAAAATTTAATAGCATTCAAAGGTTATTTTCTATTGAAATGAGCATACTTGATCTTATCATGCAATTTTTTTTGAACTCTTGTGCAAACAACCACTCTAAATTCCTCTAGAAATTTTTGAACTCTTTTGTTTGCTTTCTGTTTAAGAAAAATGAGGATATCAATCCAACAAAAGCCAGTCATTCGAATATGAATCCTGAACATCTTGCTCTTGCCCAAAAAGAATGCATCGAGCTTTTACAACAAAGACTCATGAAACCTTCTGAGTCCCAGTGGGCTTGTGAAGCCTTTTATGTCAACAAGCGTGCAGAGCGAACAAGAGGAAAATTGCATTTGGTAGTTAATTACTAACTTCTTAATATATTCATCAAAGACGACAAATTTCATTTGCCTTAGAAAAACTCACTCTTCTCCAACCTGACCAAAGCCAAAAACTATTCCAAATTTGACCTCAAAGCAGGTTTTTGGCTACTTGGTATACATCATGATGACAAATTCAAAACTAGATTCCATATCCCTAACCAGCATTATTAGTGGAAAGTTCTCCCATTTTGGATTAAAGACAGTTTCGTCTCTCTTCCAAAAAATCATGTGCCAAATCTTCAGTCCAATTATGGATAGCATTGCTATCTATATTGATGACATCTTACTCTATAGTCTTGACGAGCAATCCCATGGTGAACTTCTCTAGAATTTTATGCAGATTGTTCAAAAGCATGGTATCATACTATCTAAGAAGAAAATGGTTATTGCCTAAACAAAAATTGAATTTCTTGGCATCATATCAGCCGTGTCCACACATTGCTAAGCAATTGCTCAAGTTCCCGAAAAAAGAACTTAGTATGAACAAGATTTTGGTCCTCATACTGTCAAGTTCCTTATTCTTTTTTTTTTTGGTAAGGTAAATAATTTCATTAACAACTAATAGCCAAACATTACAAAAGAGAGATGCCTAGTACTACAAAAGACACTTAATTCATCTATAGAAAATGCTGAAAAAAGATACTCATCCTAAGAGTAAGGAACAGACTGAAGGAGTTGCAAAGCTTAAAGAACTTATATAGGATCTTCCTCCTCTCTAAATCCCTTCTAAAGGGAAATGGATCTTCCAAACAGATGACAGTGATGAATATTAGGCAGCAATCTTATTTGAGGAAATTGATGGTAAACGCTATATCTGTGCTTACAAGAGTGGTAAGTTCTCTAGAGCTGAATTTGATTATCATTCTACATTCAAAGAATTATTAGCAGTTAAATATGAATCAAGAAATTTGAATTCCATCTTATCGGCTATTATTTCTTGGTTGAATTAGATAGACTTTTTTTTTCTCAAATGCTAAAATTCAACTAAAAACAAGTTCCTCATCCACAACTTTTGAGGTGGGCATAATGGTTCTCCAAATACTCCTTTGAAACTAAACACATTGTAGGAAAGAAAATTGCTCTTGCAAATTTTCTTTCCAGACTAAAAGCCACCATGGAGATTAATATGTATGTGAAGAAAAACTCTCGATCAAAGACATACATAACCCAAAACATGCCCCAGTCTTGATTACCCTCCCGAAATCCAAGCTGCTATTGAAGAAAACAAGTTATCAAAAAGAATTTCAAACTTCCTCCAATCCTGTGAATATAACTTATTTTCTAATTATGGAGGATTACTTCTAAAACCTATTGGACTCCATCCTGAATATCCATTCATTCATCCTCTCACTTGGAATCCAAATGAAGATTTCCCAAAAAACTTAAAATGATTATTTTGGTATTTATTCAATTTGTATACCATAGCCATTCAGTTTTGTGCTGAACAGATACATCAAGCCATTGTTCAAACACTTCGAGCACAAGATCACCACATCCACAAGTTCAAACATTTGTTCTTACTTCTCACCTAGTTTCAACCTCTTGGTGCATGGTGTGCACTCTTCCGAAATGAGAACCGAAATGTGCATCCAAAAACTAAAAGACATACGGTCATCATTTTCCATCAACCATGGACATTCATTCAACCCTTTGAAAATCATTCGAAGTTCCTAACATATGTAGACACGAATACATATAAACCTCAGTACCACTTGCAAAAGCATTGTGTGTACTAGACTTTTCCAAGGTGCATTGCATTAGATCCTCAGCCCTACCGGGAACACTAGCACGTCATTTGTCAATAAAATCAAATCATACCTCCATAAGCATGCCCCTTACATTCAAATAATGTTTCATGGGATTTTTTCTCTCCAACAGAATCCGTCCAGCAAGCCATGGAAATTTATCGGCTAGGACATCCAGACGATTTTCTAGCATCCTCTTCAGATACTTAACAAGAGTATCCTCCCACGTATTTTCAAGATTCTCAGGACCCATGGGCGGATTATGGACCATTTACTAACCCTTTCTATGCTAGCTCCAGGCGTGAGCCTCATCTTACCGAAGTTGAACTTGAAGTCCTCATTCAATATTTTAAAAGACAAAAGGATGGTCCATCTTATTTTTATGGAGAATCTTCTACCCAAGTGGAAGAAAATGATCTCTCTCTGTCTCATATCATCATAGATTTGTAGCCACAATCAACAAATCTCTCTCATGACCCATTACCAGGCTCTCCATCATATATTCCCTATTGGCAATATATTATGAGCACATCTACTGAAGTCCACGACGCACCAAGGATAGCAAGAGATGAAGATGACTTGCTAGACTCCATCAATAGTTCAAGCGATAGCACTAAAGAACCCATTCATCAAAATTATGGAGACTAGTTTACTTTTGGCCACGTGTGAATACATGCGTTCACACTACTTTTGCAATCTTCATTTCACGAAGATTTGCTTTCACCTATGTTCACAATACTTTTGCAGTCTTTGGACACAAAGACTTGCTTTCTTGCTTTAGTAGTTTTTGGCTTTTATGTGTACGAGTATTGTAATAATTGTGTCCTTATGCTCAAACTACTTATATGTCTATAAGACGTGTTCGTCTTTGTAAGTGCTTTGTCAAGTCCTTGATGTACTATGACTATTGTGTTCTATCGCCTATATAAGGCATGTAAAATAGTCATGCCTCTCTAAATTTTCTCATTTCTTCTTCATAGCCCATAAAAGCCTCTAGGAATAGCAGCTTCTTTTATCCAAACAAAGCACAAGGTTAATGATTATGTGTGCCAAACTCAGGTCGACTATTCGTCTCCTAACAGGTAGTGCCTTGAGGCTTGAGTGAGCTTGCTCGCCATGTGGGATAACATACATGACATGAGACAATCATAAGCCTGCAACAAGGAAAAAAATAATTTCCAACAAGAAGATAAAAAAAAATCGCAGAAGAGGTTGAACTACCTATCGCGGACTGCAACGAATCTTTACTTTATCTCATAAAGGTGAGATTTAGGGTAGACACTAGATTCAAAGAATCACCTCATTAGTGCTGCCCTACACTATGAAAGAAAGGAAAGGATAAGTTTGTGAAGAAACTGTGGTGGGAGAAAGTGGAGAGAAAAGAAGGATGAGGCAGAGAAGAAATTAGGGTTAAGGTTTTAGTTCAACCCTTGCTATGATACCATGTTGAAAGGAAAAATTGAAATGAATGCTCGATTAGGTTGATATGACTCCAAGCTATCTATTTATAATAAAGCTAAGAAAAGACTAAAATTACAATATCACCCTTATTGCCCCTATACCTAAATAATAAAGAAAATAGACATATCAAGGAAATACTTTTAACAAACACTACTATTACATTGATGTGCATGGTTCCAAAGTAATGTTTGGAAGATGCAGCTGATTAAAACCATCCTAACCAGTAGTCCGGGTCCGGCCCAGACCAAGCACAAACCTGGCCTAGATCCGCACGCCCAACCTACAAAGACCCGACATAGTTGACACGCAGCCAAACCCCCTCTTCCTTCTCTCTTTATTATGGCCTTTCGTTGAGCGCATCTCGTGCACGCGCTTGCGAAGCCCACTACGCGGCTAGTGGTAGACCGGCTGCGGCGCATTAGGCGTCTCATCGACGTGCCTCCCAGCCGTTGGATGCCCTCCAATTGCCTCGGATAGCCTCGTCTTCCTCTGCCCAAAACCCGAGCCCTTGCCATTGTACCTAGGCGAGAACCTTCATTTTAACCGCTCATTCTCCCTCGTTCGACCACTGTTTGTAGCATCGTCGGTGGTGCTGGCTTCCCTGTAACCTCCCCTTCCTATCCTGACCGATCGCCGCTCCAATAGCCACTGAGATTGTCACCAGGAGCCTCCAAAAGGAGGTCTCTGAGCTCAGTCTCAGCCTTTGTTTTGGCCTAGAGCTCCATCACCGGAGATAAAGCAATCTGTCGATCTAGAGTTCTTGCCGATGCTTCCAATCAATTGGTAGAAACCCCTAAACCCTAGTTATGACTCTTGCTGTGATTGATTTGATCTAGTTTGGGTGATTTCATGATCGAATGCTGTTTGCCCCAATTTGGTCTCGTTGGACTCGTGAGCACCCCGTGAGTAAACCCCAGCCCTTTAATTTGGTTGATTTGGTTTGGTTTTGAAGAAATTGAACTCGATCTATTTATGGCAAAATCGGACTGTGAGAAACCCTAACTGTCGTTCACCATTCGAGGGCCAATCTACCACCTTCAACCACCATTTAGAGGCTTGCTAGCCACCTAGGGACACCCAGGAGCGAGCTCGAACGGAGCGCGACTTGGGTTTGGTATCCCTCGTTGGCATCGTTTTGCACGCCGATTGCCCTTGTCGCCTTGCCCATGGTCATGGCCAACCTTTCTTGGCCATGTGCAGCCGTCGGAACCTTGCTGGAGGCTCGTCGGCCGAAATTTCACTGAAGCCTTCACCGGAGTCCCCCTGAGCCGGACCACCCTCCCATGGTGTCGGATCGAAGATTGGAAAGCCGCACTAAATCAGAGCGCGATCGAAAGTATAGGAAGAGCGTCGTTGCAAGGAATTTGGGTGAGTAGACCTTATATCCCTTAATTAGGCACGTTTACCGCTTTAGTAGAATCTTCCTGAATATTTGGATGATTGGGTGGATGATTGGATGGATAAGGTTAATTGTGAATTTGGCTAATGCTCCACTAATATGGTGATTGAATGGACTGGTTATATGGCCAACGAGCCCGAATTGTTGATGAGATGTGATTGGTGACCGTTGAATTGTGAAAGTGATAAGGAGAATAATTAGGACTATTTGGATGGTTTAGTTGTATGATTATGCGTTAGGGCCATTGAGGGACACATACTATTATTGGTCTATGGCGATGAATTGGATCGAATAGGTGGCCTGTGAGCTCTAATTACTGATTGGAAGTTGATGGGATTCAATGGGAGGTTTGATTGTGTGATTTGGTGAATGGGGCCAATTATAGCCAAGTACATGGTATCAGTGAAGTGACAAGCAAATGAATTGATTTGGTGGCCAGTAGGCCTTAATCGGATTGGAAGCTGATGAGACTCGATGGGGTGTCGATTGGAACCCAATGAGGTATCAACAAGACTGTGATGAGTCAACGAGATGGATTGGTTGTACCGGTGTGGTCAACGACCCTGCTATAAAGATGAAGATGGCTTTATACCAAGGAAATTAGTTAGGGTCTTAGGTTAGTTGTGGACAACCTTATTTACTATAATTGCAATTTATTTATACTTTAATTTGTTTTATTGTACTTGCGACTGATTTAATTGACAAATTCAATGGCTTTGGGCCAAGTCTTGATTGCGGACTGGTTGACTCATAAATAGATATGTGTTGACTATGGTGACGATGTGATAAGTTGAACGGTTTTGGGTCAAGTCCCAATCGTGGACCGGTTGACTGATAGATTTAGATCATGAGTGTGTTGATATGAGGATATGGGTTAGAAGTCAACATTAAGTGCGGGATTAGTCAATGAGTGGAGGGAGAGATTATTAGGGAGAGTGAAAGAGAATTATGAGATGTTTGATCTAGTTGAGAGGATTAGAATGGATTAAACTCAAGGTGAGAGATGTGATAATTGATGAGTGAGAAACGAATAGGGACCCTAGGTCGATTACAATCCTAATTATAGTATAGGGGGTAGACTCACTAAGATATTGTCAGGAATCAATTATGGATCCCGAGGAAGAGTAATACGAGGAAGAGGAACTAGAGGTGATCTTGGTCTCTGACAAGGAAGAAAAAGAAGAAGCACCTACCTACCCAGAACACACGGGTTGGGTTGTAAATAAGGAATTTAGGTCGAATGGGATAATTATGGAGGAGCGGGAAAGGACAATTTGGGATTGGCATGAGAATGCACGTACTTGGATTCCTCATCAATACATAGTGAGGTATGCTAGGATGTCTAAAAGAACCATGAACCTCCACTCTAAGCCCCTCGGGGAGGTTGAGGAGGTTACATGGACTAGCAGGACCTTGACGATGAGGAAGACGAGGACAGTATAGTGATCAACCCCAACCCTAGTGGGACACATGATTGATTGATAGGACTAGCTTTCTCTTCTTAGTCTTTTAATGGCTTGTACTGAACTGGTATTTATAAGTGATAATGTAAATGTTAAGTATGATTATGGGAAGGTCAAATGCTAGTATTATGTTGTGGAAGGGTTATAAATTTTATTCCACTTTTGCCTGTATTTGTCTTTGATTGTTTGAAAAGGCTAGCGACCTACTTGAGACATCGTAAATAAATTGGCCAGAAAGGAAGGTAATTAGGGACTATCGCATGCTCGAGAGTGGGGCGTGACAATTTTGTATTAAAGCAACGTTAGGACCTAGGGAGGGAATTAAATTTTGACACTAGAAAGAGGACCCGAAAAGAATTAAAAAAAACTAATTCAGTGCACGTGCCAGAGCCGTCCAGTAGCTTTCTCTTCATGAGGCTAGGCTTTCCCATTTGCAGTGTCGAATCGAGGAAATTATGCGTGAATTTTTGTTCAAGTTGATCACTCTGGACCCCATACGAATGATCACTATCAGTGGTCAAAGACGCAGATTAAGCATGGAGGCCTGCACCTCATCTACTTGTACTGTGATTGTTATGGAGGTCCACTTCACCATCGTTGGGCAAGGGCCAACTCCTGACAAGCCGACCTCGCGATGAATTGGCAAGGCTCGGCCTTGCCCAGCCTTGTGTAGCCACCTAAGGTCAAGCCTTACTCAACCTCAACGTTCTGCTGTTAAGGTCAAGGCTGCAATAATTGTTGTTTTTATGTGGATGCTTGGTAATGAAGTCTTACGTTACCGCTGTCACACGCTGCAAAATCAGCGACAATCCCTGGAAGGTATAACTTTTCTTTCTTTGTTTTCATAGATGGCAATTTATTGAAAGAAGTAGGTGAAGTCTAGGGTCAAAGAGAAAACGATCGAGGGACAGTAAAACAATGGGAAGTCGGGTGTACATGGGTTGGTTCACTCCCCTTTTCAAGAAAAAGACCGAGCCAATCTAGGTGCTGTAGGTTGGGAGGGAGGGATTTGGGCGCTTTTGAGGTGCCTAGGAAATGTCGATGTGAAGATGTGCAACGGGTGATAGGTTTGCCAGGAGAATTGAGTTCTGCGAAAATTCGATCATTGGGATGGGACTCTGTCTCTATGTTTTATGAGGCGCTTGAAGAGGCAAAACCATAGAGGAATGAAGAAGTTGCAGTGAGATGGCAAGCCACCGGGAAAGGTTGCTTGACAGTCGAGTCCTTTAACCACTTGTTTACTTTGGTTAGTAGGGAGAATGGAAGATTAAATATACTTGGAGTGTGACAGTAATAAAACATAGGTTGTGCCGGTGGATAACTGGTCGGGTCTTCATTTTCTTTCGCCGTGTGGACTGTGGTTATGAAAATAAATAAATAAATAATCATGAGAAACACGGAGTTCGGATAATGAAGAAAAGTGAAGATGAAGAAGAGAACAGAGACGACTAGAACTCGAGAGATTCAATGATATTCATCTGAAGCCTTGAAATTCTCATTGCTCATTCTGTACATATATATTTGTTTTTGATTAGGATGACTACTATTTCTGTTATTGTTAACTGACCTAACAGAAATTGCCAGCTAATAAAGAAATGCCGGCTAATGTATACATTTATGTAATACTCTGCTTCTACGCTCTTCGCCGTACATCAACAACTTCTACTCGTGGAAGTGGTCGCTCTTCATCTTTTCTAGATAGCTCTGTTTCCTCAGTAGTGATGACTTCAACAGATAAGTTATTCAGTAGAATAAAGACCAATGAACAAGAAGCTGATTGTCGATTCTGATACCGAAGGCCTTAGCAACAGTTTAGGGTTCTATTCTTACCCCATGTGTCATAGTGTTCATGAAGGAAAGTGATCTAGAAGCTAAAACTCCTGGAAGATTATTAAATGTGAGTGAAGCCTAATTAATAAAAGATAAGCTCCTGAGAGGTACCAATGATAGGACACACAAAGAATCAGCAACTTGTAGTCTCTCTAATTAATTGCTGTTTTCTCTTTGGTGTTATTAGAGCCATATGAGTTTAAGAGTTATGTGTGATTTGCATTTGAATTACAGGTGGAGTATGTGATAATAACCAATGTTTGGAAGGTTGTGACCAGTATATTAAACAAGATCCTGCAAGACCTTGATCATATCGCTATGAGACATGCATTCATTCCATCCATAGCTGTAAGGCATGCTGAATATTTCTACTGATAGCAACTCGATGCTGATTTCCTCTTGAATTGCCTGCATGCATGAGAGAATTTATGACTCTTATCCTCATGTCTTAACTCCTAACCAGGAACAAAACCCCTTTGCTTTTCATTCTCAAGGCAAAGCTTGCTTTGGACAACCTTGAAGTTCCAGTTGGGTAAGAAATTGATTTTCAGTAACGGGTGCATTTCAGATTAATTGCTTTATTTTTTAATGAAGATGATTAGCATTTTAGTCTAAATTAGCAAATGGTTTCACGGTGTACTTTATTTATCTATGATGTGCTTTTATTGAACAGCTATTTAATTGTTGAGGATGGCAGCATTATCGCGGCAGGAAGAAACTGGACTAATGAGCCACGAACTGTATGTTCATCATTGCTTCTCCACTCCCCTCTATAAATTTTGGTCAGCTGTATGTTGTTTGTGTTATGAACTGATACCTCAAAGTATCCGCTGATAGATTGTTGTTGATCATTTTTTGTTTCTCCCTTAATTATTTCTTTGTTAGGTCATACAATAATATATCTGAACAAAAGGATTTTGTTCCCATTGTTCTTTCATAAGATATGACTAAGGCTAACACTAGCAATATTCTTGCTTTAATATGCAAAACATATTGCTTTTTTCATTTTCCATGCTCCGTGTGGAGCCATATTATTGTCTTTACCTGCTTTGGGAAGTTCCAAGTATCGTTTTCTTAGGCTTTACGTTCACTAGACTTTGAAATTCTCACTCGACATAAAAATGCATTGTGATCATTGTGTTACTTTCTAAGATGTAAGAAAAAACTCCCGGGGCACATTTCTGCTAGGCAGCAAGACATGAGATGGAAGCTCTTGATGAACTTTCGGAACACAGGTAGAGGACTGATTTCAGCTGTAGAAGTTGCAGAGGAGTTATCAGCATGCTCTGTTTATGTGACATGCGAACCATCCATAATGGTTGCAGCAGCATTATCGAGCATTGGTATGTTGGTCATACTGAAATAAAATTAAACTTTCTTGGAATTGGTTTATTCATAAATGAGTTGCTGTCTCTTACCCATTTTTAGGTATCAAGTGTATTAAGGCTGTGCACATGATAAATTTGTAGGCTGTGGCTCAATACTGGCGTTGCATTCAAGTGGCTGCAATGCATGCATTTCTGAACTTGCTTTTGTCATTGTTTTTATATCTACTTAGCTCCACTTTTTTAACATATGATAATTGACAACTAAAGCTTACCACAGGTTTATGATTCCTTATGTTCATATCTGAAGGATGTGATTTCGTAGTCATTCCGTTTATTGTCACTATTTGAATGTTGCAACACACAAATAAATGGAGGCTTGTGAACGAAATTTCCATCTTTTCTGTCCTTTTCCCAGTCTAAATGGAAGAAAGTGGAGTTTCGGCAAGCATCAAGAAGTCAAATATAGATTAATTCTAATTTTCCCTGATTTGTTTACTTTTTCTTGAATTCTTTGTGACTTGTTAGACATTTCACTATTCTTTTTATGCCCCCTAAAAGATTTTGCAGTTCTGAGAAATGCTGCAAGTTATGCTAACATCAGTTTCTTCTTTCCTTTTCCCGTTCCCCTTTGTTTCTTCATCCCTTCTTCCTCACTTGTTTCTTACTGCACTGAGAGCTTTTTGTGTCGTTGGTGTTGTCATGTTTAATTCAGAAAATCTACAAAGAAATGTGATAGTTTATCTAGGAGTAGATTATGCTTTCTGATATGCCGTGGGCAATGTAATTTATAAAGAAACCTCGTTTTGTGTTTATTAGTTGCAATTCTGTTCTTGCACATAAGAGAGCATTTGCATAGTAAGTTGTAAACAGGATATGTTTCATCAAGTAGGTAATTTAGATTACGGAAATTGTTTTTCTATTCAAGTATTTTTGAAAGAACAAGCTCTAGTACGAGGAGAAGAAGAAAGAGATGTACTCAGGATGCATCTAAAGAGAGAATTTAGAGAAAAGGGAAAACCATGAAAAAGTCTTGACTTTTAGAGCTTGAAATTTATAGTTATGCTGCTCTTAATGCTGTGGCCTCTTAATAATTTGATTATGAGTCTGTAGTATTCTGGGAAACATGAACTAGCTTATTGCCTTTCTCAATACGACATCAAGCAAGAGAACTCATCTTGTGGCCTTTTTCAATTTCCTCCCTTTGGATCTCAAGAACTAGCCCTAATTATTGCATAGTTCCACGATGCAGAGTATGAGACTGTTGTTATAATGGAAGACACAGCTAATTGAAACTCATCCTAACCAGTACTCCTATACCACCATTTACAAATCTTCTCTCAACCAGATAACTGGTGCCAACATTTCTCTGAAGAGAAGTTGCACGTTCGAATTAGAATCCTCAGAGCATAACCCTATTTACAGCATGTTATTTATTCTCCATGGACATTGGGTTTTATGTGGAAGAGAAAATATAGAACGGCCCAAAGGCATTGTTGATTACAAGCCATAGTTACCCCAACTACACATTGTTTTGACCCGTGGAGAGTGATTTGGCTATTTTGACTCGTGGCCTTTACCCTGCAAGATATAGGAAGAGAAGCATGTTAGGTTGCAGCTTTTTGAAGTATGTGTACAAGATTTTCATTAGAAGATGCAACAACCTTGGCTGTGTCTGTGGTTTATGTTCTCTGATATATGTTTTATATTGTTAGTTCCTCTTTTATTATTGTTCCACTAGTTCATGAATGAATATCTCTCTTGACTTGACTTTGCATATATACTCTTATGTAATTACCTTCAGGTCTGAGTCACAGTGGCAGTCACCCTTTTAGTGACGAAGGCATGGGCAAGTGCTGCTTGAGGTTTGTATTGAGTATCTCCCACGAGAATTCACTTACCTGACAGCAAACAACCACTTCCGATGGAGAAAGCTGCAGGTGATAGAATGACTCGCTATGGGCGCGAGAGGTTGATGTTTTGTAGTTTCTTGCAGCGTTGGGAGGAACTGGGCTTGGCAGAGAGAAAACTCGTCTATGTTACATGGGGAGCACAAGTACAAAAATCTTCCCACTCTTCATCGTTTTCAACTTGCCTTTCGTTTCGTTGACAATGTATTACAATCATCAATAAATTAATCGAAAAGGTGGAAGAATATGAACATTTCACTATTATCGGAATTTTTTTGGGTGATCACCCTACAGTAAATTTTTGTCCATTTATATACAAGTACCACAACTTTTTTTCCCCAGTTTAGGACAAACTTTCGAGATATAGCTCAACATGATGACTTGCTTACTCAGGTAAGAATGATGCACATTGCTGAATAGGAGTGCCAACTCAATTTAAATTGGGTGGTTGGCGGTGGTGGAGATGTAGGATGTTCGTGGTTGGCTTATGGCTGTTGTAGGGGCTGTGGTGAAGGTGGTGGCAGCGCGATGGTCGGTTGCGGGGTGTGGTGTTGGTTGGGATTGCAGTGGTGGCGGACGGTGGTGGACGTAGTGGCGAGTGATTTGGAGGAAAGAATCGTATCTTAATCAATCAAATACTGATGTCAAGGATTGCTGAGGGAAAAGTGGCCAAATTTGAAGCCGGTTGGTACTCCATGCTCTCTACGCTCTTCCGTTTCAATGTCAGAGAAATGAATTGAAGTCGAAATAATATGAAGAATTCAAGATTTCTCTCAACACCCTACTCGATGACATCGATGAATATCCACGATGAGCGAAGACGAGATTCTTGCAATTGGGTGGCATCTAATACAATCTTAATCTTTTCAGTTTGGCTAATTTAGTCACAAATCTTTTGATAATTTATTAATTTTGACTAGAAATCGATGTTATGATAATTTAGTTATGGTTGACCATCCTATTTGGTTCGATCGGTTGACATGGATGATTTTCACAACTTTTTTTAAAATAAATATTTTTTATTTCCTTTACTTTTCTTTCTTTATTCCTCTAATTTTTGCATTAAAAATTTGTGCTTTTTAAGATATTAACTAACATTTTTTATTGTGCTAAAGTTAATTTTTTTTAATATGATATGAAATTTAGATACACATAAAGAGCTTAAAGTGGGTTGAATAAGTGGATATATGTTTTCAAATATAGGATTAACTAAAGATGCGTTTTAATATTATTACGGGTTGGGCAGTGGTCACTAAATTTATATTTTCTATGAACGAGATGGAACGAATTAACCAAGTCAATTTAAGTTAGATCATTTTCGAGCTCCTCAACCCATTTGATGGTTCTATGCACGAATAATACCAATCATTTGTGATCGTGATGCAAAGGACCTTGTTTTCACATGTGATTCTCGAGCAAAGAGAGTATTGACACTGTGCATGAGTAATACCAATTATCCGAACAAATGAAGCAGAAAACAGGAGCTTCAATGATTATGAGGGACTTAAGTGCAAGGTAGGAGGTAACATTGCTATCGAAGAGATCAAAGTGGTAGTTCTTCCATTGTGAATTCAACTACCAAATAAACGGTTTAGGATGTTTATAGTGAAAGATGAGAAGTTGTTGCCAAAAAGGACGGTATGCTAAAATTAATAAATGTTGTACTACTGCGAGTAAGGAGGAAACAAGTTAGGGGCAAGTGGCCCTTGCCATAAAGACATAAGTTAACGTTAATCGGATTGACACCTCCTTTAATTTGTCCTACTCCGATTGTACTATTAGTACACTCTAATTTTAATATATAATCTAGATAATCTTGAATTGATGCAATAAAATAGTTATTACTAAAAAATAGCACATAATAATTAGTTCATGAGCTTACATGGTGTTTTCTATGCCACCAAGGTAGCTATGAAATACACTATATTCTCTCTCTCTCTCTCTCTCTCTCTCTCTCTCTCTCTCTCTCTAGAACACAACTTTTAATCGTAGAGGTAATGACTATAATATGTTTTGGCATTGGTTAAATCCTTTGTTTGGTTAAGAATGACATCTGACTATCCAGATGAAAGCACCTATATATTTATATTGGCACACACATATACACATGCACATTAAACTGGTGCATATTGCCGACAATACTTTAATTCATGATTGTTTTCACAAGACATATTTTTACAATAAGAGTGCTTTGAATAAAAATCCTTGACTTTATTAAGCCCCATAAACTTTTCAGTTTGCCAAAAAGAAACTGGAAAGATTTTGTGTGAAAATCCTCGATATGAAATATATCTTTTGATATATCATCAAGTAATTCTAACACTATTATAACACGGTTTGGTTACTCCTTGTCCAATCTCTTGTAAATATTCTCATGTCCTTTTTTATTAGTAGGCTAGCATTAGATTTGTTTGTGTTTGTACCTATATCAATTTTCAGATCCATCATTTCTCATAAATTTGTCGGTCCATTGACATGTCCTCAACCACATTATTCGTTGTGGAGTAAATGCAACCCAAATTACATGGGCGCTCTTAGTAGAATATTAAAAGATGCTGCACGATAAAGACTAGAAGAGAACACAAAAATGGTTGTTGATTAAATAAAGATCGTCGGGTTCGATACCCAAAAATCTTTTACCATCAACTACAAATGATGGTGCACACTTTACTATCACAAATTTCATAGCAACTTTTGATTTATAATGACAATAAGTCAATCAATTAATTATTTGATTAGTATTCAGTCCACGAATTGAGGTATATCAATCGCCACTCACAAATTTGCTGACACTAAACTAACCGAGATGATGTATTATATCACTTGGCTATTATATGGTTAAATTATGCATATAATTTCAGGTCTTACGAGTAGTCGTGTGTTAAATTATCATTTAGCAAAGAGAAACAACTGCTCAGAGGTCTGAACCGCCGTTAAAGTTTGTCTAATTTGCGAGCCTATAGCAAAAACGCAATACTTCATTTTAGGACACATGTTATAATTTTATGATGTACTTATTCCTTTCAAAGAAGTATCGATCTCAATTAGAGCAATTACCAACTCTTCATTGACTAAATTCTTAGTTAGTTTTGTATTACCAATTTTTTTTATTTGAGTTAGTTACCGGTTTGTTTAATTTGTCAATTACCTACTTGTTATATCTCTATCAAAAAAAAAATCTTCTTTTCTCCTTTTACGACTTTTATTTACCTTTTTTTGTCTTCATATGGCTCAAATTTAGCCACTATTGCATCGATGATCCAACATATTAGTGACATATATTTCTAGAATACAAGTAGACTGGCAATCTTAATGAGAGCTTATAATTAACTAAAGTGATTGGCCATATTGACGCGATAGAATAATTGCAACTTGCGCAAACAGAGTGACTGTCTGGCACTCCCACACCACCACGTACCGATCCATCTAACCTATCTGTTTGATCAAAATATTTTCCTTTCAGGAGGAAGTCAACAGTTCATGGCACTTCATAATATATAGTTAGTTAGATGACTGATTACATCATGCTTCGAAAGTGTCTTGACATTTTCTCACAAAAACAAACTATTGGGATGAGTTGTTCCTCGCTCATTTATTTGATAAATTGATTAAAAGAGCACATTGATTTTTGGAGATGTATGTCTGATTCATCTTCTTACCCATTGTTTTTCTATGATTGAGAGAATGAAGAATGTAACTATAGACGGAAATTGCCCACCAATGTTGATCCACATGATTCGGCAAAGACATTATGTTGATACACTGAAGATGGTAACGTTGTTCTATGTGATTCTGAGAAATACTTGAGTTATATGATTGTTCTCGACCTACCCGAGCCTCTTAGGAGGGGGGCGGTACTAGATAGGTTTAGAGGTATTGTTTTGTAATAGGATCTGAGTTGGTGTCCTTAAAAAACGGCTTGAACACATTGCATAATTGTAATCCAACTTAGTTCATTAGTATCGAACATGAACTCTCTTCTAAGTCCATACCTTGTGCTACATTTAGGCGTTTTGATTTTAATTTTTTTTAACAATCTAAATATTCTAGAAGTCGTCACTAACTAGTTAGGGTCGGTTAAAAACCAATCGAGATGTGGGAGTGTCGTCTTGATCTATACAGAACTAAAGATTCAAAGGTCCGGAGACTTGTTTATGTTGACATTTTTATTAGCATCGTTTTGGTACCCGACTAGTTGGTTGTTTAAGCTAAAGCGGTCATGCACTTTTACTCATCCTTTAATGCCCTAAAATGTTATTCAAAGTTACTAAATGTCCATGCAATCATTTTTGTGCGATCGTTTTCATGCAAATCTAAGCCTAGACTATATTAATCAAGAAAATATATTAACACACAGTTTATTGAAGGACAACATGAAAAATAAACACTCAAGTTGTTGAGTTACGATGTGATAATAAACACTCAGATAATTGAATGTAAAAACCTAATGATGAGAATGTAAATTCCGCAATTCTTCGGGTAATTAATAATACATGACCACGTTATAAGCCTCAAGACATAATCCATAGGAAGTTTGTATATTGTAAAATAAACTAAATCTAATAGATTGGATGCAAGTGAAGCTTAAACTAGACTATACTAATCATTCATCAAAAGAAGCGATGCTAAGTCTAGGTGGATTTTATTAGACTTTTAAGTTGGCATAATCATAACGAACTTAGGCCAAACCCTTACAAAATTAAGACTGGAACGAACATTGATCTAGCATCACCAACTCCATGTATGTCATCTCTTCAATCGCCATCACGTGGCATAACCAAAGGGTGTCGATTTTGACATTCAAACACTCGTCCAATACATTCAATTAAAGCAAAACATCATTAATGCTCATATCAAATCAATCAGACGGTCTTTGGGTTGACACAAAAATTGTTTATACAATTCGATTGCCTCAAGCAATTCCAATAGCCTTTCCAATAAACGTCAAGTCACGTACCAAGCCTAGTCATGTATCTAAGCATTCGCATATGAAGTTAAACAAGACATGCAAGCAAGCTAGAGAGTGTTAGGAACCAGAAACCTTTAGTTGTCCATCAAAAATAATTTTTTCAATCTTTCCCAAAACAAATTGGTGTTAATTAATTAAAATCCTATCCTAATGCTATAATTCAAATTTTAAAGTAAGGCTGACTTTCCTAAACAAAACTTTAGAAATTTTTTACTAAAAAAATAATAGTTTTATTATTTTATTAATAAAACTATTTTAATAGTTTAATATTTAGAAAAAAGGACGCGCGTCCTCGGCTGGGTTCTCTAAAGAAAATTATCATTCTTTTTAATTTTCGGATTTTTATAAAATACTTATTTATTTTTAAAACGGGTCGGATTCCAAACCGGATCGGTTTCGGATGGGAGCCGGAAGCGGAATGGATCCTCCTCGCCCGCGCATGCAAACTGGGCTTCAGTCAAAATAACAAAGTAAAGGCCCATGTCCCCCCGAACAGTCGGCCCATCTGACTGAAGCCCAGCACGCTGCCCCCTAACCAGCTTGACCCACTCTCTTCCTTTTTCTCCTTTTTGCCGAACTTTTCTGTCCTTTTCTCCCCCTCCTCACCTCACCTGCCCCCACCTCCCTTCTATCCTTTTTTTTTTTTTCTCTCTCTCTCTCTCCTCCTTTTCCTCTCCTTCCGCTGAACCTTTCCTTTTCCTCTCTTTTCTTTTTCCTTTTTCTCGCCCCCTTTTTCCTGCGAAGCCGCCCCTCTCTCCTCCTTTTTTATCTTCTTTTCTCAGCAACACGTCTTCTTTTCTGTCTAGTCAAGGCCAGGCTTTTCACTTTCACTTTTTTTTTTGTTTTATTCATTTATTTATAACTATTTTTTTAGTCTTTTCCCGCCAAGTCCATTCAGCCAATCCCTTTTTCTATTCTTTTTTATTTTTATTTTTTAAAATTCTTTTCTTTTATTTCCTTTTTAAGTTTTTAAGCTTTAATTTAATAAATAATCAAAATTATTTTTTTGAATTTTTTTTTGTAAAATGAAATAAATTAGAGAAATTTCTAATTAATAAAAATTTTCACAAAAATTATGTGACGAAGAACTTAGCATCCCTAAGACAAGCACATGCATACATTTTTCTCCCAAACTCCAACATTGGCGCTCTGTCACTGACACATTCTCTCTAAAAGAAAAATTAAAATACTCAAAATTTTCCAACTTGACCTGGAGGATATGTTGACAAGAAATTCTTGGTGGATAATTTATAATGGAAATTTAGAGTATTCCACGGATTAAGTTCAACATCTGGGGCACTTGCTAAACAAATTCCTCCTACGCCCATGAATTAAGATCGTGGGAATAAGTTATCCTTTTTAGACCACAGGATCATCATCAATTATGATCGAGGGTTTAGGAATATGAGTAAACATCTTATCCACTTTCCCCATTACGATCATCCTTCCTTATATAAAAATTTATTTGATGTATCTGATTTATCAAGGAGGATTAGATCAAACACATTAAACAAAGCGAGTGACGTTATTTTCGTTGAATTCTCGAAAGGAGTGGTGCGATTATCTATCTAAAAAATTATTGAGTGAACCCGGTTTATAAACCAATTGAATTTGAATCATTAGAAATAGAGGATTCCATATGAATCTCTTCAACTTTTACGATTTAGATTAAATTTACCATATATATTCCATTTAATAAGTTCTTACTTATTAGACGCAAATAACTACCTCCAAGTTGGATGTTTGGTCATGGAAAGCGATCGAAGATAGAAATAAGTCAAAGTAACATAAAATTATGTTTGGAAATAGGATCTGTCACTTTTTTTCTTAGATTTTTAATCGCTGCTCATAATAATCAAATTACCCTTAGAATTGGTCATTAGACTTGGAAAAAACTGTTGTACTAGCAACTAATGCCGGCACAGTTGCTCACATAAGAAATAACGGAATTTTAAATCAGGACAATCCACATGGTCGACTCATTGTCGTTCACATTCTTCAATCTTCATGGCTATCTCTAAGTGTGGTTTCCTCTAACTAATAAAGCGGGAAACTTTTTCCTCCCACTTTGGAAAAATTTCATAGGCTTGACCCAAAAGTCATCGCTCCTTTTCTTTCGGTGCTAAAGCAGAGAAGATAAATTGAACTTTATGGCATACGCCTGCCCCCTCTCGCCTCCTTTTTATCTCCTTTCGTCTGAAACTTCCCCCACCCCCAGCCCACGTCTCCTCATCTCCTTTCTGTCTGGTCAAGGTCAACTTCTCATTTTCACTTTTATTTATTTATTTACAATTATTTTTTTAGTCATTTCTCGCCAAGTCTTTTCAGCCAACCCCTTCTTTTGAAAAAAATCAGCTTCCATTTAATTAATAATTAATTTTTTTTTGAAATTCTTCTTATAAAATAAAAGATCGATTAGGTGGTCATGAGGTATTTAATCACGATTTTAAGGCTGAATTGATCTATTGAGATGGACTGGATGTCAATGGACTCCTGCATTGAATAGTAGGAACGGTCGGGGTGAGCCGACGGGTGGCTAATATCAACAATGGTTTGTATTAGTGTACCATGGATCGGTGTTTGGACGGACCAATAGGCTCGATGTTAAGTCAATAATGACTTGAGGCCACATGGTGTAGGTTTGGGCAAGTTAATGGGCCAATGTTGTGGCCGTTGAGCCAATTACAAGGGCAAGGTGGTGATGGGTACATGTGAATGTGAAATACGACACTGAACCAAAAAGGTTTATTTAGGTCTCAGGCCAGTTTTGGATGGTCTTAATCGTGTTAATCATCATGCAATTTATTTATTATATACTTTATTTATTTAACGTTAATTATTTACCTTAAATGCAATTTATCTATTTATTTGACGTTAATTATTTATTTTCATAGCCATCTATTTATTTAATTAAGGTTTGTCATTTATTTTAGTCGAAATGTATTTATTTAATTTTAAATTATACTATTGGAAATGAATGTATGATGCCAATGGCCTAATTCTAGTCGATAAGCGTGATGGGCTTTGTGCCAAGTCCCGATCACGAATTGGTTGACTTATAGATAGAAAATCGAGAATGAGGATTAGGGTGTTTCAGTTGTCATCGAAATAATCAAAAGAGACTAAGTGTTGGGCCAAGATAGGCAAAGGGGGGGTATGATTAGAACCATTGATGAAAGAATAGGCACGATTAGGGACCCTATGGTAGTAGTGTTTCTAGTATTGGGTTAGGGTCTATTCACTGAGATATTCACCTATCTCACCCCACCACAAACACCCACCATTTCAGAGGCTACTTATGGACCCTAAGGAGGACCCGCTTGATTTGGAGAAGGACGAGGAGGAAGAGCCATTTGAGGAAGAGGAGGAGCAGTTCGAGGAAGAGGAAGACATGGATGGTATGGTGATTAACTCCGAGCACGATGGGACGCAGGATCAACCTCCTAGTACTCCTAGTCTAGGTTGATTGGCAGAAGTTCACCCTTTTTGATGTCGCCTTTGTATTAGACTTTGATGAGTCAATTTTGTAAGGATGGTTAATATAGAGTTGTTGATCACAATGGTATGTATTTGATTAATTCGCTTTTGCTTATTGGAATTGTCTTTTGTTATTTAGAAAACCGCGACTCGCTTAATTCCAATGGTCTATAGAGGAAGAACTCAGGACCGTCGCGTGCTCAAGGGCATGGCGCAATCAGGTTCTGACAACTTGGTATCAAAGCAAGGTTAAGACCTAAGGAAGACTAGGTCTATGAAGTGATAAGGAGGAATTAGTATTTGTGAGTAGTTGGTTAAAATCTAGAGATTAAGTTAGATTTTTGACTAGTGACTATTAGGATTTAATAGTCTTTAGTTTAGCCGAGTTGGCATGGTATAGGACATGCGCAATAAGGCTAAGTAAAGATTGATGACTTAACGGTCTTGTGAGCTGAGTTGGCACGGTATGTGACGTGTGTAGCAAGGCTGGATAATTGACCCTATGGTGTGTATGATTATCGCACACCGCAGACTTGCATAGTTATTGCCTTGCCAGCGTGTATGGTTATCGCACGCTAGACGTCATGCATGTATGGTTATCGCATGCTGGAGACTTGTATGGTTATCACATGTCTCGCCAGCGTGTAGGGTTGTCGTACGCTAGATGTTAAGCATGTAGGGTTATTGCAAGCCACGTGTAGGGTTATCACACGCTAAACAACGTTAATTTATGGATGTGTAGGGTTAATGCATGCCTTGGTAACTTGTATGTGTTATCGCATGCTACTAACTTGTATGTGTTATCGCATGCTACCTGTACTTGCATGGACTAGAGAGAGTATGAGTACTTACACATAGTCAGTTCGTTAACTTGCATGAAGAACGATTTACAGTAGTCGGCAGAACTTAATGGTTAAAAATCTTGAATATTGAAACCAGGGTTATCACCTCGGAGAAAATGAGTGGCAATCAGATACCTCCGAGGAGAATGGCGACCATTGGCTGCTTTGGGATTGAAGAGGACAATGCCCGAGAGGACCCTCGAGTGGAAGGATTTATGAAATCCCTCGAAGATCTCTAGGACGAGGTCCAACAACAGGCCCAAAACCATGAGGCTGCCATGGCGACTGCCAATACGGCCGCCCGACAACAGACTTAGGAACAGGAGGCCGCGATAACAACTGCTGCTACAGCTGCAGCCAACTTTATTTTGGTGCAGCTAAAATAAAGTTGCTTCTTGTTCCCGGGAACACATTTGAGAACACAACTTTATTTTGGTGCCCTAAAAGCTTTTCACCTCTCTTGCCCTAAACACTCTCCTCCCCGTCTCTCACGATCTCTCTCTCTCTCTCTTACCTCCTATACAGTCTGCTTTCTCCTCCATCTCGCGTTTGGTCTCCTTCCTCCTCCCGTCCACCTTCATCTCTCACGATCGAAGCTTCGGCTGTATAGATAACCAGGCGAACTCTTCATCTTCCTCGCGCCGTTCTCTCTCTTCTCTCTCTGTATCCCCTGCGTCATCTCGTCACTCCGAGAGAGAGAGAGAGAGAGAGAGAGAGAGAGAGAGAGAGAGAGAGAGAGAACATCTCGGTCTCATTCCTCTTCCCCGGTTCAATCTCCACCAAGGTAGGGTCCTCGCGACGCTCGTGTCCCTCCATTCTTTTCCCGTGTTGCCTGCTGCTCGTTTTTGGTTAAGATAGACTATAGATTTGAGCTGATACTGAATATGGTTTTGCTCGCACATGGTGGGGTGGGATAGCTTCCGTAACTGGATTTCTGCTCTGATTGAGTGTTGCATTATGGATTTGAATTAGGATTCAGGTTGTTGTGTCTATGGTTTATGATTAGGGTTTTAAATTAGGTTTTCAGATTCTTGTGGTTCTGCGACCATGACAATGTTAAAGAACATGATTTTTTACACAAAGTGTGTGTGTGTGGGTGTGTGTGTCTATATTTATAGTTCTAAGCTGCTGAAATAGAGAAGCAACCTGAAGCAGCTGCATGTCTAACACTTTGAAATTAGTAACATTTATATCATTTGACAAGGGTTGTTGAATCTGCATCACTACCTTTCTAGAAGACCTCAAATCCCACATGTTGCCATGAGGATGCTCAGAAACTTTAGTCTGTAGATTTAAACCAGAAGCAAGGACAACACTTCTTGCAAATGTAAGCAAGGTGGCCTATGAGGCTGCCAATTATCTAACCAAAAGAATGTGTTAAAGATGTCTTATCTGATGGTTCATGTGAAACTGAAGAACCTCTTGTTGAACATTTTCCTCTGGCATGCATGCGTTTATCAGGGAGGCTAACACTAGACTTCGCTTCAATTATCTTATTATTTATAGATTTATTATTTGACTGGTATTGCTGGGGAAATGAACCACGCTTCAGATTGAAGCATTTTACCCATTG
Source organism: Melaleuca quinquenervia (assembly GCA_030064385.1). Taxonomy (NCBI): domain Eukaryota; kingdom Viridiplantae; phylum Streptophyta; class Magnoliopsida; order Myrtales; family Myrtaceae; genus Melaleuca; species Melaleuca quinquenervia. The sequence continues at coordinate 13,633,173 of CM057722.1, read as the reverse complement.
ATCCAGTGAAAAATTAATGCAGAATGGATAGGTTTCCTTTCCTTTCTACCAGCAAAGTTAATGCAGAACATTGTGGTGTGGGACTGACAATGCAAACTAATGAGAGACAAATGGCATGAGAACATAAAGACGATATTACTTCTGCCCATTCAACTATCCTTCAACTAGCAGAAATAATTTTCCCTTCCTTCTGCCCATTCAACTATCTTTTTCCCATTATTGATATTGCTTCACATAATGCACGTGACTAGTAAATCTACATGTACTGCATTGTCAAGCTTGTAACTGTGAATGTGGTTTCAAGCAATGCGATAATAGATTGCAGACTGGGGGACTAATTGGCACCAAAATTGAGATAGCTGGCACTATAGATTCCCACTAATTTACTTCTACAGAAAGAGGCTAAGAAAATCATCTCATAACTGATGAAAACAGCATATAGGAAATTGGACAGTAATCATTTGGCAGAGCTTGTCCTTTCATTGTTCCAGATAATGTCAATCTTTACTGATGATGTGGATCTAAAATGCTTGATAAATAACAATGAGTGGGAGCTGGGCATACCTGATTATTTGTAAGAAGATGCAGGCATCATAGTGGAATGAAGGGAATTTATACTTGATGTCATGGTATGGCAACTAATTAATCGATTTGGCAACTAATTTATACTTGATGTCATTCGCTTGGGGGAAGCCGAGCTTGACTTGCTTTGATGCGATGCAACTGTACTTGGAAGTCTCCCGCGGGAGTAGTTTCGGCTTGGCGACACTTTGAAATTGCTCTGTTTTGTTCTGAATTTTTCTGTCTTGTTGTGCAACATCTCTGAATTTTTCTGTCTTGCTCTGTTTTTTCTGAATTTTTCTGTTTTGTTGTGCGTGTATTCACGCACGATATTTTCTATCCGTGGAGATGTGATATGTAGGGTAAAGCAGGTAACTCTAGCTCTTCAATTTTCTTGTCCATGGCCGGACATTCCTCTCTCTCTCTCTCCCCCTCCCTCGCCCCCCACTAAACAACCCCAATCTTGTTGAGGTTTTTATACTTTTAAGTCATAGATGCTGTTTCGAGTCATGAATGGCTTATGTGGTCCAATGTAGTCCGTTTTGCAGCATGTTAATTTTTCTGACTTAATGTTTGCTTCACAACTAAATTCTTGATTATGTTTGACATACTTTGAGATGCTTGATTGATTGTAATTTCAACTCCTTTGTCAATACTTAAATTATTGTAAATTTGGCATGACGAATATTACACGGAAGAGATTAGTCTTGTGTAATCCACTATTGGATAGCTTTCACCAGCATTGTGTGAGTATACATTCCCACATATTTGAACTCACATGATGCTCAACTAGTGAAGGTTACATGGCATCCCAAAGAGAGGCATTCACCGCAAAGTGGACTGAGTCTTTAACCAACTTGTACGTTACTTTGTTGGTAGAAGAGGTCAAAAAAGGTAATCGCACCTCTTCTACATTCAGCAAATCAGGGTGGAATAACATAAGGACAGAATTCAATAAACGAGCACAACTCCAATATACTCAAGTTCAGTTGAAGAATAAGGTGAACAAATTGAAAAAACAATATGCTAGTTTCAAGAAGCTTCTTTCACAGTCCGGATTTGGTTGGGATAATTTGAACAAAACAGTTGTTGTTGATGATCCAAGTATATGGGAACATCACATCAAGGTATGATTTATCCTCTGGTCATTTTGATGTCACTATAGATGTACATGGCAAGATGTTTACTTATATTATGTCGGCATTGTGAAATTTGCAGGATAATATTGAGTGGGCAAAATTCAAGAAGGATGGGTTTCCTCAATATCCCGACTTATGTATTGTATTTGGTGATACATATGCCACTGGGGAGCATGCAGTAGGAAATTCTGAAGATTTGGAGGTGTCAGATGAACTTGGCATTGGTGGTGATGATGCAGATGATGGACGAGAGGACTTTAATGAACATCATATTGATGAGGGAGTTTTTTTCTCTGACAACACGCCTACTCCAATTCCTCCTACTCCGGTTCATGACAAGCATAGGATGGATAAAACTCCAAATAGTAAGAGGAGAAGGAAGAGTCAATCATTTGGTATTGCTAACACCTGCAAAGCCATATAAGAGCTAGTCCAAACTAGGGCTAGTCAATCTATGAGTAGTTCTGTCAACTCACAATTGACATCGCCACCTGAAGACCCATTCTCTGCATCTGCTGTGATTGATATCCTAGTTGCCATGCCTATGTTGGATCAAGATCTCTACAACAAAGCAAGTGTCAATGCTGTGTGGAGGGAGTTTTTTATCAAATCCCCGGCTGAAAGGAGATATGGACTTCTCCAAAGTCTTGACTAGATGTTAGGAAATGTATCGTGAATTCTGTGGAGTTTTATTAGACTATGTTTTTTATGTTGTTGGTTGTTATTTTGTTTTTCGAGATACTGATGTTGAAACTTTTTGTGTATTGGTTTGAATATGATGGATTGTGTTTGACTTTTTATTAGGATTTTTCTTTCACTCTATTACTAATGTTATTGGTTTATATTTTTTTAACATATATCAATATTGATATTATTATATTTCTGTGATGGCATAGGTACTATGGACGAGGGATCAAATAGTGTGTCTAATGGAGAGGTACCAACTGTTGAATGGTATTTGGATGAGGTTGATGTTGATGTGATAATAGCCTGGTTATGTATTGTTGCTATGGACATGGCTGTCCATACAATGGAACCTATTAGGGACAGTAGTTTATCAGGAGCCGAATGGATAAGGGAAATAGTTCATGGACATTCAGATAGGATATATGAAGCATTTAGGTTAGAGAGACATGTTTTTCTTAACCTATGTGATCTAATGAAGGCAAGAGGGTGGTTGGAAGATAGTCGATATGTAAGAGTGGATGAACAAGTTGGGATTTTCTTATATATGGTTGGTCACAAAATCTCTAATAGAGATTCATGTGAGAGATTTCAACATTCGGGAGAAACAATTAGTAAGTATTTTACTAAAGTGCTAAAAGCGATTCTCAAATTATCAAAAGAGCTTATCAGGCCACCTTCCTTTGATATTGTCCCAGAGGAGATTCTTATCAATCCTAGCCATAGACGTTACTTTAAGGTATTATTCTTATATCAAGTGTACATTATTAAAATATATATAATTGATAATATTGTCTTTTTTTTGTAAAGATATAGCTTATAATATTGTCTAATGTTGTTCATTTTTAAAATCATAGGATTGCATTGGTGCTATTGATGGCACCCATATTAGTGCATCCGTCCCTATATCGAAGCAAATTCCATATAGAGGTAGGAAGGGGACCACCACTCAAAATGTTATGTGTGCTTGTTCATTTGATATGAAATTCACTTTTGTATATGCTGGGTGGGAAGGATCCGCCAATGATTGTCGGGTTCTCTCGACAGCACTCGAGACTCCTCAATTGCAGTTCCCTCGACCACCACAAGGTATTTGTTTTGTCTATATCAAGTGATTTTGATTATGATTGCATCGATATTGCATATGGTCACAAATTTATGTATATATTCTTGTAGGTAAATACTATGTAGTTGATTCTGGTTATGCGGCACTTCCAGGATTTTTAACTCTATTCAAAGGTGAAAGGTATCATTTGAGTGAATATAGGGGTGGAAGGAACCGGCCCACAACAGCAAAAGAGGTGTTTAACCAAAAGCATTCTTCATTGAGAAATGTTATCGAGAGGTCATTTGGAGCATTAAAAAATCGTTTCCCCATTTTGAGACACATGCCTTCATTTTCAATTCGAAAGCAAGCGCTTATTGTAATCGCATGTTGTACTCTACATAATTATATTCGCGACCAAGACAAGATGGACAAGAACTTTGCCATGTATGGAAATCCAGAATATCCATTTGGGCCTACACAAGACGAGGTTGTAGATGATACAACACATGATGCAGCGGCTCAGATAAACATGATTAGAAAAAATATTGCAAATATGATGGCAAGGGATCACAACATGGAAGAGATTCCGTGACTTATTTTTTACTTTTGTGAAGTTATAGATTCCGTGGCATCGTCATTTTTTGACTTTTGTGATGTGTGGAAGCTGTGATGTATAGATTCGATGGTCTCATCATTTTTTGACATGTGGAATCCATGATGTGTAGATTCCATGGCCTCGTCATTTTTTGACTTTTGTTATGTGTTTGTAAACTTTTGCTACACATGGATATGTTATTGGAGATTTCTTTTCTAGTTAGTCCAATTTATTTCTTTCATCAGTCCATGTTAGAAGACCAGTGTGGGTCTTTCCTCTTTTACACTTAGGATTGTTTAAGGAGAATGTGCATGTGTGGATTGAATGTTGAAGTTCCACGTTTCTGTCTGTAAGAATTACTTGGACACGGGTTGACATTTTTGCGTTTGTTGAAGTATTCGGTCCTTGTTTTGATACTCCTGCACATTATCCAAAATATCACTAATTGATCACTCACACTGAAGCAAGTGAGAGAGTGTTTGTGTCTTTGTGAGGGTGTGTGCCTCTATGCATTTTCTTGTGCGTGCTAGATGTTAGCAGCCTGAGAGAGGGAGAGACATAAATAAGTTGTCCCAGCCGAATACATTTTTGTTAATTCGGCTCTTGTTTTTTAGTGCTGGTTTTAGTATTACTCTTCGGTCGCTCACTTGCTCGAAGAATTAATCGTTGATTCCTCCTCGAAGATTGGCTCGGAAGGGTCGTCTCATTTTGCTCGTGTGGTTCGTTGCGATGTGATGTGCGCTCGATCGTTCGCCTTCAACTTCCCGCTCGCAAAGACCATTCTTGACATGCACTAGAATTACAAGCGACGCAAAGGCATTTGGAAGAAGTAATTGGAAATTTCCAACCCCTAACATGCACTAGAAGTACAATTTCCTCAAAAGAGTAAAAATTTAGTCCCAATGAAATCACTACAAATTAATTTGGTTGATTATATCTCTTGTGCTTTTATTCGTGAGTAAAGATCCTTACACTTTGATATTAGATAATAGCTTGCATTCCAAATCACAACTACTATGTTACGAGTTCATTTTCGACAACTAAGCAATTTGTAATATTAATGTAATAATATTTACATCTTCACAATTTTATATAATCTCTAATCTTTTTCTTTTTCTTATTTTTTATTTTTTAAAATTTAAAATTTGGAATAGAAATTTTTATGCTCGTACCAAACGTGTTTCTGTTCTTTTTCTGTTTCAGAAACAAGAATTTTGTGCAATTACCAAACGCGTTCTTTTCCTCAGAAATTGTTCCCGGCAATAGAAATAGAAAAGAACCTTTTCTGAAAAAAAATAGTTCCCCGGAAGAGAAACGTTACCATGCGCACCCTAAGTGTAGTCATTGTGGGAGGTCTCATAGAAGCGAAAGTTGCCTCGCAAGGATGGGGGCGTACTATGGTTGTGGCCAGAAAGGCCACCTAAAAAGGGACTGCCCACAACGCCTAGCTGGGGCACAACCGCTACAACGCATGAGACAACTAGCGAGTATAGCAACCCCGCTCCTATTGGACTAACCCCCGACTCAAGGGAGGATTGATGCAGTAACGCGTAATGAGGCTCAAAACTTGGGAAGAGTTGTTACAAGTACCGTTTTCCTACACCAGTTCCTAGCTTATGCTTTATTTGATCCGGGAGCTATACATTCCTTTATTACCGAGCAGTTCGTTGAGTTAGTAGGATCAATTGTTGAGCCGTTAGATGTGGTTTTTAAAGTTTCGTTTCCTCTACATGTTAGTATGTTATATATTAGTGAGTGTAAGGGGTGCGAAATAGTTATTAACGGGAGGAAGGAATTGATTAATTTAGTTGTGTTGGCCACATATGATTATGATGTGAGAGTTAAGGTCTAGGACTGGTCGTGGATAGTCTAATCGATTGAAGTTTACGTTCTAGTGATTTTCTAGTCGAACTATTAGGGGCGATGAGGAGAAATATATGGATCACACGGTGATCGTAGGGATGACCGGGGTGGTCATTAGTGTAGGACCACTAAGAGATAATGACATGAGGGTACTAGTTTGTTATGGAGCCAAGTGGGGTTCTTGCTAAATGCAATGAATGCATGTTGAGATGGTTCAATTAGATGGCCGATGGGCCCTAATCATTGAATGAAGTAGATTGAGCATCGAGAGGCCTTAATTGGGTCTTGGACCGATCTCTAAACCACCTTATTGGATGTCGCTTTCCGAATTGAAAAAGCTAAAACTGCAGATGCAATAGTTACTTGATAACGGGTTCGCTTATCCTAGGGCATCGCCATGGGATGCACCGGTTCTCCTTGTGAAAAGAAAGATGGATCCTTGAGGTTGTGTATTGACTATCGGCGGTTAAACAGGGTAACGGTCAAGAATAAGTACCCTTTGGCAAGGATTGACAATCTATTTGACAAGTTGCAAGGTGCAATAGTCTTTTCAAAAATCAATTTAAGGACGGATATCGTCAGTTGCGGATTAAAAGGGAAGATGTCCCCAAGAGTGCCTTTCGCACTCGGTATAGTCATTACAAAATTACGATGATGCCATTTTGATTAACAAACGCTCCTACAACTTTCATGGACTTAAGGAATATAGTCCTTAAGGAGTACTTGGATAGATTCGTCATAGTGTTCATTGACGATACCTTAGTCTACTCGAAGAGTTCGAAGGAGCATGAGTAACATCTAAGAGTGGTGTTAGTAACTCTTCTCGTACACTCACGATAAATGAGTCTAGTAAGAGTGAGTTTTGACTAGACCTCATGGTATAGGGACACGTGACCTCATGTGAAGAGATTTCGATGAACCTTGCCCACCTAAGAGCGGTCATGGATCGACCGAGACCCACGATAGGAACTGAGATGTGAAGTCTTAGAGCTGACTTATAACAATTATTATCGCTTCATAGGAAGACCCGCAAAAATAAGTATTCAACAAGATTTCTAATGAAAGACGGAAGATCTGAATGAACAGATAAATCTCGACGAAATCGTCAGGTTCTAATAGATGCGAGATTTACGGTAAAGCGTCTTATCAAGGACTAAGGTCAGTCTAGACATGGAATAATTAGGTGTCAGTTCGTTTGGTTGCGCAGTTGAGACCCTAGAAAGTGGGAATCACTATATGTATACAGGAAGAAGTTTACTGTTGTACTGACTAGTAATCTCTCGAGTACTTGCTTTCTCGAAAGGAAGTGATCACAATACGAAGAGTCTTTTATGATAATTCTAGTGGTCTAGAAGTGACATTGCAGGGAGGGATAGGATACCCTGGACTCAAATTGAGGTAGCACACCTTGTGTGGTCGATAACCACCCCTTGAGTTGAAACTCAGGCGTTGAAAAAAAATTATTATGATGGTAAATTTTCTATAATATAATAAGAAGAATTAGCATAATTTTAAGTTTTTAAATCTAAATTCTTTCTTGTAATTTTTTAATACATTATCTTAATGATGTTGTGATGATGCAATAAAATGTTTATTACTAAAAATAACACTTAAATCTGTGAAATTTACCCTTCACAATTTTTTTTATCTAAATACTTACTAAAATTTTTGCAAAATATTACAGCAGTATTATTCAATATGTTTTGAAAAAAAATGATGGAAATTAATCCTTCAATTTTCGTGCACAGCACAACCTTTATAGGTAATATGTGTAAGATGGTATTGGTGTACATAGGTCGGGTTTATATAAAAGTAGTGGATTTAGATAGTTCACAGAAATATGTGGCCCACGTCAATAAAGGCAGAGGAACTACGTTGGGTTCTTTGAGTAGCACTAAAATGCAAAATGAAAAAACCCACAACACATTTATTGTAAAATGTCTCTATAGCATCAAAAATCTAAACTATACCTACTATGGCACACTTATTTTGATTTTTTTTTGCAATATAAAAATTTATACCTATATGACATATTCACTTTCCAAGAAGGTTCCATGAGATAAAATTTTTAATTAATTTTTTTATTTCACTCAAGCCATATGGGCACAATGTAAATGTCGTTCGCTATCTGATGTTCACGTGAGCAAATTTTTAATAGTTTCTATTGATAGAATTTTGACAAAAAGTAAATACATCACATGGATATTAGTTTGAGATTGTTGACGTCAAAAAAAAGTTTGCTTACAATGGGTAGAATTTTAGGATTTTTTTTGTGTGGATTTTTCCCAATCTAAAATCTCAATCACTAAGATTTTTTTGGTAGACTGGCGCCTAAGCAGCCATTTAGTTAGTGAATACATAATAATTTTTTTAATGTTTCTTTCATGAAAATATATTAAGTAGATGTATCGCATCCCAAATTCAAATATGAACTATGGCGAATATAATCCTATAAAGGATGAAGCCTTTAACGAAAACCAACCATTTGATAAAAAATTAACTTCGCATCCCATCATTTATCAAGCAAGCTTGGATTCACAAAACTTAAAATCATCCATACCAATTCCAGGAGGAATTTACTGCACTCTCAATTTACTATAATGTATTTGGTCAATGTCATTGGAATTCACCCGTTATCACTCTCTTGATGCCCCCATTACTCATCCTCTTTCTGGTGACATAAGGAAAGAAAAAAGTTATGGCTTGTCAGTCCAATGGCTTGTCTTCCACGTTACTCGAGGTGAAGTAAATCCAAGTCGAATTACAAGTACGCACTTAGTGGAATATCAAAAGATGTTTCAGAATAAAGACTGCATGAGTTTTAACAAATGGGTCTTGATTATTGAAAGATTATTGTGTTCGACACCCATAGTTATCGACCATCGGATATTAGTGCACATGGTGCCGTCCCAGATATTATAGCATCTTTCGTGGGATACTTACAAGAAATCAACCAATTAATTAAGTGATTAGTGTACCGTGCACTGATATTAAGGTAGTAAAAAAGGTACAGTGATAAACCTACTGCACATTTGATAATAACCTTTTTTAAATATTTTTAATTCAGTCATTCCAGCAAATTTATCTTGAAAATATTTATAAATACTTACGTGTCTTCTGAAAAATACTTATGTGTGATTGACAAAGTTTGAAAATGTTTAAAACTGAATCGTCAAAATTTAAATGTTTGGGACTAAATTGGTAAAAGTGTAATAAGTTTAGCATTTTTTGGAACAATTTTCCCTATCAAGGTACATCAATCATCGCTCACAAATTTGCCACATAGGAGTCTACATAGACAAATATAACTAGGAAACTCCACCTTTAAATTGTGCATATACAATTATGTACTTCATGAGAGGTTACGCGTTAAATTGTTATTTAGCAAAAATGTAGTAACTACTCAAGAGGTTGGGAGTGCCTTGAAGAATCCATCAAGGTTCGTCTCATTAGTAAGCTTATCATGAAAAATAACCAAATGAAAGGTAATAATTAATTATCCATTTAAGAAAAAGAGAAACAAAGAAAGCCTTTCCATCGAAGCTGGCAAATTGACTATATGTTTATCTAATGTTGATTATGTTGATCGGTCAAGGACGTCAACGATTTAACATTTAAAAAAATTGTTACAATAATAATCCGCATAATGTCATTCAATGTCATCTTAAGTGAAATTGACTTATGTGTATATATTGGGAGAATTGTCCAAAAAATGATAAACTTATTATACAGTGGTGAATTCAATACTAAATTTTTGAATTGAGTCCTAAACCTTTTGAAAACTTGTCAATTAATCTTAAACCTTTTAATTCTGCCAATTTAATTCTAAACATTTTGATTATTCAACTAATTTAGTTCCAAACCTTTTAACGACTTGCGCATTTTTTTTTATGGAAATTGCTCAGGTGGTTGTTTAATTAGTGCTAGTCATCCTAGGTGGCACGATCGGCATTAACTTGATTAATTTTTTTACATTTAAAATTTAATTGGACATTTTTCTTTTTCTTTTTCTTTTCTTTCTTTCTTAGTCCCGTCACCTATTAGCGAGGGTCAAACCTCACTAGGGGTAAGGCGAGGTGAACCTCACCTAGCAATGGTGAGATCAAGCTTGTCCAATGGCTAGGCCTCGCCTGTGCCAAGGACAGAGCAAGGTCAATCTTGCTTAATGATGGTAAGGTCAAGCCTCACTAGTGATAGTGTGAGGTCGAACTCGCCTAGCAACGACGATGTTGAGCCTCCCAAGTGACTAGACGAGGGTAAACTGGCCAAATCTAGTGAGGATCAACCTCACTATCCTTGGAAGAGCAAACCTTGCCTTGCCACTAGTGAGGCCGACTTTCACCAAATTCGACAAGGGAGGAAGAAGGAAAGATAAAATAAATAAAAGAAAAGAAAAAAAATAAAAAAATTTTAAAAAAATTGTACATGTTAGTATCGTTTGTGTCATGTAGGATGTTTGGTGCTAACTAGATGACTATGAGGACAATTTTGTTTACTAGAATTAAGTTAAATGACTAAATTGGTAAATGGTTTAGGATTAAATTAGTAGATCATAAAAAAATAGTGATAAATTGGCTGTTGTACAATAGATTTTGGATTTTTTAAATATTTTTTTAATGTTTATGCTCGTTAGATATCTTGGTCCATACTGAAGGAAAATTTCCAAAGTGTTACCACTATTAGTAGATCTAATATAATTAAATCATTTTCTCATATAATAAGTGTGGATATAATTATTTAATTTTAGTCATAATGCGTTCCACTATCATTTAGGGGAAAAAAAAAGATCCCATTTCGTGGAAGCCGGCGAAGTTTTATTTTATGATTGAGCCTATGAATCCATCCCTCTAAAGTTGTTTGTCAGTTTGTGCAATAATTCAATCCACTTTATTACTTTTGTCGGCCACTTGGCTTGTTGACCAGCTAAGTTTGTTAGCAATTTAACACTAAATCCAACATCAAACATAAAAATAAACATTGATCTCATGCAACCCATCCAAATGATATATATATATATATATATATATATATATATATATATATATATATATACATATAGAGAGAGACACGCACACACACATACACGTGTGTTCACACCTATGAGACATATCTGTCCATCTATATATAATATTATTCTTCGTTGACAGCCATATCTCTGTCCTCTAGTATAACAATGAATCAACAAGAATACCATATGCTGAACTAACCATCCGGAAACACCTACCAAATTCTGAGCTAATACTGGTTGCTGATTGTTAAACTCCCATCATCTAATGGCTTCTACATCAAAACGCAGAAGGAATCATGATATCTTCTTGAGTTTCAGAGGCGCCGACCTGCGTCACAACTTTCTTGGTCATCTTTACAAAGCTTTAGACCAAAATGGAATACACGCTTTTGTTGATAGCGAGGAACCAAGAAGGGAAGACCAAATACCGTCGGCGCTTATGGAAGCCATTGAAGAATCATGCGTCGCAGTCGTAGTTTTTTCTGAGGACTATGCTTCCTCACAGTGTTGCTTGGAAGAGTTGGCGCTGATTATGGATTGCAAGGAGCAAAAGAGCCTCACCGTTTGCCCAGTGTTTTATAAAGTGGATCCAGGAGAAGTAAGGGGAGGGAGAGATGGTTATGGGAGAGCTTTGGCTAAGCATGAGTCCAAGCTTGGAAACGATTCCGAGAAAGTGAAGAGATGGAAGAAAGCTCTTTTTGACGCCGGTAACTTGTGCGGGTGGCATTTTAATGATGGGTAAGTAGAGCAGATTCCATATTTTCTGTTAAGTAGAGTTGAGTCCATATTTTGTGCAAGAAAATAATATTTTTAAGTAAAAACAAAGACTCAAATAAATTGACACAGACAATTTTAATGTACATGATTCATGTCATGACTCCTAAAAATTCTTATGCTGCTTAATTGAATGTTCAAAATTTCATATAGGAGTTGGTAAATGCAAAATGTAGTTAAGACAGATACGTATAATTTGCAATATAAAAGAAAAGTAGATAATGAAAACGAAATAAAACTTAGCAAGTAATGTGAACGAGAATTGACAGCTCATACTTAGTTGGTAACTTCTTAGAAGAAAAGTTGTTAGGTAACTCTAATTATGATTGAAAATTTCTCAATGAGAGTGGATAGCCCAATAAAAAAAAGTTGATAAATTGAAAAGAACAGGTAAGCATTGATAAGTATCTCAACTGGGAGTTGGCGATCCAAATTAATAGATAATTATTTAACCAGTGACAAATAATTGGCAAGTCACTCTAATTTAAGTTGGTAATTTAAAAGTCAATAAAGCTTAAGTTATGCAAACCAAATTTGATGAGTTAGCACAAAATTAGAAATCAGCAAATATAAAAAGGCGGTTTAATAACATTTTTGGGAAGTTCTAACAAGTTATTTGAGAGAAAAACTCAATCAATTCTTTTTTACTGATAATTTTTAAAAAAATAACTAAAACTTAATTAAATTCATTGGCATAGGAAAAAAAGCTATTCTTGAGCATGAAACTGTAGATTTCTATCATTTGCTTTTGCTGGCCCCTGTTTAATTCGGGTAAGGTCCATAGCTCTTTCTTTTGGATGCTTGTTGCCGTCCTTGGGTGAAATAAAAACTCTTAACGTTTTGTTTGTGGGCTATTTGGTTCGAAAAATCATAAGTGGCCAACTTTAGAATATACACATGGCCTTTTCATTAATATAAAAAGTTATACATGGCTGAAAAATTTACTGATCCATTTGAACGGAATTGAATGTCAAATGGTTCTTGCACTTACGGAAAAATATTATCCGCCACTCAAAGTCATGAAATAGCTCTTTTTGATTAATCTTATAGGTAAATCACATACAACGGTTAAAAAGAAAGAGAAGGAGGTCGTCGTGGATACAAACACGACTCACTTGGATGACTAAAAGTTAAACCCTGAAGTTGTTTCCATAGGTGTGGATCTCTTGGAGTTCCAATTTGACTCTGTGGGAGTACATTATATTCGCTGTGGTTATATGAAAATGTGACGCACTGGTTTGTCATTGTTGGCCAGCGATTTCTCACTAACTTCTTCTTCACATTGCTTAAACTATGCTACAACTGCTTTTTCTGTTATTGTCAGGGATGAGTCAGAGCTTATACAAAGAATTGTGAAGAAAATCTCCACTGACTTAAACCGAATACCTTTGCATGTTGCCAAGCATCCGGTTGGAATAAATTCCAAAGTGGTTAAGCTGAGGTCAATGTTAAACCTTGAGCCCGAGGATGATGTTGGCATGGTTGGATTATGGGGACAGGGAGGTATAGGGAAGACAACTTTAGCAAAAGCACTTTATAATGATGTTTTCAAACAATATGAGGGTTCATGTTTTCTAGCAAACGTCCGAGGAACCTCAAAAGGTTTTAGGGGTCTAGCTAATTTGCAAGAACGACTATTAAATGATATACTATTACCCCAACGAAGATTTGTAGTGTCCAATGTTGATAGAGGTATTAATCTAATACAACATAGACTTGGTCACAAGAAGATTCTCCTCATCCTTGATGATGTGGATGACTTGCGCCAGGTAAATGCTTTAGCAGGTGAAGGCAAGTGGTTTGGTGATGGAAGTAGAATTATCTTCACTACAAGAGATAAACATTTGCTAACTTGTCAGGGGATAGATGAAGATCATGTGTATGAAGTAAAAGCATTGGATGACACCGAAGCTTGTGAGCTGCTTAGTAAGCATGCTTTTTCGAAACACCAGATTTTAGAAATTAGGAGAGATATAGTGCAAGGTGTTTTGAAACATGCTAAAGGACTTCCTTTAGCACTTGAGGTGTTGGGTTCCTTCTTATATGGTAGAAGCGAACATGTATGGGAAAGTACACTTAAAAAACTTTCTAGGATTCCTAATAAAACCATTAATGATGTGCTCAAAATAAGTTATGATGGATTAGAGGAAAATGAGAGAGAGATTTTTCTCCACATTGCTTGCTTCTTCAAGGACTGGGATAGTGAGTACATAAAGAAAGTACTTGACAGTTGTGGTTTCGAGGCAACTATAGGATTTGAAATTCTTGTTGAGAGATCCTTGATAATCATTGAGTCCGGACCTTTAGAAGTGCATGACTTGATTCAAGCAATGGGTATGGATATTGTGAACCAAGAGTGCCGCAATGATCCTAGGAGACGCAACAGATTATGGTTACATGATGATATTCTCAATGTTCTTTCAATTGACACGGTAAGACTTCCAAATACAATCAAAATTCTGCCCCCAATATTTGACTCTTTCTATGGAGTATGCATAACCTTACTAGTCTTAAATATACAGGGAGATTGTGTTGTGAAAGCCATAGTACTGAAGCCATCAGAGCTAAAAGAGATACATATTGTTCCTAATGCTTTCATGAAAATGAGAAGGTTGAGATTATTCATTATGCGCAATGTGCATTGTTCTGTCCAAGATCCTATATGTCTTCCTAATGAGCTAAGATGGTT